>OZ010598.1:66296713-66436713 GCA_963932145.1 Acanthosepion lycidas | reverse complement strand
TTTGGAAGCAATAATTTTTCAGAAATGTTTCATTGAATAATATGAACAAGTTCTATCTATCTAATTTTTATGAAATTTTTTAAGTATCTGAATTAGTTGTTTTATGTTATTGATAAATTCACCAGAGTTCATTTTTATTTAATATTATTTTTGGGGGAGTACTTTCAAATGTTGCTACATTTATTTTCAAGGATTGTGTTTTGTGTATATTTATGCAACTGTTTAATTTTGGCATTCTCACATTTGATAGAACCAATTTCATATCACTTAAGTTGACATCATTTAAACACTTTGGCAAATATACCAATAACATAAAACAATTTGGAAATTTGAAAAATTTAATAAAAGAATTTGATGGACAGAACTTGTCAATATTATTCAACAAAACACAGACATATATATGTATTTACTCACATATATAATTACTTGTTCATAGCCTAATTTAAAACAAAAAAACTTACAAAATATACCTTGTCCATCATTTTGCTAACAAAACAGGCATATTCTAATATGTGTGTGTATGTGCATGTGCACTGTGTTAAATTAAATAGACAAATTGTGCCTTTTATACAAAGTCTTTCAAAAGTTTCTGTCAAAATTCTAAGAACTCTTATATCATGATTAACAAATGTTAGCATGATTGAAATGGTACCATTTAAAAGCTAAAAGTTTTTTCTGTTAATTTAATTTTAATTTAATTTAATTTTTTTTTTTTTCTCCTTACAGAGTCGAAACACCCTGTATTTTAAATATACTTCCTTAATTGAAGGATTAATATCCGTGTGTATTTTAAATAGGATACATTTAAAATACATATGGATATCACCACAGGATTTTAACAAAACAGACTTAAATTCATGACAATCACTCAAGTCAACCACAAACTTGAAATTCTTATTAAAGAGACATGAACTGTCGACAATGCCTTTAGAATTTCAATTGAAACAGATTACAGCTAATCTGACAAAAATAAAAAATGGTTGGTTCTCTATGATGATTAAAAGATAGCAGTTTCATCTTGGAGGTGTCAAAATTTACAAGTTATTTCATTAGTCAATTAACAACTGATTGGAGGTAATTTTCGAGAGCAGCTGCCTGTTTGACTAACCTATTTGAAAATACTATTAAGACAGGAATAAATAATTGTGGTATGAAATACCAAGTTGGGAACTGATGACATCAGAAAGGTCATTAATAACAATAAAAAAACAATGTAAGCCTAAGTCCTGGTCCCCCTGCATTAATATGAAATGATCTCGAAACATGAACATTCAAGAAAATTTTCATTACATGATTTGTTAATAATGATTGAATTAAGTTAAATATTCAACCAAAGACACCATAGCCCTTATCATTATCATTTTCAAGATATCAAAAGCTACAGCCCAAACTTCATTGTTCTTCTCTAAAGCTGGACAGACAAATTTAATAATAACTGTTAATGCATTGGCAGTTGACCTAAAGCAGTGGTTCCCAAATATTTTTTTCTCAGGGCTACATTTTGGGAATTAAAATTTACTCACATCTCCCCAAATTTTATGTAATAAAAATTACATTTAAAAACAAAAAGCAGAGAGAGGGTTAAAGGGAAATAACCATGGATTTGAAGTCAGAACATTATCATTGATAACTCTCTCCTCCAATTTGCAGACCCTAGTTACTATATTCTTAATACTTGATATAATGCAAAAATATCACAATGATAAAATCAGTTAATAGTTATTTATAACTATTTATACTGATATTCATGCATGCAATTAGAAGTACTTCATAATAATATTTTCAATTTTGGAACCATATTTATTTTTAGCATATGAGTTTTTTGAAACTGTTTCTAAATCTTTGATTATCTTTCAATCATTCTGCCTCACCTGCTATCCTCTTCCACTGAACCATTTGAAAACCACTGACTTAGAGCAACAAAAGCCATATTGTTTGTTTGAAAGATGATTCTGTGAAGTGAGATGCTTAACCGATCTAGAGTTTATTAGAGCATTTAGTTTTTTACCAAAAAGAGGTAAACGACTAATTGGATGATAATTCGAGGACTCAGAAGGTCACTAGAGTTACTTAAAGTTTTTTTTTTTATTCTTGAGTCTAATAAATAGAAAAGAAAGACATTTTGATGTAAATAAACTAGTAGTTCGTTCGTCTTGCTTTACAGCATATCAACCTCAATGGGTTATTTAATACCGACAACATGTTTTTTCTTTTGTCAAAAATCTATTTCTGGTAATATTTTTTTTCCTCAAAAATGTATAGCTGGTAATATTATTTTCAAAAACGTATTGCTGGTAATATTTTTTTTTTCAAAAATGTATTGCTGGTAATATTTTTTTTCAAAGATATATTACTGGTAAGTTTTTTTCTTCAAAAATTTATTTCTGGTAATAATTTTTACAAAGTATTTCTGATATTAAAATCTATTTTTACACTTTTATAATGGTTTTTACCTCAGTTTCAGGGTTAACTATTTGCCCATAGCTGGGACCTCAATAGGTTCTGCCACCCCAGGTCAGGGTGGACCTGGGAACGCCAGCAATTAAGAGGTGGTTCCACACTCCTCAAAACCTCCTGATCAGAGGCCTTGCTGTTGGACACAGTTTATCATCTTACCAAGGAAACAGATGTAGTTTATCGTCATATCCAGGATGGAAATAAACTGGTAGAATTCTTGAATACAGTATAAAATAATGTATTTAATAACTCTTTTCTTTTTATAAATTTTACTTTTTATTTATTTTTTTTGTTGTTTTTTTAATTGCTTAATGCACAAGAATGTGTGTTGCTTAAGATTTAGTCAAATGTGAGTAAATCTGCTCATGAACAAGTTGCTTATAAAAAGATTGTTTAATAATTGAAAAAATATATTTAAAGACTCATATGGAAAACTTTTCAAATAGTAAAGACTTAATAAAATATTAATTTTATATAAACCATAATTTTTGGAGGCATGTATAAACATGCTTAAGTGCATAAAGGGTATCTATCTATATTTCTGAGATGAGGTATTATGTACACTATTTACATTATTTGGACTATTGTCCGCATCTTTGTTGCCATATTTATCACAACGTTTCAGCCGAAACTGATAACTGACATCCATTAGATATGGCATGTGGAACTAGAACAGTCTACCCCAGCAAGCGAAATAAAGGGTTCAGTTCGACATTCCAACCACCTGAAGAAGGCCGGAACATACAACGGCCAAAACGTTGAGATAAATATGGCAACAATGATGAGGACAATAGTCCAAATAATGTAAATAATGTATAAAGGGTAGTTTTCCAGAAAAAGAGAATTTGAATTTAATCCCTACCAAGTGGTACATTTTCATTATTAAAAATTTTGATGATCTAGGCCAGCAGACTTCATTTCACTGTTTGTAAAAAACAACAGGGATATCTACTCAAACATGTGTATCCACTAAAATAACCTTTACAGTAATAAGGAAACATTCAGCATCCATTAACCAAGCAGCCAGTTCTAATCTAGTCATGCTTTTCTTCCCTCCCTGGCCGTTGAGCTAGGATCAAAGTGTAGTATCTGTTCTCCTCATCTCTAGTCTTAATACTAACCTTTTCTTTATAAGGAAACATTTAGCATCCATTGACCAGTGCTACCCATGGTTGAAATTTATAAACTCTTTCTATTAAAATGTTTTTTCTGAAAAAGTGCTTTCTCAAGTTCACTCTTTCCAGTATTGACGGGGGTTTCTTTACTAACCTTTTGTTTGAAGTAGTGTGGAACATCAATATCTTGATTATCTCATTATTTTCTAAGAAATATATATGAGAAGTTTAGACAAAAGACTATATGAACACAAAAGGGACATTTTAAAAAACACCACATAAAATGCATTGGTTGTTCACCACAACAAAACTAACCACAATTTTGACATAGAGAATGCTACTTTAATTAAAAGAGAAAATAATCCACTAAGATAAAAATGTTTGGAAAGTTCCTTCATCACTACTTCAGCTACAGGCTCTTATTACCATTCTTGGTTGATTTTTTGTTGTCACAATGTAGGATAGTCAGGTACAAAGGTGATGGAGAGAAAAAGAAAAAGAATACAGATGAATTTGGCTAGATTGAAAAAATATTCTTTCAAGAATTTTGAAACTACCACCATCTCTCATTTTGTGTGCATGTGTAGATGTGGCAATATCATCAAAACCCAGTCCGATGAAATCCCAAAAGATGAAACATGTCACTGAAACCTTTTTTACAATTTGTCATAATATTTTTCTAAATATATGTTATCAGCATTCTCAAGTTGATTTATGATATATGAGGACCTAAAAATTCAGTTCTTTTTTTATTAATGTTCACAACAAACTGGCCCAAGAGCCACTCAAGGTAGAAAGTTAATTTGTGGTGTTGTATGAGCATAAAAAGGCAAAAAGTGCAGTTCAAAAGGTTGGGTAGGAAAGATAATAGTTCTTTTTTTTTTTAATCATTTCCCCCCAAGCAGAACAATAAAGTCACTAAGACACAATCAGTTACTTAGTGTAAAAGAATATAAGTAAACAATGATGTATTGTATATGTGCATGAATATATATATATATATAACACGCACATACATATATAACACACACATACATATATAACACCACACACAAATACACAATGAAAAAACTCAACGCTACACCAATGAAAACTGCAAGTGAGAAATAAAATCAGTCAACTGCTGATATCCCATGACGAGAGAACGGAGTGATTTCGGGAATATCCATCAATGAAACTCTGGAGTTGAGATTCTGAAGGTAATATCAATCAGCTAAGTGATAAATTCTATATTAGCATTAATTCTCTTTCTCTCTCTCTCTCTCTATATATATATATATATATATATATATATTGTTGTATTGATGCATACAATACATCAATACAATATATATAAGTGTGTATATATATATATATATATATATATATATATATATAATTATTTATTTAAAAATATGATTCCATCACTACATAAGAGTTCTCATGTTTCAAAACATGTTTTTGTATCGAGCATTATTTTTTTAAAATAATAACAAAAATACTGGATTATTTATCTAATGAGTTCTTTTCTATTTTCTGTATATTTTTACACACACACACACGTATGTATATATATATATATATATATATATATATATATATATATATACTTAACTGTATTGATGAATATGATACATCAATACAACTATTTTAGCTCTATCACTGATATTGAGCGCTTTTCAATAAGTACTGTGCATATATATATATATGCATATATACGTGTATATATATATATATAGATGTGTATATACATATATATACATATATATGCACTTTGAAGTATAAAATTTTAATTTGCAAATGCGATAAATATGACTGTCTACGTTTCTATTATAACACATTTATCAATAACTATACATAGGTAAAATCATTTTGTGCTGGTAAATCTTTTTTACTTTGATTTTCTTCTGTTTCAATGAAAGACTAACTTGGCCGAATTTCTTGGAGAAATATTTAAGAAAATTCCTTGAAAGGAAAAAAGACTATCTGGAAAGGAAGCAAGTGGTGCTGATTTCTGATCACCTGACTCCCCATGGTTCTCAAATAATGGAAGCCAAGATAGGAATTAAAGCATTGGTTAGAAATGAAAAGCACATTTTCCCTTGGAAGAATTCAAAGATAACGAAATAAAGAATGAAAACAAAACAAAACTCAACTTACCACTTTGTAAATTTCAGTCATTGGTTAAAAACAAAAACTGTTTTTTACCTGAAATGAGAAAAGAAATTTAAATATTTTAAATCATCATTTTTTAAAATATTTAAAAGCTTTTAAAAACACCCTAAAAAGCCATCATGAGAAAAAATGTATTCAACATGCTTGCCATAAAAGAGAATTTTAAATTAAGAACGAGAAATGTATTTCATGTAGGTAGAAAAATAAAAACAATATATCTATAAAACTTATGGATTGAATAAACACAGTATAATTCTTTATATATGATAAAACAGCAGAGTAGAGTGAGTTCTCTAGCCTTGGATGGTAACCAGTCCATGAAAAAGAAAACTCTGAATTCCAAACCATGGAGAAAACAGGAAACCACTCCACTATCTTTCCCAAAGAGTCATAGCAATTTACAGATAAGGGAAAGGAATGCATGGAGAGCCATTGTGAAGTGGTTATCCATGGTAAAGTATAATTGCTAAAATTCTCAACATGTGGAATTGACAAAGTTCTCAATAAACAATAAGAAAAAGGACTCAACAAAATAATACAATGCTAACAATATATATGCAAGACAAAACTAGGCAAACAATATATATGCAAGTCAAAACTAGGCAAACCATATATATGCAAGTCAAAACTAAGCAAAAAGTTCAGTAAGTAAAAATTATGTTCACACATAAAAGGGATACAATTAAGTAGTTATAGTGATCGAGACAAAAAAGAACAACAATATGAGTCTGAGAATTTTCCATTTTATTGGTTAGGAAGAAATTCCAGATATATATAGGCAAAAAGTGCTCAACATCTGGGAGAGAGCTTGTTTTGACTTGATTTGTCTGTTTAATGGTATATCAATTCTTTATCGGTCATTTAATGCTGGAATTCAATTTTCTTGGAAGCTTTGAAGTAATAAAAATTGAGTACATGGTAGAGGATAATTGGCTTTTGTGCATATACCTGTTGCATGAACATGATTACTAGAGGCAGTGAGATGTGCGTTTTGTTGAAACCAAGGTAGTGTGATTGGCTGATCTCCTAATTTTTTCAAATTTAAAAGCTCTGCATGTTAAATTTTTATTTTTATTTTATTTAATTTAATTTTATTTTCTTTATATGTGTATTGAGCACTTTTTAATACTACTATTTCCTGGACTGATTCAGATCTGACTAATAACTTTTTTTATAATTATATATATATATATATATATATATATATATATATATATATATATATATATATATATTATGATATTATTATTATTATTATTATTTATTATTTGAGTACCATGGGGAGTTAGATGATTAGAAATCTTGTCTACAGGATGACATGGCTCATACGCAAAAGCCCGTATCGGCAAGCAGAAATTACATACCCACACCAACCATTAACCTACATTTTTCACTTTTCCATCTTAGATTAGACCTGTTTCCTGATTTGTCAAACACCCATTTAAAATTTTGAAATCTTATTCACCCTCCAACTTAAACTCTTAAATATAATACTACTTTGCTTAAAAAGTAAATCATTTTTCTTGAAGTTATTCAACATTGCTTAAAAATGGAACAAAAATTTTAATTTTAATTTTTAGTTTTGAATATATGAATTATGAAGCCTTTCAGGCAATCCTTGAACACTGATATTAAATCTGAATTTAGAGAAATGGATAAATTTAATTTCAATGACGACTCAGACCTTGACAGCACTTACAGTAGGGCCACTGCACATACTGCTGTTGAGATTGCACTCTGTTCTATTTGCAATATTTTTGGCATTTTTCTGCAATATTATTGCATTTGTTTCTCATGGAAATAACCAAAACCAGATATTAATAGGTGAAAAATGCTTCTATCACATTGAGGATAAACATATCAGCATATGTTGTACAGAGAGGTTAACTTATGTAGATAGCTAAGAAAATGGAAAAGGAAAAATTTGAGTTACCTTAGAGCTAATAAAATTTAGAAATAAACTCAATCTGGATAGAGCTAACCGATTCCGTTCAGAATAAATTTGGAAATGTTAATCGGAAATTCCGGTTAAACTGGTTATCATAAACAACATGTGTCAATTTAATGCAAGAAGTTCTTAATATATTTCTTTAAAGATTTGAAGAAATCGATCACTCGTTTCAAATTGAATTCTTGGGTTGAATTGAATGGAACTGAATGTCGTTCTAGTCTTGGTTATTTCTAATTCAAATTTGACATCAGTTAAAATTGGTAAGCTTTAAACATGTGTGGCTTGTGTAACAGATACCGGAGTGGAAAATTCAATTGGAGAAGAGAGTTAAAACTTTTCACTAATGCCCTCTATTATGATGCAAACAATATATATGCTAGTCAAACTAGTCAAAAAGTTCATAAAGTAAGAATTGTGTTCACATGCAAAAGAGATTCAGTCAAGTGGTTATACTGTTCTACATAGGAGTTCAGTCCCTTTACAGAGGAGAACTCTTCAGTCCGTTTTTTTTCTTCCATTTTTTTGAGGAACGGTCTTTACCTTCCTGATCATGTGGAAACTGGACAACAACAAAAAAAGTAAATTTGATTCACATAGCTACAGACAGTCAAAGGCCATGAGGCTTGTATGTTATTTCTTTGTTCTCGTTCTGTAAACATTCTTGTCCCTTGGAACAATCATTTGTTTTGGGACATGTGTAATCCTTTTAATATGTGTTCATAAATTGTTTGCTTTATTAAATGTTTTACTTGTTATGGGCTAATATCTTGTTTTTCTATATTCGTATTCAGTGTCAGTGTATCAATGGCTACACTAATGCTAATATTAGTACTCGGTGTACTACTGGTAGGCTAAAAAACATTATTCTTCCTAACACCAAATAGCCGGTAAACTATGGCTGGCTAACAAAATATACAAATAACAGGAAAGAACAAAAATATGGGGGATGAGTCTGAGAATTTGTCTATTTTTATTGGTTAGGAAGAAATCCCAGCATGCATCTGTAGTATTTGACTATAAATTTAGGGAGGAGGATGTTCTTAGTAGTTATTCCCAACAAATTGAAACCAACAGCCATCATTACCTACATCCACTATCTTTCCTAAAAAGTTATAATAAAGGAATCTATGGAAAGACCTGATTGCCTCTGTCCGGAAAGGAGAAGGACACTTATGAAATCAGAACTGGGGAGAAGACAACAGGAAATGGCTCTATTATCTTTCTTAAGAAGCCATGACGATTCACAAATAATAAAGAAAAGTAATCAATGAAGAATCATGATCACCTGAAAGAAAATAGCAACAGACATTTTTAAAAGCTTTATAGAAGAAGATGTTGACAAATCCTCAACCTGACCAATGTCTGAACTAACAGTTTTTTCTTTTTTCTTTTAGAAGTGATTCTTCATTAGGCTAAGAACATTTCATCTTTCATAATAAATGTATTTCACTCTCCAATAAATAATAATGAGTTGCACGCTCATAAAGAATGAGTTGCACTCTTGTATAAATAATGAGTTGTGATCTCTCTTGAATAATGAGATGTACTCTCTCTTAAATAATGAGTTGTACTCTCTCTTAAATAATGAGATGTCCTTTCTCTTAAAATATGAGTTGCACTCTCTCTTAAATAATGAGATGTCCTTTCTCTTAAAATATGAGTTGCACTCTCTCTTAAATAATGAGTTGCGGCCTGTCTAAAATAATGAGTTGTGGTCTCTCTTAAATAATGAGATGTACTCTCTCTTAAATAATGAGTTGTGGTCTCTCTTAATAATGAGTTGTGGTCCCTCTTAAATAATGAATTTTAGTCTCTCTTAAATAATGAGTTGTGGTCCCTCTTAAATAATGAATTTTAGTCTCTCTTAAATAATGAGTTGTAGTCTCTCTTAAATAATGAGTTGTACTCTCTCTTAAATAATGAGTTGTGGTCTCTCTTAAATAATGAGTTGTACTCTATCTTAAATAATGAGTTATACTCTCTCTTAAATAATGACTTGTAGTCTCTCTTTAATAATGAGTTGTAGACCACAACTCATATAATGAGTTGTAGTCTCTCTTAAATAATGAGTTGTACTCTCTCTTAAATATTGAGTTGTGGTCTCTCTTAAATAATGAGTTGTGGTCTCTCTTAAATAATGAGTTGTACTCTCTCTTAAATAATTATTTTTACTCTCATAAATAATGAGTTGCACGCTTTAATAAATGAGTTGCACTCTCGCATAAACAATGAGTTATACTCCCTCATAAACAATGAATTGTACTCCCTCATAAATAAAGACTTGCACTCTCTCATAAATAATGAGTTGCCCTCTCTTATAAATAATTTAGTTATCATTAATGATTTCCCATAGAATCAGATAAATAAAAATCCAACAGGAAAATCCAAGCAAGAAAGAAAAATAAGTCCGTTGGAAGGAACATTAATTAATAGGTTTATTGTTCGATATGAGCAAATTTCCATATAGTTATTCATTCAGTGACAGCTGAGTAATAAATACGGATCAAAGAAAGATCACAGACAATACACATGTTAATTTGATGTCATTCAGTTTCAAACAACAGCTCTGAATAGGTGCTTTGAAATGTTTTTATGTCTGGCACATAGCCAGATAATCCAATGCCGAAGAACATTAAAGCTCTTCACAACTATCAAGACTACAAGAATATGAAAGATTCTTTAAATTAAATAATTAATTTATTAGTTGATATAACTTAATGAGAGCTGTAATAACCCCCACCACCACTGCTGCCTATATCCTTCTTCCTTTCTAAATTATATTACTATTCTATTTTATTAGTAACTAGCAGTAGAGCCCGGCGTTGCCCGGGGATGTAACAGTAAGAGATAGATCAAGTATTGACCATCGTAAAGACTGAAAAATAAAATTGACAAAGATTATTGTTTAACGTTGATGGACATGCATGTCTTAATTATTTTTTTTTTGTTTTTTTGTTTTTTTTACGAATTGGTCAAATCCAAACTCAAACAAAAACATTGTTTTCAATCGTTATGAGTCTATCGATTGAATAGAATTTTATTATAAACAATTGTCTTGTAAATGGAATTTTTAAAGCATTCTGAATGTAAAAATAAAGAAAAAAGTGTGCAAGACAATAAGAAACACTACCTGCCAAAAAAAAGTGAAGTTTTGTTGAAATCGGTTGAAAAATGTAGGAAATCCGATCCCATATATAAACGAACACACACACGCACAAACAACCTGGGTTTTATAATAAGTATAACTCAATATGAGTTGTCCCCCTTTCATTCTCGTGATGCCTCTTTTTATAATAAGTAAGATGACTGCCTTCAATCCTAACCACTGACAATTCCTTCTGATTTTCAATGTTGTTATCAACCTCTTAATTTAATGCCAAAATCTAAATATTCTGGACTCAGTTTTATTGTTTCAGCTAAATACATTTTGAATGCAGTTGTATGCCTTTAACTGCCCTGAAATATATTGTTGGTCATTTTACTATAAATATGTGTTGTTGGTCATATTTTTTATATATAAAAATGTATTGTTGGTATCTTCACTACAAAAATTACATATCTACACTTTCATAGTGTATTGTTTTTGTTTGATGGCTTGCTATTTGCCCATAGCTAGGACCCCCAACAGGTGCTACCACCCTAGATTAGAATAGACCAGGGAACAATAGCAATTAAGAGGTTGTTCCACACTCCTCAAAACCTCCAATCTACTGATTTGCTTTGCTGCCAGATGTTGTATGTCATTATCCCCAGGACAAGATTTTCAATTGTATTTCTATAGTAGAAATCATAAGTAAAAATTGTATTATGCATGTAGTATTCCTCTTCTATCAGTTACACTTGCATTAATTCCTGTTCACTGACAATCACTTTCTACTTGATTTTTATTGCATCATGTTGAAACACTGGTTCCCATACAATCACCAAAGGCTGGTCACTACCAAGATGGATGACATCTTGGGAAAAAACCAGGTGTTGAGTGTTACGGTTTTTTGGGTATATGTATATGACTAGTGAGCCAATCCAAATGACTTAACTTCCTTTATAGTCTACCAATAGAAGGTTAACCAATCAAAAGCCGCAGAACATTGTATCCGTCGTGTATAAAGTCGGCCATCTTTGTTTACCCTACGGAAGGACCAGTGCCAACTTGACCAGGCGAAGATGACAGAAGGAAGAACTACGCTCTGCTACTTTGCTACGATATCCACTGCGAACCTGAACTACGCTTTCCTACTGTCTTCGAAATATTCACTGCCAACCTCTGGATTCTATACTCGAAGACGACCGTCAAAATGTCTAACATTGAGAACTTGGGTGTGTGGGTGGTGTAATGGATAATAGCTTGGAATTGTTAATTTTTTCCAATTCCAGTTGGGTTTGTTACATTCACCTGCATGCAACTACCCTCAGGAAAGGTATGTATCTACCTCTTCTCCCCCAGCTATGGGTTAAATAGTTGTATCACTAAATCATTATTATCTCCAAGAAAAAAATTCTTACAGCCTAAAAATATTTTCTGCAAAAGGTTGATAAACCATAGAAAATGAATGAATCAATCTAGTAAAATAGGTGTCTTTTTGTTATTTTTTCAAAATAATATTCAACCTGTACAAGGCCTGGGAGCCACTCAGGGTAGAGGATTACAGAATAAGAGGCACAGTTTATTCAGATATATGGGGAAGATAACAGTTAACCCTAGACTTGAACAGGTTAAGATTGTAGTAATTGGGAGTCAGTTCCACAAAGCAGTAGTTTGTGGGAAGAAGATGCTTGAGTAGAACTTACATCTCACCAATGGGATACAAAGGGAATGAGGATGGTTTTCGTGTGGCATGGTAATGTGCAAAAATTGGTTGGATGCACACACAAGAAAAGAAAATGGGGGGAAAGGTAGTATTAATTCAAAAGGTTCACTAGGCAAAACAAATCTACACTTCTCTCCTTGTCTCAATCTCCAATATGCCACTCCCCGTCAGAAGCGAAAAGTGAACTACCATTGAATGAGCACACCATGCTTTTATGCACCTGACCCAGCCATCACTCAGCCAATGAGCAGACAGAACCAGCCAATAAAAATGGCTACAAGTAACACCACCACTTCCATTAGCACAAAGTGCTGGCCGATTTACCATCCGTCTGAAGCTCGCCAATTTACTGTCTCCACTCTCCCTTGCAGACATACCTGTGACTCTGGCCCTTTTGGGTCACTGAAGTAAGTCACTGAAGTAAGTCACTGCTACATCTTAGCTGTGAAGGATAGCACTAATGGAGCTAAGAATTGTAGTTTATCTGAAATATCTGGAAAAAAGTCTGAAAACTTCTGGAATGCACCTTGCATCTTGAGGCATAATCTAGCTGACTTCATTCAGTTTATGTAAAAAAAAGCCATTAAAAAAACAAATGAATCAATCACTCAATCTGACACACATTTTAGTTAAATCTGAGCATCTACAAAAAGTAAAAGAAGAAAGAGGATGAAACAAAATAAAATAAAAAAAAAACATAGGAACATATTGAAATTACTACATAATTTCTTAATGGAGGCATAATATGTAATGCCATCACTTTTTTGTTTTTGTCTCCATAGTAATTACAGTTGTAAAAGAGAGGTAATTCCAGAAAATAAGTCTTTATGCTCCAATTTAAAGACAAGATTAACCTTATTATGAACACCAGTTGACTGAGATCATCATAGCAATTGAAAATTATTGGTAAGCTAAAAATTAACCAACTGTTCCTTCCTTTTTGATCAGCAGATATAATTCTCTTTTGCTTTACTGAATTCTTCCTTTGCCAATTTATATTGTCTACAATCACTAAAATAAGCATAGAAGATGAGTAAAAGTTGAAGCAAGTGCTTATATCTTATAAATAATTCTATATACCATTGACAGAAAAAGAAAAATGACCTTTTGTGCTACTATTGCAATTATTTCAACTAGCAGTATTCATGGAAATTTCATAATTTACCTATTTGAATTTTCTGTTAAATGAATTCTTTATTGGATAACTGAATAAACTTCTTGCAAGTTGCATGATTAAAATACCCACTAAAATTCTCCTACTCACTCATTTAATATTGGAACTTAACAAATTTAACAAAATATTGCTATAACAACCATAAGCATGAATGCAGGTTATTATTTAAAGAAGTAAGAGGGTACAAATGAAAACATTCAAAATTGACAAGGTTTTCCATTTCACTAAAGCAGAGAGCATTATCACCTCCTCTATCCTTCCCCTTTCTTTCTTCATGATGAAACGCCTTTTAACTGAATGTACTCTGTAAGACATAAATACTATAACAAAAACCACATGAGAAAACTATTTGAAAATAGCAACACCATCAACATACTCTTTTACCTTATAATAAGTAATAGGTTGATACCAAAACATATAACATTTACAATAGATCAACTACAAGCTATATATCTATAAAAAATATGTTTACTCTGAATGTATAAAATTATTTACAAAATATCTGTAGCTGAAGGTATAAATTTGCATTCAAAATATTTAGATTTCAGCATAAATTGAGCTATGGTCAGAGAGATGCAATGTGAGTCTTCTTGACAGACATGTAGTGGCATTTTCAATATAATTATTCATGAATTTGGTTTGATCAGGAACCCATTTCATTCAGGGATATGTGAATTCTTAAATAATATTGGTTCTCTGTCATTTGGATCTTGCAGGTGAGTTGTTGTTCATGATGATAAAGTTAGCTGTTTTTTTTATAGAGGTTGAAATCAATCAAGCCAAATTTTTCTTTCTTTCTTATTATGTATGCATTATTTTTCTCACTAACACCAAACAGTATCCCTTTTTCTTTTGTCTTTCCTCACAATCAAAACGTCATGGTCTGTTATTTATCTGAGGTAATGGCAGTGTGTAAGACACATGCTAATTAACATATTTACTAACTTATTCATGCAAGGTCAAGTAGAATTATAATATGATATCTGAGTATGCTTTTTTTAAGAAATACAAATAATATTGAACTTAAAGAAGATTTCTGAAGTAAAAAGCAGTAACACATTATCGATTTGTAAGAATCATTATAACAAATGTTTAATGTCCACCTTTTTGGTCTTGGCATCATTTCAAAAAGAAGGAATTGTCGGCACTGTAAAACATTATTTTGGGAAAAAGTTTCAATGTTCTCCTGGGTTTTATCAGCCAACTGCTGCCAATTTTTTTCCTTTGTCTAAAATTTGCTGCAGTGTTTCTTCTTGTAAAGAAATTGCAATCAAATCTGAAGAATGTGAAGACTGTTCCTTTGGATATCTTTTACCAATTAAGATCATTCCATTGGATATCTTCTACCAATTAAAACCATTCCATTGGCTATCTTTTACCAATTAAGACCATTCCATTGGATATCTTCTACCGATTAAAACCATTTCATTGGATATCTTTTACTAATTAAGATCATTCCATTGGATAACTTCTACCAATTAAGAGCATTCCATTGAATATCTTTTACCAATTAAGACCATTCCATTGGCTATCTTTTACCAATTAAGACCATTCCATTGGCTATCTTTTACCAATCAAGCAACCAGAAACATTGTTATCCCCAAGTTACTAATAGAGGAACAAGGAGAATTATAAATTTTGAAGTGATACAACAAATGAAGGATGTTGGTGCCAGATTGTTGGGAATAACTGCTAAGAACAGATCCCTCCCCAAATCTATAGACAGATCTTACAGAGGCATGATGGAATTTCTTCCAAAATGAATAAAATCAAACAATTCTCACTTTCTGTCTGAATTTAGAAATTATTATTTACACTTTTTACATTTGCATTATTGTTCTCATTTTTATTGTTGTTATAGCGTTTTGGTTGTTGTGACCTTCGGCCTTCATCAGATATATATATCAATCAAGGTAACAAAGAATTCTGAACTGAAGCCTTTATTTAGTCTACTTTAATCCACTAGTGTTGGTTCATGAATTTGGTGACAGTAACTGTGAGTTCAATCCCTGGGCTGTGCAGTGTGTACTTGAACTCAGTGAAAACTGGGTGAGCAATAACTGCGCAGTACTAAAAAGAAGAATTAGACGAGATATCCCTAGACATGACCAGTGGAACAAGAACAGTCTATGCCATCAATTAAATAAAGGGTTCAGTTTGGAATTCCCTGATGGTTACATGATATATACCTGATGAAATCCAGTCGGCATAATTTCTTTTCTTCTTTTATTATTTTTCTAAAAATGTTTTCATGGTAATTGTTTGGTACCACAACTTCATGAATTTAAGTCTAGTACTAGATTGTCAGTGAGGTCTCATTATTTTACTGTTGAAATAGCTCAATGTAATCATAAGTTCTATTCTAACAGTTACTTCTCTCAACTACAATCTTCCCCATTGAATATCTGTCATGCTTGTTTGGTCACGTTACCCACAACAGCAAGTCAGTGAAGCCCAGTTTGTATGGATACAAGTAAATTTTGCTAAGGGAAGATCTATTCCTGAGACATGGGTAGACAACAAACCTTTGGCAATATGATTTGCCAGACTTGTGAGTGACTACTGCTTTGTAACATCCACTAGCTTTCTTTTTCAAGATTGGAATGCATTTGTACATTTGGTTAACATTTCTCTTTCTGGAAACTAGAAATTTCATTTCTGTTCTTCTGATTTTTCGCCATGAAGCTAGTTAAAAAAATTGAGTGTAATGCTTTTTATAGTTACCAATGTATACATTAGCTGCACTAATTGAGGGCTTCCTGTAATGCACATGACCAGACATGTGACTGTTAGCAGCCAATCAGTAAAGTCAAGTCTTTCCTTTTTTAGCCCAAACAAGGCAATAATGCAACTAGGACAAAAGGGGTTACTGAAATTGAAAAAGAATGAAAAGACTTTTGTGGGCAAAAGGACAATAAAAGATCAGGTTCATAGCAGTGCCAGATTTACCTATAAGCTTAATAGGCTAAAGCACAGGGTCTCAAAATCTAGGGGGCCTCCCGCCAAGGTGTATAATATTTTTTTACAGTTTCATAGGCCTTTCTTACACATGCTGTCATAATCCATTTTCGACTCTAAACAATCCTTCAGTAAGTTTCCTTACATTCCATTTCAGAATAATTCTGTTTTAAACCGATAACTCAATGCTAGCATTGATTTCTATGTAGATTTTAGCATTCATGCATTTTTTTTCAATTACATACTGTATAACATCTTGTTCCCTTTAAGGAGTAATTGTCAACTGTGGAATTTTAAACATCCGTCAACATGCCCGATTTGACTCAAACACTCTTCCATTTTCCTCTACTCGTGAGAATGGGGGATTTTGGATGGGCCTCACAAGTGGAATAGCCTAGGGCCTCTCTTCATCTAAATCCGACCCTGTAAAGATTCTAAGATTAAGATACACATCTTCCTGTGTAGAGTAGACTCAATCCTCCTGTATGGAAGCGAGACATGGACTAGCGACAAAACCTGCAAGAGGCTAGACTAAAATGTTATGAACAACACTTAATATACACTGGAGTGCCAAACTAACAAACGAGCAACTCCACAGAAAGCTAATCCGAATCTTGAAGAAGATAGCATTCAGAAGAATTAAACTTGCCGGACGATGCTTACACCACCCAGAAGAAATTCTATCGAAACTAGTTTTAGAGAAACCATCTACAGGGCAAAAGAACAGGGCCCAGCAAGCCATGATGTTCCCAAATGTACTTACACAAACTGTCATAGAAAATCTATCAAAACATCTATGATGAATTTGGACAATTGTTGCTCGTGGAGATTTGGTCAAACTAACTTTAAACTACTTAAGTATTATAGGTGCAGTGCAGATTTAGCAGGCTGAAATCTAGGGTCCCTCCAGCTAAAGTGTATACTATTTTTGACAGTTTTATAGACCTTTCTTACACATGCTGTCATAATCCATTGTCGACTCTAAACCTTTAGTAAGTTTCCTTACATTTCATTTCAGAATAATTCTGTCTTAAGATGATAGCATTGATTTCGTTATAATTTTTTTTTTAATTTTAATATTCAAGCATTTTTTTCAATAACATTCAATTCATAACATATTATGTCCTCTAGAGGAGGAATTGTCAATTTTTTTTAATATAACACACTTCTGTCTTCCTCTACGCATGAGAATGGGGAATTTGGAGGGGCCTCACAAGTGGAATTGGTCATAGGAAGAATGATGATGGTGAATGACACTGCATTTAAATTTTTGAGATTGTAGTTGGTAGGGAAGCAAGAAATTGGAAGGGAGTTTCACAGGTGAGAACTGTAAGAAAAAGAAAACTATTAAAATAGAAGTGGTGGTTGGATCTATCTATTTCCACAGTAAAATAGGGAGACCTAGTTGTCAATCTAATAGTGCACTTAAATTCATGTAGTTGAGGTATCGAGGAGGATAACTCATTAGAATTGCCATGAAAATATTTGTAGAAAAGATTGAGGGAAGCCACGTCATGTTGCTGAGAAAGTTAGAAAGGCGAGATACCTGTTTAGGATGGATTACCTTACAGACCCATTTTAGATATTTGGGTGAGATACTGTGAAGCGAAGATGCTTTTCTAATGCTTGGGTAAAGTACAGCCTTTTGCAGCTTGATGTACCAGATGTGAGAATCAAGACAGAATTTGAAACATTCACTAGCTTTCATTTTCAGAGTTAGAGAGAAGAACATTTCTGCATTTTTGTTCTCTTTCTACATTTTGTTAGCATGTTCTTTACTTAGAAAATAAAGTTTGCATTTAAGTTTTTTCAACTTCTCCCCTGCTATTTTTCATTATTGTAAATATTTGGGTAAATATATGTGCCAATGGCAGTCAACCTATTTTGGTGAATCCAACAACTAAAATATGTAAATAAGAATTTATGGAATCATCAATTATAAAAAAAATGGGTACATTTACATACATGCATAGGAACTGCATCGACTTCTTAAAAGACAAATTCCTACAAATAAAGTTTGTTGAGTTATTGATCAATCATTGTTTTCTGAGGAAAATATCTTGTCACTGTCATGTCACATTCTTATGTTTCACTGTTTTTCATATTGATAACAACTAATGAAGAAGCATCAGCTTAACAGCATCAAATTTGTCTTTTTCATTATAGCACTCCATAAAAAAAGTAATAAATTGTGGATAGCTTTGTTAATGGGGTCTGCAGGACATACTGGTATCTGACTATCCTTATCATCTACAATGTCTGTACCTTTAAACATTACTTTCATGACTGTTGATAATGAAATCATCACTGAATGTGGATTAATATTAAGAATGAAATACCTAAAATAGCTATCATGTAGATATTTAAGATGATCGATATATATATCATACTTATTATAAAACCCAGGTTGTGTGTGTGTGTCTGTTTGTTTATATATTGGATCGGATTTCCTACATTTTTCAACCGATTTCAACAAAACTTCACAGGACTACGTAAAATTACCTTGTGGTGGTTCTGACAGCACCAAAAATTGGAAAAACACAATTGTTTTTGCACAAAATCAATTTGAAAACATGATTAAGAGGCATTGCTGTTGGAAGAATGAAAAGGGGACAACTCATATTGAGTTACACTTATTATAAAACCCAGATTGTGTGTGTGTGTGTGTTAGTTTATATATGGGATTGGATTTCCTACATTTTTCAACCGATTTCAACAAAACTTTACTTTTTTTTTGGCAGGTAGTGTTTCTTATTGTCTTGCACACTTTTTTCTTTATTTTTACATTCAGAATGCTTTAAAAATTCCATTTACAAGACAATTGTTTATAATAAAATTCTATTCAATTGGTAGACTCATAACGATTGAAAACAATGTTTTTGTTTGAGTTTGGGTTTGACCAATTCATAAATAAAAAAAAAAAAAACCTAATTAAGACATGTGTGTCCGTCAACCTTAAACAATAATCTTTGTCAATTTTATTTTTCAGTCTTTATGATGGTCAATACTTGATCTATCTCTTACTGTTACATCCCCAGGCAACACCGGGCTCTACTGCTAGTATATATATATATATATATATATATATATATATATATATATATATATATATATATATTCTATTTATAAGTTATTATTATAGATATAATTTATTTAAGTAAATGCTCTGCCTTTAATTAAACAATATTAATTAGATTTAATGACATAAATTTTTGAGAAGTTTCATATAAAGCCTACATTCTTTGACAGGAATTGAACCTGTATTTCTATACAGAAACTGTTATTTGATCTGGCGTGTGATGCCATTAACATACAGGGTACCGTCTGGTTAGCAAAGTCTAAATTACTGTTTATAAACACACAGTCTGATTTTTCTCGATGGAGTATGTCTTCTCACAAAATGTATCTCAACGTAAACAATTATTTAATTGTCCGGCTTTTCATTATGTGTTGTCATTGTTTACATTAAGATACATTTTGTGAACAGATATGATCAATAGAGAAAAATCATTAAAGATTGTGTATTTAAAAACAGTAATTTGGTCTTTGCTAACCAGAGGCTTCTCTGTAGCTAAATGGTGCAGCACGTCAGATCAAATGACAGTTTCCATATAGAAATACAGGTTCAATTCCTGTCAAAGAACATATGTTTTCTATGAAATTTCTCAAACATTCAGGTCAGTAAATGTAATTGATACTGTTTAATTAAAAGCAGAGCATTTACTTAGATAAATTATATCTATAAAAACAACATATAAACAGAAAAAAAAAAAAAAAATATATATATATATATATATATATATATATATATATATATATATATATATATATATATTTATTTAAAAAAAAAAAATTTATAACATAAATGTTATAAAATCACTACAAAAATAGCCAAACAAAATTGAAACAAAATGGCTATTTTTGTAGTGATTTTATAACATATTTATGTTATAAATTTTTTTATTTATTTTTTTTAAATAAATAATTATATCTGCTCTACTTTGTATTGAGCACTCTTTTAAGAATAGTAATTGTTGGTTATTGGAATTCATTCCGTATACACCAATCATATACTTGTATATATATATATATATATATATATATATATATATATATATATATATATATATCGATCCTCTTAAATATCTAAATGGTGTAGCATGGTTTCCATATAAGAATACAGGTTCGATTACACATATTTTCTACAAAATTTCTTGGACATTCAGGCCAATATATGTAATCTATACTGTTTAATTAAAAAAATAAGGTGTGTAAAAAATGTTCTGTATATCCAAGTGCTTTTGGCTATTCTGTTAACCATTATCAAAGAAGCTTTTTATTTTTATTTTAACTGAATGTGTAGATTTTTATCTATGTATCTTGAGTTATGGGAATGTTTTATTTATTTTACCTACATGGTCAGCACACTGTAACCGTGTTTATAGCTGATCTTATTCAGTGTTGACTTTAACTTTTTCATTTCCAGTTTTTTCTATTACTTTTAGCTTTTTTTTAAATGTAGATGAGGCTATTACAGTTGTATTTTCTACAGATATGTTGCAGATGGAGTGTGGAAGTATCCATGTGTGTTTAAATGAGTCCTAATTGAGCTATGGACAGAAAGGTGCAATGTGAGTATGGCCAATATTATTGATTGTTCATGAATGTGGTTTGATCAGGAACAGTTCATTATGGTACATGTGAATTCATATATATATATATATATATATATATATATATATATATATATATATATATATATGTATATATACACATTTTGTGCCTCAGCTTTGGAACATTGAGCACCAGTGCGGTATTATATATATATATATATATATATATATATATATATATATATATATATATATACTTGAGGTCTTGGAAAGGAAGGGGTAATTTCATAAACGGTGGCTGCTGCTGCTAATGCAATGCTCTTCTACTCAAATCACAATCTTCTAGCTACTGACATCTTTCTCATAGTAAAAACGTTAAAATTTCCCTTCTGCTCTGCCGTGTGACAATAACTTGGGGTTAGATTCTCTGACTGATGCAAATCAGATGAATTTCAATCCCGGCTTGAAGCAATTGGATGTCTAGCCATGCTGATGAGCTGTGATACAGCAAAACACTCTGTCTGTGGATGACTATATATATATATGTGATCGGTAAATTGTCAAAATTTTATATTTTTAATTTCATGTATGTTTGTTTTTGATTTTGTCAACTGCACAGTATAGTAGGGTCAGTTGGGCACCATCTGTGAGAAAAAGAGCACCATGATGCAATTCACTTGTCTAGAAATTTGGAAATGGCACGCTGTACTACTTGGTATTTGTGCCAGAAGCTCCAATATGAACATTTCAGAGAGTTTGGGTGTCAATCTGAGGACACTTCAGTGGTTTTGGAAAGAGTTAGATGAGTCTAATGGAGATTACAAAGGTACAGCATCTTGGAAAGCTCACTCTGAGCGTTCTGATAAGAAAAGAACTCCTGAATTTGTTAGTGAGGGCTTCAGACACAACACCAAGGCCTACATCAAGTGTCTTGAAGAGGCAGTGCTGCCCTGGGTCAAGAGAATGACTGCTGGAAGAACCTATGTCTGACAACAGGACTCTGCACCATGCCACACAAGCAGGAGAACCCAGTCATGCTATCAGGCAATTTCTGTGACCACATCATCCCTTACATCTGGCCACCCAGTTCCCCAGACTGCAACCTCCTTGATTATTATGTGTGGGCACAGTTGAATGAGAGACCAAGAAAACTTTCTGTAATACCAAAGATAAACTGAAGGCAAGGATTATAGCAGCATTCACCTACTTAAACAAGGATACAATCCAGAATCCAATACAGGAGATTCCAAAGTTGTCTGGAGGCTGTAGTTTAAGCCAATGGCAATCTTATTGAATAAATTTACTCTTTCAAGATATTTTTGTATAATTTAGGTAAATATATCTGTTAAAATGAGATGTTAGTGTTATTTTCATTTTTGTGTAATTTAGATGACAATTTATCCATTGCACCCTACATATATATATATATATATATATATAATATTAGTGGTAAATATACACATATATATGCAAAATATACAGGTGCATATACACACATGTATATTTTTTGAATAAAAACTTTTGAGAGGATAGAATCCAGGTAGAACTCAATGTCCAGGACAGAGTAAGGATATAATAAAAAGGCTTAAACACTAATATTCCATGGTCATAATTTATTCCATTGGAATCGTAAATACAATCCAATTCATCAGACCTGAATTGGATCGTATTTACGATTCCAATGGAATAAATTATGACCATGGAATATTAGCGTTTAAGCCTTTTTATTATATATATATATATATATATATATATATATATATATATATATATATATATTTCTGTTTGTGTGGGTGTATGTGTATTTGCATGCAAGAATTCAAATATAAGTAAAAATATATCAGTAAAAGAGCAATATGAATAAAGATTTAAAATTTTCTTTTGTCTTTATTCTTATATATATATATATATATATATATATATATATATATTCAAATGGCATTATATATTTAACTGCCAGCCACAACGGACTATCCACTATAACGGCATTTCAAGATATATAGAAAAGTCGCATTAAAAGTAGGTCCATTAATTCTTTAGAAATACATACATATATATATATATATATATATATAGAGAGAGAGAGAGAGAGAGAGAGAGAAAGAGAGATGAAGAGAGAAAGAGATGGTCAATACAATTGTTGTTTCAGTTATTTTTCTGAATGTTATTGATTTTCATAAACCAGATTAGACAGGATAAAAAATGCCAAAGGTCTAATTGGCGACTTATAGATTTTCTTTCAATGTATACAAAAACTAATTGTACATTGTATACAAGGTGGTGTCAAAATATTCTTGGCTCAGCTCATATCCTGAAATCTGACTTCACCCCATATATATATATATATATATATATATATATATATATATATATATATATATATTAATCCAATAAATCATTACCAATAATGCAAAAATACTATATCCTACAACCTGTAAAAAAAAGACTCCAAATGTTAGACTCCTTAAATATCAAAAGCAAACGACTAAACATCAATAAAATTTTACCAAACTGACATGTGAAGGCGAGATGCTTTAAGAAAAACAATATGATGTTGGAAGACATAATATCTAAAAAACAATGAAACTGACAAACAAAACATTTAAACTTAAAGAAATTTTATTAGTTTTTAACCAAACCTGAAAAGAGAGACAATAAGACAAAAAGAAAGAGAGCTCAACAGATAGAGAAAGAAAGAGATTGGTATAAATAGATAGATAGATAGATAGATAGATTATGAACAGGCTGAGATAGATAGATAGATCGATAGATAGATAGATAGACTTAACATAGTTTATCTCTACATATTAAACATATATAACAAGTTATCTATATATATTTTTTAATCAATTTACTCCAAGCAAGGCAATAATGTCACTAAGATGCAAGGGGCTCCTGGAAGGGAAAGAGAATGAGAAGAGTTTAAAAGGGACTGAAAAACCAATCCTAAGCTGGACACAAGGGATTAAATCTCAACTCCAGTTCAAATGACAAAGGAGGAGTTGAACTGGATGATAGGCAAATCTATCTACTCCTATTGAGGAAAAAATAAATAAAAAATAAAATTACAGAGTTTAGATTATCGGACTATTGTCCTCATCTTTGTTGCCATATTTATCACAACGTTTCGGCCGTTGTACGCTCCAGCCTTCTTCAGGTGGTTGGAATGTCAAACTGAACCCTTTATTTCGCTCACTGGGGTAGACTGTTCTAGTTCCATGTTTGATGGATGTCAGTTATCTCCTGTTAATTTTCCCTCTGAAATTCTCCACTGCCTTAGCCGGGTATTGAACTCACACTCTTTGGGTTCTGTCACTGGATCTAACCAATGCCTTTACCCACTGTGCCATGTGCCCTTGAGGACATCTGGGTATGAATTTCTGGGTATTATAAACCTAATATCTTCAGCAACCATTTTTACCAGTGCTCATATTGCAATTTTGCTGTTATCATTGCATTTTTTTTTTACCAGAGCTCATATTGCAACTTTGTTATCATTGCTTTTCTATGGCACTCCTTATTACTGGTTCCCATATTGTATTTATTTCTATGCTTGGTTGGCTCAGGAGATTTTTGTGGCCTAGCATATGTGATGATTCCTTAAGTTTTCAAATTTTCCAATGGTATTCCTTGTCTATGATCTTAACATGATCTCACAGAGGGCGGTGATCTCCCTTCTCTCTCCATATGTGGTCGGCCACACCTGATTTTTCTACTTCCCCTTGTGTTACAGCTTTCTGGTGTTCTTGAAGCCTTACCTTGAGGGGGCAGCCTGTCTCTCCTTTATATTCCTTTCCGCAGCTGCATGGGATAGCGTACACACAGAGTTTAGGTGGAAATGTTAGAAATATAGAGCTGAAGTAGACTTTAGAAAGAACCAGAAACTAAACAGGACACAAAGGATAAATCTCAACTCTTGTTCAAAAGACTGGGGAGGAGTGTGAACTGCACAATAGCTGAACCTATCTACTTCTATGATCTATATTATTAATTTTTGTATCCAGTGAGGTTCATCACGTTACTGTCAAACACTTATCACAGATTATTTGAACAAAATGTCATGGTCTGTTATTATTTAATTTAATTTTATGACTTTGTTCTGAAAACAAATCTGTTACAAGTGAGTAAGTTCATTGCTGCCCCACTTTATGTGAAGGGAAAGATACACATTGATTTGATATCAATCAGCCATTTTAGACAATGTTGAAATAATCTGAATGCATAAATTATTTTAAAAATATCAAAATGTAGGATGGAAAAGCAGGACTGGTGCATACTACCCCTGAACCCCTTCACTGGGTGGGGCCTAATTTGGGGTCCTGGGAAGTGCTTTGTGACCCTCGCTATCATATCGACATTTGCTTTTTTCTTCCTGCATTTATATACATTACAAATTAAACTAAGCATAGTCAGTCAGTTACGTGCAATGCATGATACACACTTAGGTAATCACATATCTTTTGATACATGACTGATGAGGCAGATTTTTTTTTCGCAGTAGGTTGCCATTTCTTTTTACGGTAGACCAGTTGCCATCCAAGGCTATAGAACACGGATAGCTGGGGGGGGGAGAAGAAGAGGATTCATATCTTTCCCAAGCACGTAAGTGAATGTAATGGAATTTGAACTTGAACTGACTGTTAAAGCATAAAAAATAATCACAGATTTTGATATCATTCTGTGGTCTTTTTTTTTTGTCCGAATCCATTAGTTTGTTTTGCTCATGTTTAGTCTCAAAAAGGCCCTATAAAATTCACTATTTTTTTGATCCGTAATGTTGAATGGGTTAAAATTCTTCAACTTTTTAACAGGAAAAATCTCAAGTAGTTGTTAGAAATTGCTGCAAAACCTTGTTGATTATTCCAGATGGAATCATTCATTAGGTTTCTCTAATTTGTATTTAGATACACTGTATTAATTATTTTCAGCTTTTCTAATTGAATTGTTCACCTATATTGCATATGATCCATTATTGTACATAATTAGTTTACAATAGAATTTGCATTTTATATGAAAATTGAGATGTATTAGAGGTAAGGAATATCATAGATTTGGAGGGAGGTATGAGATTCTTGTATCAGCTTTGCATTAAAGCATTGTTACCTCTTGTGGTGTTTCCATTCTCATGACTTTGTTTCAAGTATGTGCCTGGGGTGAAGTTTGTAACTGTTTACATGTCTGTGAATAAGAAGCAGTCAGTTAGTCATGTGTTGACATAATTTTAACAAAACTGAAAAAATAAAACAGAATGACCGATTACTACCTCACATTACTTTAACATCTTTCATATACTCAGTGAACTTCCTCTACACATACTTGAGTTTTCAGCTCTATATTTCTGTTATCTCAACAAGAGATAACATGATTTTATTTGTAAAACACAATACAATAATTTAAGAAATATTTTGTGTTTTTACTTATTTTATCTATTAGGTTGGTGCAAAAATAATGATGTAATAATGTCGTTTTTTGACATATTTTTTAACGTCAAAAAACGACATTATTACGTCATTATTTTTGCACCAACCTAATATTTAAAAAAAAAAGGAAACATTTAAAACTGCTTTTATGATCATGTCAGATCATCTTTACTTCTTTCCCAGTTAGCATGCACCACACTTGGTGGGTTCTTCATTGGCTAATCAAACAGAACCCATCTTGAAAGAATGGATATTCTTCGAGTAGACACCACTAATAGAAGCTGCAGCCTTTTGTTAGCATGTTTTCCATTATAATCAGTTATTAGTACAGACACTGGAGAGAGGTTTATTCAAATGGTATCTCCCTCTCAAGTAGAACAACACAGAAGGGTATAACTTTTATTGAGGAGGGATAGTATTAGTAGCAGAGGCTCAAAGACTATAGGCAATGTATAGTTACCATATTCAACACTCTTGTTCTAGAAAACAAAATCTTAATTTATATTTTTTTTTTCTCTTTAGCCTTCATTATTTTACATTTTTCTAATTATTTTTTGGGTAATTATCTTCTTTCGATGTCCAGATACTAACAAACACACTCCCACTAAATATGTTTGGTAAACCAACATTTATTAGTGACCTGAACATGATCCATTATCTGCATTAACATTTAGTAGTATTTAGTTAAATACTTCATGTCTGTATCGTTCAAATATCCAATGTTACACTGTGTAGTGACTGTGAAATAGTAACTCCCTTCAACCACTCTCATCAAATCTGGAGGACTGAGGAAGAAGCAGGAAAGAATTCTTGAGCCTATGTGAAATTTTCTTTGTACTAATGAAAACCTTGCCTTCACAAAAATTGGCTGATGATTTGAGAAGAAGGAAAGAAAAGTAGTGAGCCTATATGAAATTCCTTTTGATATAAAATGAGTAGAAAAATTAAATTAATCAGAGAAGACTGTCTGAACTCATGTGAGAGGTCTTGTTTCAGTTCCTTGTGACCTGCATTGAAGTTCTCACCAGTATAAAATTATTTGCCAATTATATTATTGGTCTCTAACCAAATGTGTGGCCCTTCAAAGAATTTTCTCTCAACAATCCAAGAAAGCTTAGTATTTCAAACTATCTCACTTTGTCTACTTTAGAACGTATGCAAACTGTATATCCCTTAGGTGAGAAATGAACTCTCTTAACTTTTTCTTATACATTTTTTAATATTATTTTGTGTCAGATCATTTAAGCTGTTGTATGAACATTTCCTCGTCATGACAATAGGTTAAAACTATGGACTTCAAAAATGCTAATTTATTTTCCTGAAATGTGCTAATGACAATACTTTAAGCGTAAATTTGTGAATAAATTCCCGATCTTATTTTGTTAAAATTATCTGTGTGTTTCCTTGTTATTATAATCCTTCATTAATCTTCTTGGCTTGGGTAAATCAACTGTTTATTTTAATCCCCTCCCCCAACACACACACACCACGACACTATAGTTCCAATGAGAAAACAAATGAAAGAAAGTAGGGAAGATAGAAATGTTTAATGGCTGTTTTAGTGAAATGAAAAAAGATATCAATTTCAAATCTTTTCATTTGTACCCTCCTCTTAAAAGAACAACCAGCATTAACTGTATATAAAAGATGTTTATATGAGTTTTATTAGCTGGATAACCACAGATGCAATGGTAACTGCATGGTTATCTTTATAAAAAATTCATATTTAGCATTCAAATTGGACTCCTATATAAGATAAAGGACTCTTATAAAAATTTCTAAGCTTAGAAGCCTGTCAAAAGTAACAGACACCAGAAATATGAAATTGAAGTCATAGAAACCTAGCAAGATTACATAGGTTGAAAACAGTTTGGCTTCAGATGTCGCAGTGGACATAAAGAAGTTGACCCACACTCCAGTACGAAAGAACAAACCTGGCTTGTCATGAACAATGATTATAAATTGAAACTGGAGAAAAGCTCTAAAACTTTTCATGAATCACATCATGGTTGGAAGGATTCTTTTTCATTTTTGGATCACCCTTTCCAATTTTACACTCTTTTTCTTCTAGTAAGTCTCTCTGTTCAAGGAATTTGGACTTTGAGAAAAAAAAATCTTCTACCTGTTTAAAGAACCTTTTTAAGATGTAGAAAGGAATAATTATAAGCATGGCACCACAAAATAAGAAGTGGTTTGGGGACAAAATCAAATGATAAAAATTGAGAAACTAAACCAAGTGTTTTTATTTAAAAATGTACAACCAATTTAAGGCTCGAGAGCCAATCAAAGTAGAGGATGACTGTGTGGAGTTGTATCAGTATGAGAAATGGCAAGAAGTGAAGTTCTCGCTGCTTTGTAAGAAAGATAGACTTAAAGGGGTCAAGATTAATAATATTAACATTAAAGGAGAAATTAGGCATATAGCAGTGGGGTAAACTTTACAAGGAAGCAGAACCCCCGTCCTGAACAGAGAACTAGCGATAAACCGCTACTCCTGTTCAAAGGCCTGGGGAAGCATGTGAACTGTACGATGAGCAAGCCTATCTATTTCTATTCTATTAAAAAAAAAAAAAAAAAAAAAAATGATTACAGAATAAAATTTCAGAGTTCAGGTGGAGACATCAAAAGTAGTGATTTAAAGAAATTTGGAACCCAATCCTAAACAGGAAATAAGGGATAAAACTCTACACCTGTTCAAAAGACCGAGGAGGAGTGTGAACTGGATGATAGGCAAATCTATCTATTTAGTAAGACACATCTTACTAATTAACCCATAGTTGAGGGGAAAAGCAGTGGCTTCATACCTTTCCAAAGGGTATTTGCACATAAGTGAATATTAAAAATCTGGCTGGAATTGAAACTCAGCTCTCTGAATAAAAATTTCGAGCCATTATGTATTTAATCACCCTCACATCTAAGCTTACAGCACTTTGTATTGCCAAGTAAATCTTCCATCTAGGTACTGACCAGTCTCGATGTTGCTTAAGTACAGGGATCAAATGGAAACAAATGTTATAATGAGATAGCTGTAAGCCAAGATAATGATTAACATTGCATTTAATCTAAGATCAAAGTTGACTGGAAAGCAAGAAGCCGGAAGAAAATTCCACAAGTGAGATGTGCAATAGAAGAAACTATTACATCTAAATATTTCAACTGTAAAATGATGAGATCTTGATGCCAATCTAGTACTGTGCTTAAATTCATAAAGTCTAGGTACCATAGAGGAAAGTGATATTTATTTTGAAAAATAGAAAAATATGGCACAAGGCCAAAAAGGGGAATAGGTGAAGGTGACATTTCAATCTGTGTTATTTTAAACTTAGCTAGCAAGAATTATTGACTCAAACATACCACAGTATTCCTTATACCAAAACAACATATTCTTACTTACCATTCTTACTACAGCCTCTGTAATACAAGTTCCCATATGCACAATTTATCTTGGGTGGGGAATAAAAAAAAAAATCAACATTTAAAAATGAAGCCTATAATATAATACTTTAAAGTTTCTATAATGTCCTATTTGTCTGTGTTTAAGAATAACAACTATTATAAATGAATATTTACAATGATTACAAATTTTAAATACAAGAAACTAGGCAAAATATTGTTAGTAATAACAACCCCAATCCGTAATCATGGCAGAAACATCAGCTAACTGGACAAAATTAATGCGAGACTTGAATAATTCAAAGCAATCATTCAATCAAGCACTCACTCAAATACAGATGCATCCAAATACAACAACCAAAATGAAAAGTAAACTCAAAAAGACGAAAGGCATCAGTGGAGAACTGAAGTTTCTGGTCCCTTAAATGGAGAGGGGAGGGGGAATTAAACTAAAGAAAGACAAAAATAAAAGATGGCCAATGAACAAACATCCCCTAGCTAAGTTAACTTGATGAAAGAAACTAAAGGATATAAGAAAGTAATATTTAATTTGTTTTAATACAAAAATGTGGCACAAGGCCAAAAGAGGGGGGATTAGGGATATCTAGTCTTCAATCTGTCTTATCTTAAACTTAGCTAGCAACACTTACTGATCCAAATATACCACAGTATTCCTTACACCAAAACAACACATTCTTACTTATCATTCTTATTACAACCACCATAATACCTCTATGTCTCTGTGTAGTCCTAACAAGTTACCATATGTACAATTTGTTGGTGAGGTGGGGAAAGCATAAGAGGATGTTCATCGGAACAGGTATCATGAAAGTATTTATAGAAAAGGAAGAGGGAAGCTATGTTATGGCAGTGGGAAAGTAACTGAAGCCAAGATGCCAGGTCAGGACCAATAACATTGCAGAGTCTTGTTTGGATTTTATCAAGAATCTCCAAATATGTAGCAGAAGCATCAGACCAGATGTTAAAAATGGGGTGGGGCTAAATCAATTTTAAAAGTGTCAGTGTTAAATTTGAAAGATTCCTGATTCTATATTTTTTATTTTGATTCTCTCAACTGTAAACATTTTTTTGTTTGGATTTTAAATACATGTCTTGTTTTTTGCTGTTTGTTTGATTTGATTTTCTGGATTGAGAGATTGCCTCCAACTTGTTTTGGCAGATTTGCCGAGACGTTGTTGGGGGTGCTGTTAAACATTATAAAAATGGAACACTTGCTCTTTTTCTATCTTTTCTTTCAGCATGCAGTAGTTGTAACACCAGCATGGGAGTTGTTTCCAGTTTCAGGATATTCTTTCTCCTGAGTGACTTAACTTTCACACATATGGATACACACGATCCTTAATAGTTAGGTTTTAATGTTTTATTTTTCATGCAGATAAGTATATTTTATTTATTTATTTTAATCGTTTATTAGCCATATATAAAAGACTTGAAAATATCATCTTCTTGAGATTTATTCAATTTCTTTTCACCTCTCCTAACAACGACTACCCCTTGTTTACACGGGTAAATTTTATTTGCCACTATTTTTAGTTTAAATAGCAGCAGATCCATAACAAGGCCTAAAAAGATTTATGTAATAGCTAATGGATTTTATTTATCAATCTGACAGATTTTTATCACTTTAAATGTTATTTTTAGTAGATACTCATAATTGTGTAGACATCGCATTTATTTATTAAACAGTATATTTATTTATTTTTGTCTACTGGCCTATTTATTTGAGAGATCTTATTAAAGAAATATATGCCTGAGAGCCCATATTTTTCTTCATCGACACATTTTCCTTAAATATTATGCAAGGTCAATGAAATATCAAGAAATTTGCTGGCCCATATGCAACCTATGAGAACAAGAAAGAAAAAGTCAAGTGTTGCTATAAATTTTCCAGTCAAATTGATTTCACAGAATTTGGGAACTGTTTGCTCCAGACATTGATAGGTGGGAGAGTAACAGGAGAAAAGTCATAAATTCAGCCTGTTTCTGGTGGGGTTTCAATGGAATGAAGTTTCCCCAGGTATTAAAACTCTTTTGAGAGGCAACTGGGTTTATTTTTGTATGGTTGCCAAATGTTTAAATGTTGACCTTTTGTTAGATTTTTGAGCAAGTAGGTATAATGATAAATCTTCACCAAGTATTAATGCAATTGGCCTAATCAGGCTAGTGGGTTCAAAGGAATATCCGATTCGTACCTCAAAGGGTCGCTACCACAGGTATCACCTCTCACTTGGGGTGACTGGAGCTAATATACACCTCCTGAAGCAATTCCAAAAGGGAAGTGCCAAGAGAGCTGGAACAATTTTTGTATGGCTGCCAAATGTCACTTTAAACATTGACCTTGAGTACCCTTTTATGCAAGTGGGAGCAGGGATAAATGCTCATAAATTTAACTTGTTGAAATAGAAAAAAAAAATCAGAGAAATATAATAAAGACAGGTGCTAAAAAGTTATCAGCCCAAATGAAAATCTCTTCAAAAAATAAAATGCATAAATATTTCATTATTTACATTTGGTCTATTGTCCTCATCTTCATTGTAATTATCACAAAGTTTCAGCCATTGATTACTCCAGCCCAAGGTCTGTCTGCTTAATTTGTTATATTTTTCCAATTTTCAAATAATGTGTTGAGTCTTTTTTTATACACATGTCCCTTCAGGACATAGCTGACCATGGCTCTCCACTTCTTCCTGTTCCTTGTACTTCTCTTTTGTCTTTTTGTTATTTCTTCCACATTCTGTTCTGCCATCCACTTGCTTAAGCCCATTAAGGATATCACACATTACTTTCCTTTGTCCCTCTATCCACTCTGTGAGTATCAAATTTTCCAAGCTCTCCTTTCTCATTATGGGTCCCAGAAATTTCAACTGCCTCTTCCTGATGTTAAGTATAAGTTTCCTCTTTGTTTACATCCTTTTCAAAACCTCATCATTGTTCGGTCCATGGCATCCTAGCATTGTTCAGTAGAACCACACCTCTGTTGCCTCAAGTCTTTTCTTCATCCTTAAGGAGACTGTCCCACATTTGCTGCTGTAAAGGAGGACAGATATCATGTAGCAGTTCAGTACTCATTTCTTTGTTTACCAACAAAACCCTCTGGTTTTGAAATACTCTGCTTAGCTTTAGGAATGCGTCTTTGGTCATCTCAATATGTCTTCAGATGTCAGTGTCACATTTTCTGTCATCTGTCATAACACTTCCCAGATATTTAAATTTCTGCACCTGTGCAGAAATAAAAATATCTGGGAAGTGTTAAGAAGAAATACAATAAAAATTAAACAGGTAGGTCCATCTGCTATTGAGGTACTAGCTAACTTCGAAAAGGATATACTTGGCATTATTGACAACATCAAATTCACAAACGTTAATAACAAATTCCAAAAACTATTAATTGCTGAGGCCAAAAAAATAAAAAGCGCAAAAAATATTCTAATTAAAGGTAACAAAACAAAGAACCTGGAGACTTACTGGAAAAAGTAAATGAAGATGTCACAAAAGTGTACAAGAAAGCACAAGATTCGTACATTAAAAGTATAAACAAGGAGATGAAAAATATCACAACCAAATTAGGGATAAGTGAGATGGTCCACGTATTATGCTGCAAGCAAGTATTTCTAACCATAGAAAGGATTATAAAGATGAATTCCCAAATAATCCTTCTTTTCATTTAATAAACCCAACTAAAACTGAACTGGACAAAATAAGCCAAGAAATATTGAAAAAAAATATGCAACTCATTAAGAATTGCCACACAAGCCAATCAATGGAATGACACAATTGAGTAAATTTCTTCGTTCCACAAAATCACAAAGAAAAACAAATATGTATTTATAAAATACAACATTAAAAACTTTCACCAATCTATATCTGGGAAAGGACTGCTGGGGGCTTTGCACTTCATCAAAGGCTTTGTAAACATAACATTTAATCAAACAGAAATAATTTTATATTGCTGCAAATCTATCTTATTCCATAAGAGAGTAACCTGGGTTAAGAAATCAAAAAAAGACAGAAAAGAATATAGAAATACGAAATGGAAACAACACATTCCATGTACTTGTGTGCCACCCAAAAATCTTCCTGACCACAATTTTGACCTGGAGAGCAAAGTTTTCAAAAGTGTTGAATATATTTTACTCAGATGAAGATGTATTGATAGTGTCATAAACTATGTGTCTCTGATGATTAATATATGATGAGGTAATTTCAGTTTACTATTGTTCTAATGAAATTAGGACTGAAATAATGTGGGATTGGTAAACCATTAAAAAAAATGTCTGAAATTTGTTGAAATCTAATTTCTATATTTAATATGAGAAAAATATGTTAAAATATTAAAGTTAAAGTTTCAAACAACAAGTTTTTGTTTTTATCAAGAAGATAAAATAATTTATTTTAAAAAGTATCCGGAAAATTAAAATAAATATTTTATTTGAAAAATGTTTTAAAATGAAACATTTAAAAACTCTACTGAAAAACTCATTCTCTTGTCACTATAACGTGATAAACCTACTCTCCTGTTTATATAATCTGAAAAAACTCACTTTACTGTTTCTAGAATCTGAAAAGGTTACTTTCCTGTTCCTATAATTTAAAAAAAAAACTTACTCTCCTGTTTCTATAACCTGATAAACCCACTCTCCTGTTTATAGAATCTGAAAAAGTTCACTTTTCTGTTTTTTATAATCTGATAAAAGTGGCTACCAAAAACTAACCATTTGTATTAAAAAATTCCTTTTGAACAAAATCTGCAAAAGGAGAGACAATATGAATAAAAAAATTCAATCTTTTATCTGGCTTATTTTCTATGACAAACTGTGTCAATTTTGTCTCTTCCTGACTGGCTTTTGCTTTTTAATGATGCTAACTCCCAAAGCAGGATTAAAATAGATGTATTTGTAAGGGTAGCTTTTGGTTAACAGTGCAACTAACTTAAACATTTGTCAAAGAGATTCATTGCTTCACTGTTTAAAATTAGGTAAATCTGGCATGATCAAACTGATAATTCAAATGTACGTTCTTTGTATGAAAACAAGAAGATTATCAAGAATTAATTGAACTGATGATATTGGCATTTTTATCAAACATTCAATATGGATTTCTAAATTCTCAAACCATTTGTCTGAGAAGAAATTTTGGAATAGGTTAATTCAGATAACTGAAAAATCTTTGGATGATTTCAATTTGTCTCTTCATTTCATCTCTAGATAATCAAAGTTCGAAAAATCAATGTGTTGATAATCTAAGAAATACTGTACATTATCAAACTTCATAAAATAAACACGTGGTATTTTATTTTGTCATTTCTTTTTCCTTTTCATATTACATTTTTTGATATTACACTTATATTTAGCAAACATCTTTACATTTTGCACTTAATTTTTATACTTTGTTTAAATGATTTATATTTTCTAAAATTAATTTTTGCACTTTTCAAAAATCTTTTATATTTTTAGGATTAAATTTTTTTAACTTCCACCACACTTTTACAATATTTATTTTATATTTGAATCTCCGTACTATGGGAAATAATTTTATATTACACAAGTTTCCAAATGCTTAATGTTTATCATGTTTCAGGTTGATAATGTAGATTTTGTTTCCTTTTTCTGATAAAGCTGGATCAACAGTTAAACATACTGAGATAAAAAAAATTTCTAAAATGTCATATATATATATTGTAGAGATTACTCAATATACATTAATAGATCAATATCCCTATTAACCTTACCGTTAATACCTTAGTTTCCAATATCTACATATCAACACACTATATTTTGAATTTATACCCCAATAATATATTATATTTAAAATAATCTTAAACTTTGAATCCACATACAATGTGGCAGTGCTCCCATGTGACCCAGAAATTAAAAAAACAACTGCACTGAAAAGTTCATAACTTTTTGTACCTGTTGATTGGCAAAGCTATGAATGTAGTCGTAATGTAAATGTCCGTATATTTAATCCTTGCAAGAGTTTGATAAAGTCCTAAAGTATGAAATGCATCACATGAAGACTTTTCCACTTTGTTATAAATTTCCTGGATATATATAGAAATAGATATAGATGTAGGAATGATCTAAATAAAGAGATACGATCAAGTATATATGTGAGTGATTACATACACATACAAATAACCATTTATTTAATCAATGGTGTAGACAAAACAGTATTCAGTGTAGTAAAACAGAGCTATAAAGTATATATTCATAAGGAAATTACAAAATATCCTATATAAGGTAGCGACAGAGAATGAGAAGAAGGAACTAAGCATAAACTACAAGAAAACCGAATGCATGGCTGCCAGTAAAGGGACGAGCCCAAAATGCGATTTGAAGGTCGGGGACAATAGAATCAAGCAGACGTGGAAGTTTAAATATCTGGGGAGCGTCTTGACAGAGGATAGTAAGTGCTACACTGAGATCCGTAGACATATTGGGATGGCCAAGGATGCATTCCAAAAACTGGGCAGGGTATTGCGAAACAGGAGGATTTCTTTGGTAACAAAGAAAAGAATACTGAGCTATTAGGTTGGTTCAAAAATAATGACGTAATAATGTCGTTTTTTGACGTTAAAAAAATACGTCAAAAAACGACATTATTACGTCGTTATTTTTGCACCAACCTAACATTACATAACATCTTTCCTTCTTTACGGCAGCAAATGTTGGATGATTTACTCAAAGATGAAGAAGAGACTCAAGGCGACAGAGATGTGGTTCTACAGAAGGATGCTAAGGATATCATGGACTGAGTGAGTGAGCAATGATGAGGTCTTAGAGAGGTTTCAAACAAGGAAGAGGCTTATACTCAATATCAGGAAGAGGCAGTTGAAGTTTCTGGGACAGATAATGAGGAAGGAGGGCCTGGAGAATCTGATACTCATGAGTCGAATAGAGGGAAAGAGAAACAAGGGGAAACAACACATGACATATCTAGCGGGCTTAAGCAACTGGATGACAGAACGTGGTCTGGGAGAGGAAGCAGAGGGAAGGAACTTGTTGAGAGCTGCAAGGGGAAGTGGAGAGCCATGATCGTCTACGTCCTGAAAGGACATGGCACATAAAAAGAAAGAAGAATAGTCAGCTGTATTTGTTTTATAGGATATGAACTCCTATATTTTACAGTCAGAGGAGTCACTAAGAAGCGTCTAATCTTTTTCCTGCTGTATTGATAATGATATTAAAGTGATATATACGTATATCTACCAAGGAGGTATTTTTACAGTGCTTTATTATTTTGAATCATTTCATCGAACACAAGACAATAACAACCACTAGGATGCAAGTAAAAGGATGAGCCTGAAGTGTGATTTGCAGGCCAGGAATCAAGCAGATATGGAAGTTTAAATATCTGGGAAGCATTTTGACAGAGGACAGTAAGTGTGACACTGAGATCCGTAGACGTATTAGGATGGCCATGGATGCATTCCAAAAGGTAGGCAGAGTATTGTGAGACAGGAGGATTTCTTTGGTAACAAAGAAAAGAATATTGAGATGTTATGTAACATCTGTACTTCTTTACGGTAGCGAATGTTGGACGATTTCCTCAAAGATGAAGAAGAGTCTTGAGGTGATGGAGATATGGTTCTCCAGAAGGATGCTAAGAATATCATGGACTGAGCTTGTGAGCAACAATGAAATCTTAGAGAGGTTGCAAACCAGAAGGAGGATTATACTTAATATCAGGAAGACGAAGATGAAGTTTCTTGGACACATAATGAGGAAGGAGGGCTGAGAGAATCTGATACTCACAGGTTGGATAGAGGGAAAGAGAGACAAGGCAAAACAATGCGTGACATACCTGGTGGACTTAAACAAGTGAATGATAGAACGTGATCTGGGGGAGGAAGCAGAGGGAAGGAATTTGTGAAGGGGAAGTGGAGAGCCATGATCGTCTATGTCTGGAAAGGACATGGCACATAAAAAGAAAAAAGCAGTTGGGATGTACCAGCAAAATTGTCCAAATCATATAAAACAAAATTGTTGATTTTTTAGATTAAGCTTTGAACTTGTATATTAGAATTGATTAAAGATATCTTAGTGGAACTCTCTGAGGTTTTTATAATACTATTGTTCATCATTAATTAATCATAGCTAACGACTGGATGTCCCAGTGCTTTCTGCATTCCGTTGAGGTTTCTTTCAGACTCAATGAATTACTTAATTTTTTATATATATATATATATATATATATATATATATATATATATATATATATATATATATATATATATATATATATATATATATATATATATATATATATATATATATATATATATATAAAAGGTCCAAATCACATTGATACACTGGTTCCTATATATTCATCAGAGTTAAGCAATGTGATCCTGGTCAGTACCAAGATGGGTGACCATTTGGAAATACCAGGTGTGTGAATGTGCAGATCGTGAGATAGATAATAGCTCAGAATTGTTAATCAGCAAGCCAAGTTCCAATTCCTGTTAAGTTTGTTATATTCCAATCTGAATCTACATATTTTCCCCCAACTTATGGGCTAATTAGTAAAACTTGTCTCACTAAAATGATTATTATCTCAAAAAAATTGCTACAATCTAAACAGATTTCCTGGCTTTAAATAACCTGCAGAGAGTTGATAAGCTATAGAAAATGAATGAACCAAACAGTATTTGAAATTTTTTTTTCAAACTTTTTTTGCATACTTTAGACTGATTTAACAAACTTTTATTTCCTTAAAGCTTTTTGAACTAACCTCACATTCTGAGATCTTTTAATGGATTTAAAAAGTCATGAATATGAAATTTTTCTACAGATTCTCCTGCACATACGTTCATGAGTTGCAATGTATAAATTGGTGCAGACAATGTATTCCGCTTCTATTGTCAGATTGTCCATTTTGTCTAATTTTATTTGTTGCTTGCTTTGTGATATGGAAAACACAGGAAAGAAACTGACTCTGCTCTTCCGCTAAGCATGGGATCATGAAGACTGGCCAGTTGTTGGCATAACGCTAGCTTTCCTCCCATGAGTCTACCACTTATCTTGTCTGCTGTGTGTTTGTTTACAGCCTATTAATTCATTAAAAACGAATGGGTCCCCATACTCCTCCATTCACTTCTTGTCTTCTACTTTACTTGTAATGTCTCTGTCTGCATCTGGTCTGACTAAGAAAGAAATAAAGACACCAATATACTGTCAAGTAAAGTGTTTGCTGTGTTGACATGGCATCAGTGTGTGAGTGTGTATATATCATTATATCATATATACATATATATATATATATATGTGTGTGTGTATGAGATAATGATATATATATATATATATGTGAGTGCGTGTGTGTGTGTGTGTATGAGATAATGATATATATATATATATATATATATATATATATATATATATATATGTGTGTGTGTGAGATAAGGATATATATATATATATATATATATATATATATATGTGCGTGTGTGTCTGTGTGTGTATGAGATAATGATATATATGCATATATATGTATATGTATATATGTGTGTGTGTTTATGAGATAATTATATATATATATATATATATATATATATATATGTCTGTGTGTGTGTATGAGATAATGATATATATATATATATATATATATATATATAAGGTTTTACATTCAACGTCATCACTTGATAAGACACCGAAGGTGTTGAAACAAAATGGCTATTTTTGTAGTGATTTTATAACATATTTATGTTATAAATTTTTTTTTTTTTTTCTTTAAAAATAAATAATTATATATATATATATATATATATATATATATGAGATAATGATATACAAATATTTGTATACCAAGAACAATATTGGAGGAAAAAATGTATGGCAAAGTGGAAAAAAGTTTTCATGTGATGCATTTTGTCCTTTAGGAAGACATCAGACGAAATTTGTTACATTAGTGTGACTGCACAAGTGCATGAACAAAGGATGCTGGGAATTTAAAAAAAAATTAAATTTAAAATTCCCATTTTCTCTTAATAAGATTTCTTGAATATTCAGGCCAGTAGACAAAAATAAACAAATACACTGTTTAATAAATAAATTGAGCATCTACTCAAATATGGGTATCCATATAATAATGTTTAACTAATAATAGAATAGTAAATGGCACAGCCACTCATATCCCAAGGATGCTAGTCTACTAGGATGGCCAGCTAATCTCCACTGCAGACACCTGCTCAGGCACAGTAATGATGATAATAATAATAATAATATGGGGGTAATTCAAATATTATCCACACATTTGCCTTAATATATCTTTAGACAAGAGTGCAGATACTTTTTGTGTATATATATATATATATATATATATATATATATATATATATAATGATGTGCAAAATTGTTATATTCCATGCTAATAGGAATATATACTTGAAAAACAAGGTGGATAAAATAAGTAAAGGTTTATTGGAAAAAAAAACTAGTACAATAAGAATAAAGGTAACAGTTATGCACAGTCATCACAAGTCAATCCAGTAGTGAGTGTTACTATTGGAAGGTCGGTAGTTCTCGTATAAGTCTGAGTTGTACTCAACAGATCCCAACTAGTCTCTGTAGTTTGTAGACTTACAGATACTTATAGATTGTTACTACCTATAGTGTAGTCACGCATGGGGATGACAGGTTATTCCATTACATCAAAAAGTAAGTGAATCCCTAAGATCATTTTTAAAAATTGTCTCTTTTTTTCCAGATGATCAACAAATCTTAATTAAATGATATATCCATTAAAAAAAACTTTTATTAAATGAATTACAACCACTTTCAAAATTTTTTATCAAGCTTGAATAAAAATATTAATTAAAAATTAAGATGTGTAAAAGTAAGTGAACATTTACATTTTGTAGTTTTGTTTTATATGGTTGCAAGTGCAACTAATTTTTTGTGCATGTGTAAAAATCAAAATGGCAAAAGTTCATATTTTTGTAAGGTATGTATAGAGCAGTCAAACAATATAACTCATTGTGCATGCAAAAGTGTGCAGTTAGAGACTAAATTTAAAAAAAATATATATATGCAAAGATCAAAACAACTTCCTGAAGTTTAAAAAAATTACATTGTTGAAACCTAAATAAAGAAACATTTGAAAGTAACTCAGTTCTACAATTCACTTTTGAAGTCAACATTAACAATAGAATCTCTTTCCTGGATCTTCTAGTAGATGCAAATAAGGATGATTTTATCACTTTAATATATAAAAGTCTACTAGTAAAAATTTATGTCTCCTTAATTATAAAAGCAAATGTTCACACAGATGTAAAATAGGTGTTATTAAAAACATGATTTATCATGCAGAAATGAGATTTTTTATGAGTATTTTAATTTTTTTTAAGTACCCAATTCAATATATGATCCTCTATAGGAAAAGATATCCTATTTAATGATGGCTGCTTCACTTTTATCCTAACCCTCCCACTCCAGACTTTTAAGTCTTTCTTTGCATTGTGTCCTATATAATATTTTGGTTTTATCTATTAAAATTTGTCTTACATTAATATTATTTTGTTTATTTGTGATATGTTGATCTGCAGTGCTGGGGGGCAAAAGTAAGTGAATCCCTAAGATAATATCTTTAAAAATTGTCTCTTTTTTTCCAGATGATCAACTAATTAATCCAGATGATCAAGTTAATTAAACTATATATTCGTTAAAGAAAACCTTTATTAAATAAATTACAACCACTTTCAAATATTCTCATAGTTGGAGTAAAATATTAATTAAAAATTAATATTTATATATATATATATATATATATATATATATATATATATATATATATATATATATATATAAATATGCCAAAATAAATACGCCAAAAATCCACCTTCATCTCAACCGTGCGCCGACAGCTTAATGGTAGAATATCCGCCTGATACCAATTCAGTCGGGTTTCGATCCTAGCTAGAGGCAACCGGATGTCTAGCCGCACTGATGAGCTGTGATACAGCGAAACAGTCTGTCTGTGGATGACATTATATATATATATATATATATATATATATATATATATATATATATATATATATATATATTATCTTTATTTTTTTTATTTTACATATATAATAGTGCTCAAATTGTAAATACTTTTAAAAGAACTCTGTAATACATATTTCTTTTCTGTCTAAACTCAAATATGCAAGACTGCTCAACAGTTTGGTCAGCACCATTAATTTCAGCAGGTGGATGAATTCTCCAGCAGAACTAATGGTTGGCTATGCTTAGTATAGTTAGAATGTTATTGTGGTGTATTTGGCTACATTGTACTGCTTTGGTTATTCCACTTTGCTTTCACTTCCAAGTACGGTGGTTAAACTCTCTGCCCAGAGGCAGAGAGGAACCCAGACGAGTCTATGCCGAAGAGCAGATTCTCGTCTGGGGTGGTAGACAGCTACCCGACCCCTTTTTTTATGGGGTCTACGGGGAATTTTTGGTCGAGCATATGGGCTCAGATATCCCACAATAAACTCGGCCTTGTGCCACATCTGACCAGGTGGGACGGTTAGTTAATATCTCCATGGGATCATGTGCTAGTCAAACTATGGAGTGCCGCTGTTGGTGCATGCTAACAATTTGGTACTATTAGGTTGGTGCAAAAATAATGACGTAATAATGTTGTTTTTTGACGTTAAAAAATACGTCAAAAAACGACATTATTACGTCATTATTTTTGCACCAAACTAATATAATCTAGGGCTGACAACAAGGAGAAAGATGTCTGGCAGAGTGCACTTCATATTGAAATAATATTTGGTTACCAGTGAGAATTAGCCTGGAGATATGTCTGCTGTGTGATTCAAACCACCGAACCTAGATGAATCTCCTTGTGTGGACTGTCAGTCGATGATGAAATATACAAATGGGAAGTCAATGTTTTTTGTCATGAATTAGGGCACGTTAAATAAGCCCTAATTCAAACGATACAGTAAATTATGCTCATGCTGCTAATTCTGTTGTAAATAACATGTGAGTCTGAAATAATCCAAAATAAGAACTCAAATTTGCGGTGTCTTGAGTCAGATTGTTGCTCCAGACAAACAGTAAAAAATTGTATGGCGTCATAGAAAAACAAGTAAGAGGAGAAATCTTAAAAAGAAACACCAAAAAAAAACAAAAAAAACAACAGACACTTGATGAAGCAGCTTCCCAAGAGATCAAATTTTAAAGTTACTTGTTATTGGCTTTCTCATTTGCTTAAATAACTTTATTGATCTGATCTCTCTGCCTTTACAGAAGCAATAAAAGATCATGTTTTACGACACCTTTAAGTATTGTGTTCGCATTAGTTTAAACCATGTGTCAAGTGAAATTTAATCCATTCTGCAGAATTCTAACAATCAATTTTACATGACAAAATACTTGTTTATTTCCTTTGGAACATAAATATATAATACAGAATAAAGATTTTCCGTATAACTCAGCAATAATCAATAAATCTTACCAACATATAAAAAATATAACAAGACATAAAAAGGAAATTAGAGATAAAATAACTTACTGTATAAAAAATAGTAATATTGTTGATGCAAACATATTTACCCAAACATCGAAAAAATAAATCTTAACCCCAACTTTACAAATTTAAATGCAATATTTTTTTTTTAAATTTGAAACTTTGCAATGAATTGTTAATATGCTTTGGATTATTCTCCTTTTTACAGTTGTTTTTGTCTGAGATTTGATATGTGTTATTAATATTTGATTTATCTTTTCAAAAATCCTCATTTTTGTTTTGGTCATAGACTTTGGGATCAATCATTCATGTTGCCTTTGGTTATTTTCCCAACTATCGTAACATATCTTCCCTATGTCTTTTCTATAAATATTTTCATGGTAATCGTTCTGATAAGATTTATGACTTAACTATTTATATTTATTTCACATGTCCTAGCTTTGAATATGGCTACCACATCTGGTCTGTTACTCCTGCTATATATTTAGAGATTCTTGATAAAATCCAAAGAAGATTCTGCAATGTTTTTAGTCCTGACTTGGCATCTCAGCTTCAGTCCTTTTCCTACCACTGTAACATAGCTTCCTTATGACTTTTCTATAAATATTTCATTGCAATGGATCAAATGAAATTCGCTCTATAGTACCTAGATTTTATGAATTTAAGTGCAGTACTTGATTGGCAGCTAGGTCTCTTTATTTTACACTTGAAATGCATAGATATAACTGTAAGTTCTATGCTAACAGTTCCTTTACTTGCATTTCTCACTTGTGGAATTCTCTTCAGGCTTCTTGTTTTCCAGTCAAGTTTGATCTTCAAAAATTTAAATGCAATGTAAATCATTATCTTCACTATATTATATCACATTGAAACATCAGTTCCCATACGGTCACCCCAGTTAAGCAATGTTGTACCTGGTCAGTACCTCAATGGGTGACTGCTTTAGAATACCAGGTGCTGTAATCTTGAATATGTGGGTCATCTAATAGATAATGGCTTGGGATTTTTAATTGGAGATTCCAATTCCAGTTAAGTTCGTTATTTTCACTTGTGTGCAAATACACTTGGTGAATGTATGAATCCATTTCTTCTCCCACAAACTATGGACTGATTAGCAAGACCTGTATCCCTAAATCATTACTATCTCAAAAAAAATTATTACAATCTAAAAATATCTTCTGGCTTTAAATAATCTGCAATGGGTTGATAATACATAGAAAATGAATTAATCAATTATTATTTTTTTCTCATATTCTTCACACTCAGTTACCCCTTGCATCTTAGTGACTTTATTGCCTTGCTTGAGGTGAAATAAACTCTGCCAATCAACAAAGTTATAAATAAGTAAATAGATGTCACATTGATTGAAGATAAAGTTACAACAACATGAAGTACTATGCCAATATTAACCGGGGTACAGTACAGGTAGAGTGGCAGGCAGTAGACATTCTGGTAAAATCTCCAAAGTTTCAACTGTCTTGTGATATAGTAACAATCACCCCAGTACATCATCTGTGTCTGAGCTTTAGAGAGTGACATGTTTTGATGAGGTTCAGTGTGGTGAAAAATTCCAGTGGATGCAAATATCATGCTTCAGAGACACCTGCATTCCTTTTGTTCAGTTAGACATAATTGAAAAGGACAGCGGCAGATTATTGGCATTCAAGGTAATTTGAAAGAATTGCAAAACATTCTGGATATATTTTATTGTCAAAAATTAAATGAGGAAGGCTGGAGGTCACAATGGAAAAAAAATTGTGATAAAACCAACAAAAATGGGGACTTTTTTTTAACATTAAAATCATTTCCAATGCATTTTTATCATAAAATCATTTCCAATGCATTTTTATCATAAAATCATTTCCAATGCATTTTCATCATAAAATCATTTCCAATGCATTTTCATCATAAAATCATTTCCAATGCATTTTTATAGTAAAATCATTTCCAATGCATTTTTATCATAAAATCATTTCCAATGCATTTTTATCATAAAATCATTTCCAATGCATTTTTCTAGTAAAATCATTTCCAATGCATTTTTATCATAAAATCATTTCCAATGCATTTTCATCATAAAATCATTTCCAATGCATTTTTATCATAAAATCATTTCCAATGCATTTTTATCATAAAATCATTTCCAATGCATTTTTATCATAAAATCATTTCCAATGCATTTTTATCATAAAATCATTTCCAATGCATTTTTATAATAAAATAATTTTTTTTAGTCATGAATGAGGGATTATTAAAGTTAACACTTCTCAAAGCAACTTACCTTATGGATTGATTGAATTGGTCATTTATTTTATTATTTTCTTTTCATTAATTTATTGTCTACGGCTATATTTTTGACTTAAAAACTATAGACTTTGCAATTGTGATGAAGACACTTTGATAATAGTGAGATTAACTGTTTCCATACAGGAAACATTTGCTATTCATTGACAGTAAAATATTAACTATTCAAGTTAACATTACTGTCAGTTAAGAATTATAAAGTTTTTCTTTTAAAAGAGTTTTTAAAGAAAATGTAATGCATTTTATATTAAAATACAAAGCAATTTTTGTAGTAAAATCATTTCCAATGTATTTTTATAGCAAAATTAGTTCCAATGTATTTTTATATTAAAATTATTTCCAATACTTTTTATAGTTAAATCATTTCAAATACATTTTGATAGTAAAATCTTTTCCAATGTATTTTCCTGTAAAATCAGTTCCAATACTTTTTTATAATAAAATCATTTCCAACTTATTTGTACAGTAAAAGCATTTCCAATACATTTTTAGAGTAAAATCATTTCCAACATATTCTTATAGCGAAATCATTTCCAATAATTTTTTATAGCAAAATCATTTCCAATAATTTTTTATAGCAAAATCATTTCTAATAATTTTTTATGGTAAAATCCTTTCCAGTGCTTTTTTTTTTTTTATAGCAAAATCATATAATAGGATTCTCAAGTTCATTATCACTATCTGTTATCACTCTTTCTTGCTTTGATGGGGGTTCTTTTCTAACCTTTTATTTAAAGTAGCGTGGAAAGTCAACATCTTGATAATGTAGTTTTCCTTTCTAGTTATTTGTGTTACCCATTTTAGCTGTTGTTGGAAGTCTTGAAATGATATGGTTTTTGTTATTTGATAAAGTTCTTTTTGATTCTTTAGTGTCGATCTCTGAGATCTGATGAAGAATTGTCTTCTTTAAGGCTGAGAGGATTCTGAGAAAATGGTTGCATACAACTGAGAGTTTAGTCATTTTGGAACAAGTTGGATGCCATGCATGAGATTCTAGGCTATTTTAGCATAATGTAAAATTGTAACCAATAGTTTTGCATTTTTTCTTCACCCCATATATATATATATATATATATATATATATATATATATATATATATATATATATTTATCCCTTTAAACATTTTTAGTGGATACACCTTTTTTTTATTATTTATTAAACAGTATATTTATTTCTTTTTGTCTACCTGCCCGAATGTTCAAGAAATTAAAAGAAATTTGCGTTTTGCATCCTTGGACAGAGGAACTACTGTTAGACATGGCACACACTAACAAATTGGGCTACAGTTGGTCAGGCAAGGCTCAAATTGTGCTTTAAGCGGAACTTCTCTCATCTGAATTTTTTGTATCCAAACGATTGTAAACAAACAATTTTTCTAAAGAAAATAATGCATTTTTATTAATCTGACACTTTAAACATTATTTTTTAGTGGATACTCATATTTGAGTAGATGCTTAAAACTATATTTATTTGTCTATATTTCTGAGATGAGGTATTATGTACACTATTTACATTATTCAGACTATTGTCCTCATCTATGTCACCATATTTATTACAACGTTTCGGCTATTGTATGCTCCGACCTTCTCCAGGTGGTTGGAATGTTGAACTGAACCCTTTATTGGTAGGTAGACTGTTTTAGTTCTATGTGCCATGTTTTTAATGGATGTCCATTATAGAGTTATCTCCTGTTAATTCCCCTCTCCAAGTTCTCCACTGACTTAACCAGGTATTGAACTCACACTGTTTGGGTCCTGTCACTGGATCTAACCAATGATTTTATCCACTGTGCCATGTTTCCTTGAGGACATCTGTGTATGAATTTCTGGGTATTATAAACCTAATGTCTTCAGCAATCATTTTTTACCAGTGCTCATATTGCAATTTTTTTCCATGTTTTTACCAGAGATCGTATTGCAATTTTTGTTGTTATTATCACTTTTCTCTGGCACTCCTTATTATTGGTTCCCATATTGTATTCATTTCTATGCTTGGCCTCTGACTCATCCCTAGAAGAGGAGACGAGTATTCAGATAATCTGATGGAGATTTTGACTGTCTGTACACAAACAACAACACTTCGGAATGGGATCACACATATATATAGACAGGATGAGAGCTGAGCTATCAGCTCATCAATATCATTAGCAATGGCGAATATATACATGGAATACTTTGAGAAAATGGCATTAGAGTATATATCTCTAAAGCTAACTCTATGGTTAAGGTACATAGATGACACCTTCATACTCTGGCCACACCAGGAAGATGTTCAGGTTCTACTGGACCATGTGAGCTCAATAAGACCTTCGATACAGATCATGATGGAGAAAGAGAGTAACAACACACTCCCATTCCTGAATGTTCTAATATCTCAAACAAACAGAGCATGGGTTCAAGATATCCATATACCGTAAACCAACATTCACTGAAAAGTACCTCAATTTCAACTCCCACCATCCATACAGTGTAGAGAAAGGGATCGTCTGCTGCTTACAACACTGAGTAAAAGTCATGTGGTGACCCAGAGACATTAGATAAAGAATTGGTCAGTATAAGTAGTACCCTACAATGTAACAACTACCCTGGGTACATGGCAGCAGCCCCAAAAAGCTGGGATAGGTGGGTACAAGAGGAGGAGAACAACATTCAGAAAACAGTCAGTCTGCCTTATGTGAAGGGGTTATCAGAGAAAATACAAAGGATCTGTGGTCCATATAACATCAGGACAACCTTCAAAAGCTGGACAACACTTAGCAGATATCTCTCCCAAGTAAGACCCTCCCCCATAGAGGAGAACATGACTGAAGACTGTGTGTACACTATCATGTGCAACTGTGGAAAGAAATACAAAGGGGAGACAGGCTGCTCCCTTAAGGTAAAGCTTCAAGAATACCAGAAAGCTGTAACAGGAGGGGAAGTGGAAAAATCAGGTATGGCTGGCCGCATATGGAGAGAAAAGGGAGATCACCACCCTCTGTGGGATCAGGTTGAGATCATAGACAAGGAACACCATTGGAAAATTCGTAAACTTAAGGAATCAGCACATATGCTAGGCTACAAAAATCTCCTGAGCTGACCAAGCATAAAAATGAATACAATATGGGAACCAGTAAAAAGGAGTGCCAGAGAAAAGGGATAATAACAACAAAAATTGCAATATGAGCTCTGGTAAAAACATGATATGATAACAGCAAAAATTGCAATATGAGCACTAAAAAAATGGTTGCTGAAGACATTAGGTTTATAATACTCAGAAATACATACACAGATGTTCTCAAGGACACATGGATAAAGGCGTTGGTTAGATCCAGTGACAGGACCCAAAGAGTGTGAGTTCAATACCTGGTTAAGGCAGTGGAGAACTTTCAGAGGGAAATTAACAGGAGATAACTGATAACTGACATCCATTAAAACATGGCACATGGAACTAGAAGAGTTTATCCCACTGAGCAAAATAAAGGGTTCAGTTCGATATTCCAACAACCTGAAGAAGGCCGGAGCGTACAACAGCGAAAATGTTGTAATAAATATGGCAACAAAGATGAGGACAGTAGTCTGAATAATGTAAATAGAGTATATTTATTTATTTTCTACCGACCTGAATATTCAAGAATTATTAAAGGAAAAATATATGCTTTCTGAGAAATTTCTCAAATATTCAGGGCGATAGACAAAAATAAATAAATATGCTGTTTAATAAATAAACAAAGGATCTACTCCAATATGAGTATCCACTAAAAATAATGTTTAAGTAATAATATATATATATATTATTGATTATCATGGGTGAAGAATATAGTTGTAAATTATGAGTTTTGGATACAGATTTTTTACCTCTTTTGATTTATGGCCCTGCCATTTTTGACTTTGGAGTCATGAGACTATTTTACACCTTGATTTTTTTTTATTATGGGATCAGAACCAGCTTATTGCTATCTTTTCACCAAGTCTTCATGTGATATGGTTTCTGTTATTGATTCTTTGTGATTCTGTAGTAGCAATCTTTAAGATCTGATGAAGGATTTCCTTCCTTAAGACCTAGAGGATTCTTTCGCTTAAAGACATTTTTAATCACTGATCTGAGAAAGCAGTTGTATATAGTTGAGAGGTGGTTTGACATTTCCGAAGGAGTTGGATGACATGCATGACATTTATATAAGAGCATAAGCTATTTATGAGCATGATTTTCATGTAAAAATTCTAACCAACAGATTTTGCATTCCCCCCCACCTATATATATATATATATATATATATATATATATATATATATAGGTGGGGGGGATGCAAAATATATATATATGTGTGTGTGTGTGTGTGTGTATATATATATATACATATATATGTATGTAGGTATGTATGTCTATATAAGACTCTATCAATGAAATGATTATGAGACTGAAGATGTCCTTTTGAAGAATGAAACACATAACATATAAATGTTTTTCCATTTCATCATTCAATAATGTATTTAACGTAAAAGATCAATAATGAGTCTAAATGATCTTCAGATCAAAGAGATTCTTTTAAAAGCTATTAAATGCTTTTTTTTTTCTTTCCCTTTCCAAATATGAAGAAACAAAATTAAAACTGAGGGAGAATGGCTATGAATGGAATCTCCAAAATGATATCTCCATTTAGTCGGTGCTCAATTTTGTTTTTTTAATATCAATGTTCATCCAATATTCTTTCTTCTTTTATGCGCCATGTCCTTTCAAGACAAAGGTGATTATGGTCCTCCACATCTTCCTGCCCCTTGTAGCACTTAATAAGTTTTGCCTTTTTGTTATATCTCTTAAACTCTCTTCTACCATCCATTTATTCAAGGCCATCAAAGATGTTATGTGCTGTTCTCCTCTCTCCCTCTTTACCTCAATGTGTCATGGGAATATCAGCCCTCCTTCAAACTGTTTATGGTGTCAGTTTCAAAACAGTTTAAAAAATCCTGCAAATTTTAATTTTAAAATTTTAATTCCAATTGTAAGAAATATATATATATATATATGAAGAAATATACTCTTAAGGTATCCTATATTTATTGGATAAACTACTCAATATCAGAAATAGAGTGTGTGTAAATATAAAAGTGAACATTGAAGTCAATACTTAGAGGTGACAGTCTGTTTCATGCTAGATGCAATCGTCAGGCCTGACAATTGCGTCTAGCATGAAACAGACTGTCGCCTCTAAGTGTTGACTTCAATATTTACTTTTATTTATATATATATATATATATATATATATATATAAATATATTATAAATTAATTGACTTAAAATATGGTTTTTCGCTACACAGTTCCAACCATGTTTCAAAAATGGAAGCTAAAAGCCCTGAATTTAATTTTGTAATTAAATTAAAGACATTAGTTCCATTTCATCCTCAAGCGAATTTTGGAGTAACTTTAAAAATTACTGGGTTTTAAATACACAGCTAAAACAAAATTCATACACCCCTAGTCTAGCAAAATAGATTTATCTGTAACCTTGGAAACATGAATTTTGTTTTAGCTGTGTATTTAAAACCCAGTAAATTTTAAAGTTACTCCAAAATTCGCTTGAGGATGAAATGGAACTAATGTCTTTCATTTAATTACAAAATTAAATTCGAGGCTTTTAGCTTCCATTTTTGAAACATGGTTGGAACTGTGTAGCAAAAAACCATATTTTAAGTCAATTAATTTATAATATTAATGCTCTGTAAATTTACATTGAGCACTATTTTGTAAAAATAAAAATATCTATAAGAACACCGGATTATATATCTTACTGTTCTTTCTTTTTATTAATATACATATTTGTATATATATATATATATATATTTACCCATAAATATAGCAACACTTAAAACTATATTTTTATTATATATATATATATATATATATATATATATATATAATAAAATATAGTTTTAAGTGTTGCTATAATTATGTGTAAAAATGCTCAATATCAGAAATGGAAATATAAATAAATATAAAAGCAGACACTGAGGCCAACACCAAGTGGCGATAGTCTGTTTCATACTTTAACATAATTTTCAAGTCATATTTGTTGTTTTTTTACTTGACTATTTACATTTGTTGGCCAGTGGTGCATTATGGGTAGTAGTAAGATTTGCTGTATTATCCTGATGGTTATTGGGTTAACAGTAATGCTTCAAAATATTCTAGAGGCTTTTGAGTAGAAATAATCGTGGATCTGAGGTCATTTGTAGCTATTTTATAATGTTGCTTGATAACATTTTATTCATTATTTCTTATCGATTACTTAATTATTTGGTATTGAATTTTATTACATTTACTTATGTTTATATGTGCATTCATAGTTTATTAATTTGTTTATTTATTTATTTAGAATTTTTAATTTATTTATCATTTTTTTTTGGCTTGTTTGTTTTATTTGTTTAGTTTAAAGTACTGGCTTTGTCTAAAGTATATTACATTATATGAGTTGTATATAATATTTGCATTTTTCATGATGGTATTTTTACAAGATAAACATTTTTATTCTTTTTAAGTAACAAATCCACAAACAACAATTTGCTTTGTGTTAACCTTAGTGTCTACTTTTATACATACATATGTGTGTATGTATATATATATATATATATATATATATATATATATATATATATATATATGTGTGTGTGTGTGTGTATGTATATATATATATATATGTGTGTGTGTGTATATATATATATATATATATATATATATAGTGGGAGAAACAAATATTTGTACACATACAAATTTTTTGATTTATTGTATTTCAAACTAATGAATAAACATACTTTTCATATAATTAACTGTATACAGATGCATAATAACTTAATATACACAGAGTAAAAAATTTGATGTAATAGAAATAAATCCAATTTATCCATTTTAATGGGTGAAAAAATTATTCGTACAATGCAAATTTCAGATTTTAAAAGTTTTAAATTGATTTAATACTCTAGATTATTCGAATAGAATATTTTGTAATGTTTCAATAATGTCACTATTTTTAGCCTAAAAAATACAAACAGAAAATTCTGTAATTGATATTCGTGCATTAATTCCAAATACAAAGGGAACTAAAACAAATGCAAAAATTGTAAAATCCAAAGAAGAATTTGCAATATTATTGTCCCTGACCTGGCATCTTAGCTTCAGTCATGTTGCCATCACTGTAACATAGCTTCCCTGTGGCTTTTATATGAAGACTTCAAGGTAATTGTTCCGAAGAATGTTTTTTTTGTACCAAGACTTTATGAATGGAAGTGTACTACTAGATTAGCAGCAAGGTCTCGTAATGTTATGGTTGAAATGGTTAGAACCGTAAGTTCTATGATAAAAGTTTTTTTCTCTTGCACTACTCGCTTGTAGAACTCTCTTCTCGCTTTCCAGTCAACTTTGATCTTCAAAAATTTAGATGCAATATCAATCATTATCTTTTGTCTTCTTAATCCCTGTTCTTTTATTGTCCTCTCTACTTAATAATGTATTTATTGCCTTGCTTGGGGTGAACTGATTTAAAAAAAGAAATTCAATTGCCCTGCAAAGTTGTCTTTTTAAGAGCATGAAAGAAAACCGTCTATACATGTTAAGATATGCAATGTAAACTATGTCGATTTGACTGACAAACAAATCAGGACTGAGAGAATATTTCTGAAAGCTCATTATGGAATTGTCCTGGTTTGAACTCTTTCAGAACATTAATAAACAGGGCGTTGGAATAAGAATATCAAGCATGAAAATATTTTATAAACTTAATTGCCGGGTGAGTGGGGACACCTATTTGGAAATTCGGGGTTTCCGTTTAGCTGAAAGATGGTTTTAAGCCACAGAAAATACTCTAGTGACTGAATAATGTTGCTTTGAAATTTTTAAGAATAAAAGATTTTGTCAAAAGTATCCTGGAAATGCATCAGATTTATATGAAGGAATTGCACAATTTAGGTGAAAGGTGATCGAAGATTACAGAAAACACTGGAATAATTCTTTGATGATTGCATCAGGTTTTTTTTTTTTCCTGGGTGTGCAACAATACAAAAAATTGAAAACATTATTAAAGAGTGAGAACAAAAATGGAACAGAAATTTGCATTGCATTTAATTTTTTGAATATCACTTGAGTGCTACGTAAGCGAGAAGTTCATCTGAACATTTACGATGAAAGTATTTATAGAAAAGGCAAAGGGAAGCTACATTACGGTGGCAGGAAATGGACAGAAGCTGAAATACAAGGTCAGAAATGATGACATTGCAGATACTTCTTTGCAATTTGTCAAGGATCTCTAAATATATAACAGGAGCGCCAGACCATATGTGTCAGCAATATTCTAAGCATGGATAAATGGTAAACTTAAAAATATGTAAGATAGATACAAGTGAGAAAAATTGTTTTGCATAACACAGTGAAACAATTTTCTTAGCAGCAGACCTAGCAATTGATTCTGTAGTGATATGTAAATTAGGTACTGTATAAAGCACACTTCTTCAATTCCTCAATCTGAGCCACTGTCCATTACTCCATTGTGCCTCCAAATTAGTATAAGAACATAGAAAGATTGGTAAAAAATTTACTGAAGACTGAATAATGATGCTATGATTTTTTTGTGGAAAGATTGCATTAAAAATGCTGAAGATATTTTTTGCATCATTTCTATATGACGGAATACACAATTTAAGTGAAAGATAAATGGACAGTCATAAAACAATAATGAACAATTGAACAATAATGCGATAAATTTTTATAAATAAAAGACTTTGCCAAAAAATGCTGCAAGCTTTTGTATCAGCCTCATATGATGAAATACACTTTAGCTGAAATGTAAAGGCCGAGAAATTCAGGAAAATTACTTTGATAATTGAATAATGATGCTATGAATTTTTACAAATATGAAATTTTGCAACAAGTCTACAAGTTGCTTTCCTTGCTCCCAAAAATGCCTTTTCTCTATCAATTTATCATTCAAATGAGCCAATTCATAATAAGGAATTCATTTTAAATTTCACTTTATTTTACTTTTTACTGTCAATTCCATTTAAGATGTTGATGGTTTTTCTATATCCTAGATCAAACCCCAATTTTCTTCATATCAGATTCTTGTAAAATCCACTTTTTTATTGCCAGCAACTATCTTCTTCAAAAATTATATTTTTCTATGTTTGACATAATGGATTCAGATAAAACTCATTATCTAAGCTTCAGTTTTTTTCCTTGGAATTTTTCAAAGAAGTTGGGTAAACTTCAAAACACTTCTAAGATTTTATTTTTATTCAGTTAGATATTTTTCAGGATTCAGATATTTTGTAAGAGCTTCCAAATTACTAATGTGATACTATTGTCCTCATTTTTGTTGTTTATCCCAATGTTTTGGCCTTTGCACCATCTGGCCTTCACCAAGTGCTTGACAATCCATGTAACCTACAGGGAATTTTGAACTAAACACATTTTTTTAATCTAAAGAGTTAATTTTTTCTCATTTCATTGACCATATCTAGGGAAGAACACTGGAGAGTCAGATGTCTGCAAGAATCAGTATATATGCTAGGCTTTGAAGACTTCATTAGTAGGCCTAGCATAGAAATAAATATGATATAGGAGCCATTTATAAAGAAAAGGAAATGACAACAAGCCTTCTACAGAGAAATGATGGAAATATTTCTTCAGAGAAATGACAGCAAGGCTTCCACAGTGAAATGACAACAAGGCTTCTACAGAGAAATGAGAGCAATGATTCTATATAGAAATGACAATAATGCTTCTACAGAGAAATGACAATAATGCTTTTACAGAGAAATGATAGCAATGCTTCTACAGGAAAATGACAGCAATGCTTATACAGAGATTTCACAACAAGGCTTCTGCAGAGAAATGACAGCAATGCTTTTACAGAGAAATTACAACAAGGCTTCTACAGGGAAATGACAGCAATGCTTCTACAGAGAAATAACAGCAATGCTTATACTGAGAAATGACAACAAGACTTCTACAGAGAAATGACAATAATGCTTCTGTATAGAACTGACAACAAGGCTTCTACAGGGAAATGACAACAAGGCCTTTACAGCGACATGGCCATAAGGTTCCTACGGAGAAATGATAATGAGGCTTCTACAGAGACCTGTCAGACTTTTAGAGAGATCTAAAAACAAGGCTTCAACTACAAAAATGATTCAACAATCATTTTGTGACATTTCTTTATGTGAGTAAGCGAAAAATGAATCACTAAATAAATCATTTTCTTCTTGATTTATCACTATTATTTAAAAAAGACATGAAGCAACCTTTTCCGTCATTCTGTTTCATTGCAAGATATATTGACAAAATGTATCAGCACTATCATGCGATAAGGATTAACAAAGAAGAAATGATGATACTAATCATATTTCTATTCTTGTTAATACAGGACATGTAAGATTATCTCTTAGGAAAATGGAATTGTCCAGACTTCTACTTCATAATTCTTCTGTTCACTTGTTAGTATAGCTCTAGAGAAAAGCATGACTCCAACTCTCATTTGAACTCTGTCCCATTATACTTGTATATCTGGATAGACAGCTACCATCACTAAAATAGCAGAAAACTTGATGGAGAAAAGAGTTAATGAGTCTTTCGGTAAATCACTCTCTGTTAATGACATTATGTATCTGAGCAATAATATCCAAAACTGTTTTTGTTCATTGCTAACTTTGTGAAAGATTTGCTAACTCAATCCAATCAATGTGTGTGTTTAGGATATATTTGTTGAATTTTTATGATTTAATAACAAGTAATGGAAACAAAACTGTTGGCTGAAGACAAAGTATTTGTGAATGTGTCAAAACTGATATGGCATCCATAAAAATGTTGGGAAAATTGCCTTTTTTCCTATTGAGTGTGAATGTGTGTTCATTAGCTACAAAAAAATGGTTCGGAAATCATTGTATGACATTTGGTTAGGGAACTGACAATAGCTGATGTGGGAGAAATGAAACAATGAATCGATAAAATAAAAAGTGAATTACTTTCTGCTTGGTTGAGCATAAAAAAGCCATCACTTCAAATGAAGAAACAGAATCATAGAACAAAAGCATCATTTCAAGGCAGCTAACATTGCTTGTAGAAATCCATCATGGTACACTGTAATGTGAGAGTATATATATATATATATATATATATATATATGAAGTTCATGAAAAAGAAAACCATATAAATCAAGAAAATTATCTGCATAACTGTAAAGAGAAATACATCTAATCTTATTTTATGGACTGCGTCCTTCAGGATGTAAGCGAATATGACTCTCCACAACTTCCTGTCTTTTGTATCCCTTAGTAAAGTTTGTCTTTTTGCTTTCCTAATCTTTGTTCTGCCAACCATTTACACAAGCTCATGAAGTAGGTCATGCACTGCTTTCCTCTGTTCCTCTAGTCTTCAATATGCCCTGTGAGTATCAAATTTTCCAAACACTCTTTCCTCATCTGTCTTAGAAATTTCAGCTATCTCTTTCTGATGTTAAGCATAAATGTTCTTTTTGTTTCCATTTTCTATAAAATGTTATCGTTGCTCACATGTCCTGTTCACAGTATTCTCAGCATACTTCTGTAGAACCACATGATATGGTCCATCATTTCCTGTCATATAGGAGTACCAATATTACATAGTTCAGTACTCCTTTCTTGGTTTCCAATGAAAATTTCCTGTTTCTTAATACTTTGCTTAAATTTTGGAAGGCATTTTTTCTCTGTCTTAATGCACCTTCAGATTTTGGTGTTGCATATTCTTGTAATTCACATGTTGGGTTGTCCCTTTTGCTCACAACCATGCATTCCTTCTTACAATTTACGTTTAATCCTTTCTTCTTACTTTCCTTCACTACCTTCTGTAGGAGTTCCTGCAGTTTCCTTTCAGTGTCTGCTATCAACACTGTGTCTTTTGCATATCTAATTTTTTAAGATTGTGGCCACCAATAATGAATCCTGGTAGGACTTCTGATTCTCTCGGGATTGCTTGATTGTAAAGGGAGAATAAATCTTGCGAGAAAACAGACGAATGTCTTATGCCTCTTTTAATCCATATACTTACTGCTTTTTAAATTGGTATCACCCCATGCAAGACAGTAATGCTAAAACACAAAGGGCTACAGTGTGTGGAAGAATTAGAAACAGAAACATTACTAATTAGCATGAACAAAAAAAGTAATCAGGAAGACAATAGATAGCATTGCATTTAAATTTTTGAAGATTAAAGTTGGCTGGAAAGCATGGAGCCAGAAGGGAGTTAAAAAATTGAGAAGTACAAGAAAAAAAAAACTGTTAGCGTAGAATTTATGGTTCCATCTAGCCAACTCAACTGTAAATTGAAGAGATCTCAATGTCAGTCTGGCACAATGCTTAAATTCATAAAGTATTGATACCATAGTGAAGAGCTCATCCGAACAATTACCATGAAAGTATTTATAGAAAAGACACAGAGAGGCAACCTTATGGTGGTGGGAAAGTGACTGAAGCCGAGATACCAGATCAGGACCAATAATATTGGTGATTTTTATTTGGAGTTTATTGAAAAGCTCTAGGTAAATAGCAGAAGCACTGGATCTTATGTTGCAGCTTGCTTTATCAAGGTTAGATTCTTCAAGTTCTCTTTCCTTTTTGTCTGACACAGAAGTTTCATCAGTACAAGATTCATTTTATTTAAAACTTCCCTGTTTCTCACATGTCATGTCCCTGATATTTTCAGCATCCTTTTGTATTAGGTTGGTGCAAAAATAATTTCGTTTTTTCCAATAGTAACATATGTTAGAAAACGAAATTATTTTCGCACCAACCTAATAGAACCACATCTTTGATGCCACAAGTCTATTTCTCATATGTGAGGAAAATGATCAGCATTCATTGCCATGCAGGAAGATTATTACATCACACTTCAGCATGCTTTTCTTTGTTTTTAATGAAAATTTCCTGTTTCTTAATATTAGGTTGTTGCAAAAATAATGACGTTTTTTGACGTATTTTTAAAGTCAAAAAACGACATTATTACGTCATTATTTTTGCACCAACCTAATATTTGGTTTAACTTTAATGCATTTTTTATTATTCTAATGTGCCTTCAAACTTCTGTGATACATTTCCTGATTGTTAAATTCCTGTATAGCTTAAATTTTAAAAAAGACTTCTTCAAATAGAGAAGGTTTGTCTTAGTCTTTATGGGCCTTCTGTGAGGTGTTTTATCTTGTATCAATCAGTAATATGTAAGATTAGTAGATCATTATACATGTGGTTGGGGACTGCTTGTGAATTCCAAATTCCCATGAAACTCCAATATTGGAGCTGGCTCAACCCACCCCGGGTGAATGCTGTTACAGGTACAGGTAGTGGATCATTATTAATGCAATGAGTTAGGCTCACACTTGGTGTCTCAAATTATTAAACTTGTATTAAAATAAATAATGCAGAGTAAACATGAATAAAAGCATTTTGCTGTGGGATAATGGCTTGCAGAGTAGCCTCACAGTTAAACTACAGTTTGCAAGTTTGAATCAACCCCCAGAATTATCATGGACAGAAGAGTCAATAAAAAAAGAATGGGATCAATTATCAAACTTATACTTTGAGAAACTTTTGCAATGAATACCAAAAATGTGTGCTGCAGTAATGAAGGATAAAGGAGGATATTTTAACGAGAGCAAAATTTAATCATATAATACTTTTTTCTTTTTGTCATAATAAGATTTCTAATAAAAATCAAGTCTTGTTTTTTTCAGCAATGTATAATAATTTTCTCTACAAAACAACTACTTTTTGGGATAATTTAAAAAATTACCAAGGGTAGCCTCAAACTTTTGAATTATAGTGTATAAGATCCTCACTGGATGCTCAGCACATTTGTAATCTTGTGCCAGACTTGAGCTAAGCTTCACTGGAATGAGATTAAAAATGATTGGTTAGAAAAGCCAAATCATGAACATCAATATATCTTTATAAAAATATTTTTGAATACTGTTTTGATATTTAAAACATCAGTCAGAGAAGGAGAAATAATATTTCAGTATTGAAATACAATATAATATTGGGAAATTGCATTCTATTGACCAATGTAACTTCAAAATAATTTTTCTCAGGTAACACTTTAATGTATGACTTGCAAAATACTAGATAATTGCACCAGCTTTCCTTAGAAGACAAATTGGAAAATGAAAGTATTGAATGGTCACTCTTCTAGATCATTTTGATTAATGCAAACTCTATCCTTGGATATATGTTGGTCCTAATTATCATGAATGACCTTCCTGATGGCATCAACTCTCAAATCAGTTTCAATGCTGATGACACGAGAAATTAATAGTAGATATGATGGGTTTGAAGCTGATCTCCAAAATGACTTACACTATGTTGCTAACTGAAGCAACAAAACCTCTCTCTATTAATTGTCTTAGAGAATCCTTTTCTGTTTTCCATCAGCTGATTCTAACCTCCATGAGAGTAACTTGTTGCATCATCTTTGGCTGATGTTTCCTCTGACATGAAATGGAAAGATTATATCAAATCAAGTGCTAGGTCTGCTGATAAGAAAATTCATTCACTGTGTTGTGTCAGAAGCCAGTTCTCCAATTAACAATTCCAAACCATTATCCATTTCAGTGCCTGATATTCATAATTTTTCTTGCCAGAATCTATCTTACATATTTATAAGTTTACCATTCATTTATGCTTAGAATATTGCTGCCATATATAGTCTAGTACTCCTGCTATATATTTAGTGATCTTTGACAAAATCCAAAGAGGAATCTGCAATGTTATTGGTCCTGACCTTGCATCTCAGCTTCAGTCACTTTCCCACCACTGTAATGTAGCTTCCATGTGCCTTTAGTATAGATACTTTCATGATAATTATTCAGAGGAACTTTCCTCTATGGTACCTGGGCTCTATGAATTTAAACACAGTACTAGACTGGTGGCAATGTCTGACTATTTTACAGTTGGAATGGCTAAATGTAACAGTAAATTCTATGCTAATAGTTTTTTCTAGGATTTATATAACTCTTTCCCGGCTTCTTACTTCTCAGTCAACTTTGGTCTTCAAAAATTTAAATACAATGTCAATTATTATCTTCTGTCTTCGTAATTCCTTTTCTTTTATGGTTCTTGCTCCTTAATAATGCCTTTTTTCTCATATTCTTTAACACTCTTGTGTCTTAGTGGCTTTATTCCCTTGCTCGTCTTGAAATGATCACAGAAAAAAAATTATGAACCAATAATTGTTTAAGCAATATGCAAATCACCTGTGAACATTGAAACATTTAAAGAAAAAAAAAACTTTATATTTACTACATTGGCAAATAACATTAAAAACTAAAAGTTTTATTTTTGAATCTAATTGAATGGCACAATTTGAATTTATTTTTGTGCAGAAATATTTAATCATACATATTCCTGCATATATTTATATTATTAAACAGTCTGTTGAATCTGCTATATATTTAGAGATTCTTGATAAAATCCAAAGAATCTGCAATGTTATTAGTCCAGACCTGACATCTCAGCTTCAGTCACTTTCCCACCACTGTAATGTAGCTTCCATGTGCCTTTAGTATAGATACTTTCATGATAATTGTTCAGAGGAACTTTCCTCTATGGTACCTGGGCTCTATGAATTTAAACACAGTACTAGACTGGCGGCAATGTCTCACCATTTTACAGTTGAAATGACTAAATATAACAGTAAGTTCTATGCTAACAGTATCTTTTCTTGCACTTCTCACTCGTGGAAATCTTTTCTGGCTTCCCAGTCGTTTGATCTTCAAAAATTTAAATTCAATGTCAATCATTTATTGTCTGTTTTTTTAATTTCTCTTCTTTTATTGTTCTCTCTCCTTAATAAAGTTTTTTTTCTTATACTTGTTCACACAATCAGTAACCCTGAGTGTCTTAGCTTGGAATAAAAATGATCAAAAAAAAAAGAAAAGAAAAAAGACTACTTTCATGTTTGACTTTTAAAAATACTAGATGATTGGACCAGCTTTTTTCATGGAATATTTTAAAGTCTTGAAATTGGGATAAAAAGTCGGCCTTTGGGTATTTAATGAAATGAGAGGAAATTAAAACCTTCTTTGATCTCACCATCAAATGCAGAGAACCTATATTATTTGGCTAAAAAGAAATCATCTGTATTCCCCACACTAATTAATATTTTGTATGTGCAAAAGTTTCCAGTAGTTTACTTTTAATTAAAGATTGATAATTAAAAATATCTCGTTCATCTGAGGAAGATTCCAAAATGAATGTCTCCTGTTTTTCCACAGAGACTACAACAGACATAAGGAGCACAAGAACACCATTAGATAAAGCAAGTTTTCAGCTATAAAACATTATTTTTATATATAATCACCACAATTGAATAAGTATGATATACTTGCAAAATGCAGCTGATGAAATACATTACCCATCACCTAACTGGGCTTACATCCATTGTGTGGTCTCCATAAACATTCAACAAGTAGTAAAAAATGTTAATAGGTTCTCTTTTTCTGTAGGGAGGAATTCAAAAAGCATACTTCTGCTTCATATGTACTTTCATGTCAGTCTCTGTTTTGCCAAACTACCACTTAGAAGCTATTTGTTTCAGTTTTTATGCCATGTCTCTTCTAGACATGGGCAATTATGGCCCTCCACAGATATGCTTTCTTGGAAAAGATATTACAGTTGTTTCCTGTGGCTTTCTCTACACCTTCAAATTCAGAGTATTTTTCTTCTAGATTACGTACAACCAAAGCTAGAGAGCCTAGTCTACCATGCAATTTAACCCATAGTTGGGGTGGGGGATAAATGGATTCATGCCTTTCTCAAGGGTATTATTCCAGAATATGAACAAGACAAGACAATCCTCCATCAGTGCTTCAGTATCAAAAGATATACCAAATGGCAGAAAACATCTTGAATACTTACATGAGCAGCAACAAAAAAACATTAAAAGAGCTATAATAAAGCACTTGAGAAATTATGCAATTTTATCAGCCCTGACTTGACATTTTGCCTTTGTTCATTTCTCCACAACCCTAACATAAATATTTTCATGGTAACTATTCTAATGCGCATTCTTTTTTGGCATCTAGACTTTATGAATTCAGGTATAGTACTAGATTGGTAGCTAGGTCTCATAATTTTACAGTAGAAATTGCTAGATGTTGAGTGATTCATTCATTCTATATAGTTTATCAACCCTTAGCAATTTATTTAAAACCAGAAAATATTTTTTTTAGGTTGCATGTATTTTTGTTTTTGAGAATTGTTTAATGATACAAGTCTTACATCCATAGCTGGAGGAGAAAAGGTGGATTCATACCTTTTCTCATGAGTAATTTTGTGAATATAATGAACTCAACAGGAATTGGAAGTCAGCTCTTCAATTAACAATTCCATACCATTATCCATTACAGCACCTCAAAATCGATGGTTACTCATCGAGGTATTGACAAGACTGGATTTTGCATAAGTTTGGTGATAATGAGTGAACTGGTGTTTCAATATGATGTAGAATATAGATAGATGCTACTGTAAGTTCTATGCTGAAAGTTTCTTTCCTCACACTTCACAATTATGGAATTCTCTTCCAACTTTTTGCTTTCCAGTCATCTTCAAGAATTTAAATAAAAATGACAATTGTTATCTTGTCTTCTTAATTCTTGTTTTTTTTTATTATTCTCTCTAATGGTTTTCTTTTTCTCATATTTTTTCACATGTTGTAACCCCTTAAGTCTTAGTAGATTTATTGCCTTACTTGGGATGAAATAATTTTTTTTTAAATAATGTATAATTTCTGGAAAGACGGTTTTGAGAAAAAACTTTTATAAATTTCAACCAATAGTAACACTAATTGTTCGGTCAATGAATGCCAAATGTTTCTTGGAAGGAAGTGGATAATTTTAGCTTTACCATTTCAGTTTATTTATGTATTCCTATTCACCAGGCCTAAAATATTAATAAATCTTGATAAAATCCAAAGGATTTGCAATGTTATTGGTCCTGACCTGGCATTTCAACTTAAGACCCTTTCTCATGACTATAATGTAGCCTCCCTGTGCCTTTTCTATAAATACTTTCATGGTAATTGTCCTGATAAGCTTTTCTCTATAGAACTAGACTTTATGAATAAAAGTGCAATAATAGTTTTATGGCAAGGTTTCATTATTTCACAGTCAAAATGGCTAGATGCAATTGTAAGTTCAATGATAACAGTTTTCTTCTATTGCACTTCTTGATCTTCAAGATTTCAAATGCAATGTCAAGTGTTATCTTGTCTTCATAAATTTTATTTTTTTTACTGTCCTCTCACCGTAAGAGTATTTTTTGTTATATTCTCTAACACTCAGTAACCTCTTGCATCCTAGTGGCTTTATTGCTTTGCTCGAAGGGGGAAATGATTTAAAAAAAAGGACCTATTAATAATCTTCATTATGACTTGCACTTCTCACAACATCTTTAAATATTTGACCAGATAATAAATTCTACTTCGATTGAAACAGATGTTAATCTAAGTTTATATATATAGCATCCAGAAGAATTTCCCATTACAATTCTAGAATTTTTTTGTTAATAAAGCAATGTGTAGATAATCATTGTCAGACAGCTGTATGATTTCCTGAAAAACTTAATGTCTTGATATTGAGATAAAAGTTGGCCTTTATGTACTTAATGGAATCAAGGGAAAATAAAAAATTCTTTGATGTCTTTATTAAATTCCAAGAGACGATATCATTCAAATACCAAACAGACCATGTCTCCTCACAGATCTCTAATTAATACATCATCGATTTGTTTGTTCTGTATCTTAATTATTGGTCAATATTTATGCAGTCGGAAGTTAACGGCATAAAAAAATATTAGTTAGGGAGCAAAGTTAGTGTCCAGGCTTCAGCTATTCAGATTACAATAGCATTTTTTTTGTAAAAGGCATGGACACACCACTTTCTGCATTCTGTCCCATCACCAAACATCTTGACAAAATATTTCTCGCCCAAATTTCTGAGATAAGGAGTCATCATTATTTACATGTGGACTATTTTCCTCATCTTTTTCATTGTTATCACAAAATTTTTTCTGTACTACCCTTTATCAGGTGTATATTGATCTGAGTAACATACAGGGAATTTCAACTGAACCTTTATTTAATCTGCGGGATAGACTGTTCTTGCTCCACTTCCCATGTCTAGGTACATCTAGTTTTAAGTTTTAATACTGCTCAATTACTTCTTGACCTGTGTCTGCTGTGCCCAAGTACATACTACCCAGTCCAGAGATTGAACTCACAATTATTATGTCACCAAATTCATGAAACAATGCTTTAATACACTAACCTAGCAATAATTGAGCAATATGTTCAAAATGCCTAATCTTACCATATATAATTCAAATAACCAGGTTGGCAATGACTTGTAAATGTAAACTAAATAATGAGATATTAGCAACTGTATATGTGTGCGATAATGACAAGCAAATAAATATTTATTTAATTTATGGTGCAAACACAAAACAGTGCTCAGTTTAGTTAAACAGAGCTATGAAGTGTATATTAATAAATACACATATACCTACGTTTGTAGTGCAACTTAAAGTTTCATGGTTTCCCAAGTCATCAGGCACATATGATGGTTGGGTCACTTATTACAGTTGTTAATTAAAAATACTGGATCTCATGGGAGGAACGCTAGATTATACTCAGATTCAAAGTATAGAGTGTATGGAAGGAGATACTGAGGCGGGAATAATGCAAGCTTAAAGTTTATACGGCACATATTTTTTGATGGAAAAAAATATGGATGATGTAAGCTTAAGGAGCAAGCAATATGAATAAAAAGGAGGGGTTAGGTGCAGTGGATTGTATATTGTTTATAAATAATATCCATATTTCAAAGGAGTAACACTGCACAGTATTTAAAACTAACATTTAATAATATTAGGATATAAATTTAAAAAAATAAAAAGTGTGGATAGAGAAGTTAAAAGGTGAGAAAAAAATATAATACTCCATACACTCTATATTTTAAATTTACACCCCAATAATAGATTGGGTTTATATTAACTTTGAACTTTGAATCTGAGTATAATTTGGCATTCCTCCCATGAGACCCAGTATTTTTAAAAAAATAACTGTAATAAGTGATCCAATTGCCATATGTGCCTGATGATTTTTGAAACCATGAAACTTTAAGATGCACTACAAGCATATATATATATATATATATATATATATATATATATATATATATATATAGTGCTTCATTAAAGACAACTGACAAGGTACTGTGATTAAGTTTTTTATTTAATTGTTTTTATGTTTATACAAGTGTTTTCTTTTCTGTACACAAAGTGTTTAAAAACTGTCAAAAATTGTTTAAAATAATGGAAACCCTAATAATGAAAACAAAAAAACCAACACACAATAACATTAACTATAAACATGGCCACAATGTGCTGACTGTGTTTGGAAAATGAAATATTCCTATAATTTTAGGTACATACATAAAAATCCCAAACATTTAGTTAAAAATAAAACTGCTCTTGCCAATAGGTAAAAGAACTGCTTAAAGTGTTCGGATACGCTGAACTTTGTGTTTAGAAAAGAAAATACTTGTATGAACACAAAATAAATTAAATAAAAAGCTTTATTGCAGTAATTTGTCGGTTGTCCTTAAAAAAACATGTAGAAAAGAGGGATTGTTGCCCAAATGCACAATTTTATATATATATATATATATACACACACACATTTTAAGCCAAATTCCAGGTGGGCAGTGACTGACCATGACTTATACCACCAGGTGAGTTCAAGATGGTAAGCCAACCAAACTTGCCAGGGGAAGAGTAACCTATCTGCCCAAGATCGAAATAACCAAAAAACAAAGAAAAGAAAAAAGTTCCACCAGAAAAAGCTTGCCACTATACCAAAAAAAATAGTCAATGTCATAAGGAACAACAGTACCATGGTAGAGGAGCTTATAGCTTCAAGCAAATATATATATATATATATATATATATATATATATATATATATATATATATATATATATGTAGGGAAACATGTTAAATTCATAGAGGTTCCCAAAGAGGAGAGTCATTGAAGCTGTCAAGAAGAGGGTGAAGAGAAATCAATGAAGAAGATAGCAAAAGAGCTGCTTATTTTAAAAAGGCTACTAAGGAGAATTGTGAAAGATGATTTAGGGCTAAAACCATACAAGATTCAACAATGACAACTACTCTCAACTACCTCCAAGTAAAAATGGCTTCACAGAAGAAAATTTTGGAGGAGATGCTATGTCCTTGTTTGTTTGGACAGGAATTTTATACTGTTGATGCTGTGATCAAATACTAAAATGATAGTATTTGAATCTCTACACTAGAAAAGATGTAATATCAAGTGACAGAAACCGACTAGTGTCAGGCTTTGGAGCTACTGTTGCTTCTGATATGTTAAAATAGTCCTTGTTTTTCAATGAAAAAGGAGTGAATAGTAAAGTTTAGTAGCAAATTTTGGAAACATATATATTGCATTGATTGTCAGCCACATTTGTAAATACCTGTCTTCATGCAAGACAGAGAACTTTCACAAATATCCATTTTGATATAGAACTAGTACAGCAGACATTTCTGTGGATCTTTTTGGATAAATCACTTTGCCACCATCAAGCCGTGACATTAACCATATGGACTTTGCGAGGTGGCACATATTGGAGAGTGATATCTCACATAACCCTTACTCAAGACCTGAAAAAAGCTTTTATGATTGTGGTACAATTTGAGTGAAGAGGTGTTGAAGAAATCCTGCTCTTTAGCTAAAAAGAGATTAAGATCTATGGAGAAAGGAAAGGGTGGCCATATTGAATTGTAGATATACAGGGTGGGCCAAAAGTAGATTTACACTTCGTCGGTATGCACTCTACATTTTTTAAAATATTTTATTACATTTATATTTATTTGTTAAATATTGTTTATATTTATTTGTTAAAATCATATTTGTTCAATACTGTTTATGTACACTTTAACACTTAAGTTATATTTTTTAACACAGTCTGATCTCTTAAGTGCTCAATATGTCTGCCATTGCAACATTCCTCAAACCTCTCCAGAACAAGATGACACACAGCACAACATAAATCCCAATCTGCATCAATTTCAATAAATATTTCAGAGATGTACTCTTTTAATTCATCCACTGTGTTAGGATTTCTTTTTTGGGATATAGTAAAGAACACTTTACTATACCCCCCAAAAAGAAATCCATTGGTGTTAGGTCAAGTAAACATGGTTGTTATGCAATGCTGCCCCTTCTTCTGAACTAACACTTTCGAAAGGTTTGGTTAAAGTAGTCCCTTACTGCCAAAGCATAATGGGGAACTGCTCCATCTTACTGAAAGAACAGTTTGGTGAAGTTAGCTCTGGTTATGAAACAACTGTAAGCCTACTTTTGGCCCACACTGTATGTAAAATGTTGTCAACAGTAATCCACCTGCAATCATTTGTTAACCAAAACCTAAAACTTTCTATTTTTATGAAAAAATAAATAATTGAAAAATTTTATATAACTCATGCTGCACATGGTGTGTCTTTAAATGTCGAAGATGGCTCTAATATCAATACAATTATGAAATAGCATTCACCTGACTCTGACCTTTTTATAATACCACTGTGATGGATTGTATCAAGTTAAGTCAAAATGATGGATTACTTAAAACCATTCATCTTCTATTTTGTAATTGATCAGCTTGATTATGGTTAAATGGACAAGAACAACAACGAGGGGTAATATCTATATTATCTGGCTGATTTTATAAATCCCCAAATAGAATGACTGCTTTGGTCCAAGGGAAAAAAATAAAGAACCTCTTTCAACGTAAATAATAATCATATATATCACTTGATAACAAACTGAAGCATGGGAATCAGGAACACTTACATTGAAGAGATTTAATGCTTTACATCTGGTCGGCTTATCAGCTAAAAATTAATGACATTTAGTACAGACTGATAAAATATTGTCCAACATATTCATAAAAGACACACTGAAAAATTATGACTCATTTTATGAGTATTGACTAGTATCGATGGATGCTTAGTATAGCAGTTATTAGTGTGGATAGTGAAATCGGCATACCAACTTCACGTTCAACCCAGAGTTTGTTGCATTCACTTTCACACAAGTACTCTTTGAAAAAGTACAAATCCATTTCTTCTCCCCCCAGTACATTTTTTTTTAAAGCATTCAACCACAAGCAAGGCAGGAAGCCACTAGCATTCAAGGGGTTACAGAGTTGGAGCGAGAACAAAGGGGAGTGATAGAGGAAAGGATGAAGAGAAGGTCAGGGGATATATCAGGGCATCTGGAGAAGTTGATTGACATTAAATTTGAATAGTTGGAGATTATAGCTATCACGAAAACAAGAAATGGGGAGGGAGTTCCACAGGCGAGAAGTGCGAGAGATGAAGTTATTGGAGTAGAAGAGATGGCTATATTGAACAGTTTTGACAGTGAGAGTGTGAGAGTGAGATGTCAGCCTAGTTGAACGCTTAAATTCGTGAAGTCTGGGAATCAGTGAATGCAGCTCATTGGAGCAGTTACCATGAAAGTATTTGTAAAAAAGACAGAGAGAGGCAACAGTACATCTGTGAGAGAACGACTGCAGACAAGATGCCAGATCAGGGCCAATTATATTACATATCCATCTTTGGATTTCATAAAGAACCTTGAGACAATTAGAAGGGGCTCCAGACCATATATGACAGCAATACTCCATGCAAGGGCAAATAGTTGATTTGTAGATTTGAAGGATCGACTTCAGTGAGAAAAATTGCCGCGCCAAGAAATTTTTCTCGAATTAATTCATTTCATCATCCAGACCTCTACTCTGGCTTAAATAACAGGTTAGAGTGGTCTCTATAACCTTGGTTGGCAACCAGTCTAGGAGAAGGACAACTCTGACTTCAAAATGAGTGATGTGGCTGGAAATTCAAACTTGTAAAAAATAAAAAAAAAAAATACTTGTTATTTTGAAACCACTGCAGCAAAACATACTGTAGTGGCAGTGTTGGCATGTACTCTTGATGAGTAACTAATCCTTATTTCAGACACATGCTCAGGCACTTTTGTGTTTGTTCAACACCCACAGAGCCTATACTGCAACTATTCTGAATGGACCTTCCTTAGTTTCAGGGAGAGAGCGCATCGTCTGGCATGATCAACAGTTTGAAAAAAGGCTACTATGTTCAAACTCCCTGACACAATGACATATGACTTTGTGCTAGCCCAACGATCAACAGCCTTCAAACATTTTCATCTACCCAATTTAACTCAGAGTGGTGGGATCAAACTATGGTTTAGTTTTCAGGCAATGGTACTGCATTTTGGGATAGTCTCCCCCAGAGGGATATCATGAAGAAGTCAATTTCCTGACAATTCGATCATGCTGAGATTTGAATCTGGGTCGCATGGTCAAAAAGTAAAGCTTCTAACTTCTTGGCCATGTCCCTATAGGATAGGAAATAATTTTTTGCTGTTACCATAAAAGCTACAACAAACTTTACGGCTAGCAGAATATGGCATCTAACCTCGTTAATTGAGCCTTCATGCTTTCTTGATCTCTTTCAGTGGAATATTTGTTTCAATTATGTTATATTTTTATTTGTTTTACAAATGACTATTATTAATTTTCGTAATTTTCTCATCATGATTTCATACTTGCTTTGTATCTCAATTTTGTAGTGTTGTCAGCCTACAGCAGCAGACAAACTGTGTGGATCAGATAAAAAGATATGACATCTGTTATGAAATCAGAATTATAATAACTTTATTCTATATATAATACATTGCTTATATATATATATATATATATATATATATATATATATATATATATATATAATGGACTCTCCCATTGGTTTCGATGTATGAGGATCTGACAGCTTATTGATTCAGTTATGAAAATTTGTGCGATAATCTTAAGTGGCATTTAAGACCTGCTAGTGATTTACAAAGGAGGCCACGTATGGAGCAAGTGTGAGGATTGTGAGATGAGATCACTGTTAGATTGGCTGACCTTTTAGATCTTGCTCTCTCTTCTTGAAGATGATTCAGACAAGCAGATTGAAAACACTAAAACATGTTGATCGCCATTCTACTCGCTCCAAGGCAAAGCAGTCAAGGGTCTTATGTTGTATATTGACTGCTGACAAGTTGCTTTTCAGCTTGTCTTTGTATCTTAGCCATGGGCGTCCTACATTCCTGTAGCCCTGATCTAACTGGCTGTACATTAGGATCTTGGCTATCCTGTCATCAGACATTCTCAAGACATGACCAGTCCACCGTAACTGAGACTGTATGAGAAAAGTCTTGATTCCTCCAATATTACTCCTGTTAAACAGGTCTACATTAGATTGAACTGTGTGGATAAGAACGAATCAAGGTAAACCACCAGAAAGCCCACACAATTGATTTGATTAAAGTGGTGAAGGCTTGTGCAGAACCATCCATACTTTTCAAAACTATTGATACACTTAGTCGGTGCAAATAAATGCCACAGACGAAGCAGAAGGCTTTTCGTGTAAGAGTTTTCCATCTACTAGACCAATCGTGTTCTATAACACTAAAGAGCTTGGTCAGCCCTGGTAGACACTATTTGCCCATAGTTGGGACCCTAACAGGTGCTACCACCCTACCAAACCTGGGAACAACAGCAATTAAAAGTGGTTCCCCGCTCCTTAAATATATATATAAATAATGATTTTATAATCTCTATTGAATGCTTAAATCCCAATCTATATTTTTCTATTTCTTTCTGTTATCTTCGTGTTTATCAATCACACTTGTGTAGTTTTTTTTTCATTTATATAATGTTATCTCTATCTAAGGCAGGATGTGTGGGTAATGAATGCACAGCCACAATTTTCAATGGATTTGCACCAAAATTTACATGCACATGCTCCAAGTTAGCGGGAAGGCCAAGACTGACTTTGCATTTCCCAACTCCCATCGATAGTGGAAATAATCAATTTTTTCATGCTTTTACATCAGTTTTCATGTAGTTTGCGGCCATTTTCTACTGGCCAGAGTGAGAGCCTATAGTTGGCTGCCACGAATAGGCAGGAAGATTCTATTGGCCATCATGAGAGCCAACAGCTGACTGACATGAATGTTAACTAGCATGCTAGCATGCAAAAAATCGATAGCTGCATTCATCACAAGTGGGAAAAATTTAAATCTGCATGGCACTTTACTCCTTCGCTTGCTGGCTCATTCACTTGCTTAAACTCAGCGTTGATTCTGATTCCGCAGAACTGGGTTGGGTGTGAAAAAGTATTTGTTGTTAAAGTCTTTTTTCATTTGGTTTTTCCAGTTACGAGTCCTTTTTTAAAGCTGATCATTTTGTCTTCATTTTGTTTAGTTCTTTTTTTGCAACAGATTTAATGTTTAGCATAGAGCTTAGAAAAAATTTGCAGTGTGAGATAGGCAAGAAGTAAGGCATGTAGCAACATCAGCACGGCAAAATGCACTCCTTTAAAGGCAAAGAAGGGCAAAAATATTTTAAGTCAAGTGATTGTGATTGCTGTATGAGTCATACGATTTTTGAATCAAGCACAGGCAACGCCGGGCCATGCTGCTACTATCCATATAAGGGAGTGCTGAAAAGTCTTCAGTAAACAACATCCAGCAGCAAAAAAAATGTAATGTATGTTATGCTTATACCTGTACATTATATATGCTATAAAGGGTAACGTAGCTGTAGGTGGTAGTGAGAACAAGCTCCCACTGTCTATAAAATCTTCATATGGCATGTGTCTCAAAAGGCCTTGGACAACTGAATCCAGATCCAAGCAGGAGAAAAGTTGAAGGCAGATAACTTGGCTTCATAATCAGCTGCTTAGGATAGATGGAGCCCAGCAACCTAAGTCCATCAGGGGGAAGGAAAACTCTGATTTTAAATCTCCTTATGGCCATATCCAAACATGAAATGGCTATGGAAATAAATCCAGATAGAAAATCCGAAGTGGATCCCCAAAGGCATTTCACTGTCAACACTGTTAACTACTACATCTAAGCTAGCCCCAAATGTAATGCCCTGTATTTTGATTTTGTTATTACAGCCTAAATGTAAGGGGCATATGGTCTGGGCAGTACATGGTCTCCATATACAGAATACATAGAAGCACATAATAGTAAGACATTAGTGGTAATGGTCTTCATCTAGCTAATGTCTTGCCATTGTGTGGGAGGTATTTTTGCCACCCCAGTGCCAATTCCAAGGCATGCACCTTGGAGATGTTACTCTAGTCTCACCATTAAAGGACTGAATTTTGACCAAACAGAGTTCTACCTTTATTTCACAAACAGATACTTACTACTAAAGATGCATTTGCTTCAGCAGAGAGTCTGAGCAGATTCATCACAGAGGTGTATAAGGGCATAAAAAAAGAGAAAAAATGTTCCTGTAATCTTCTCAAAATAATTAGTGGAAGGAACAATTTAATCAAGTGCAACTGCGAAGAGGTTTGTGAATACTAATCATTAACCGTAAAATATGCTTTGCACAAGAAGAATCAATTGCCAAGAGAGTGTCTAATGGAAGTTAAGCTGTAATTAGCTAGAAGATCAAATCCTCCAAAGATTTTAGCCTTTCATAAACGAAAGGAAGGCAAGGAATTAAAGCAAGAGAAAAAACTTAACCCATTAACTGCAGACTGACAGGAAGTTGTCATTTAAGTTCTCTGGCTCTGGTGGAAATTAACAGTGAAGTTAAGCATTTTTTTAAAGAGGTTTTTATGAACCGTTAGCAAGGTTATCTGCCTCTATCCAGGCAAAGTTCACTCACAAGTATAATGATCAAAACAGATGACTGAAATGAAAAGAACTGACTTCAGATAAACATTCTTATTCAGAACTGGACTCCTCTTTGGTTTTTACCAAGAACCTTTAAATATATAGAGTTAAAAATCTCTTGCTATTTCTGTGCATCATTAAATTAAAAATAACCCCAAAACGTGTTGGTATGTCATAAAATCAAGCAAACTTATCATTACTACTAAGCAATGATTTTGATTCTCACTGAGTGCTACTTAAAAAATTCACCATTAAATAAATGATCAAGAAATGATATATAAAATTAGCCAATCATTACAGCTAAATAGTAAGTTTGATACACATTGGGTGCCTCATGCACAATTCAACATTAATGCTGTCATATATGGACTGGTTCCCCTGCTGTACGTCTTGAGGTCCTCAAGAAAATCCAGAGATGAATATGCAATGTGATAGGTCCTGATCTGGCATCTAGTCTACAGTCACTTTCTCACGGACATGCTGTGGCTTCCCTTTGTCTCTTCTACAAGTATTTTCACGGCAACTGTTCCAACGAGCTACTTTCACTGGTTCTGAGACTGCATGTAATTAAGCTAGCTACCAGACTGGCATCTAGGTCCCACCCTTTCACTGTCAAAACGGTTAAATGTAACCGTCTCTTCTACTCCAACAGCTTCTTCACTTGCACTTCCCAATTGTGGAACTCCCTTCCCCTTACTTGCTTCCCTGATAACTATATTCTTCAAATATTCAATGTCAATCAACATCTGATACCCTGAGCTTGTTCCCCCTTCTTCTCTGTATCCTTTCCTCAAATACGCCTCATTACTCTTGTTCTCAATCTTCTGTAACCCATTGCATGCTAGTGGCACTCCCACGTTGCTTGGGGTGAATTGCCTTAAATAAAAAAAAAAAATACAAGAGTTGATATGTAAAATTAGCCAATGTAGTCATTACAGCTGAATAGTGAGTACTCCATCGGGTAGTCCATTTAAATTCGACATTAAATAAGACAAAAACAGGCAGGTTGTAAAATCAGCCAACCTAACTTAGCATTTGTTTTTAGAACCACATCATGGTTTCCTCAGGTCATTTTGTGACAAAATTGTCACATGGATATGAATATAATGTAGAGTTCATTGCATTAATTTTCACACAAATATTTTGTAAGTAAAGGAATATAACTTCTTTTTTTTTTCACCAATAGCAGGGCAGATTGGACTCTCTGGCCATGGCAGATAAACAGTCTAGGAGAAAGACAAATTTGAATGCAAATCCAGTTGGGCATGGGACTGACAACTCCATCCAGTATTAACCTATTTGTACAGAAACCACAGCATCGCCACCTAGCGTGTTGAAGGTCTGTGGAGCAGGGACAATTTTCATATAGTAAAACAATAATTCCATAGCAGTCCAGCACTCTTTACTTTGCTTCAAATGTTGTTTTTTTGATCTCTTAGAGAAAGATAAGTGCGATACCAAAATCTAAAGGCACATTATGATAGCAAAAGAAGCCTTCTAAAAACTGTGCTGAGTAAGAAACAGGAAAATTCCATTAGAAGGAAAGAAAAGAGTATAAACTGTTAGATAATATCAGCCTTCTGATATAGGAGTAAATACTAGACAATCTATTCACAGATTATTCACAGATGATGAGACTTGAAGCAACAGGAATGTGGTTCTACAGAAGGATACTGAGAATACCATGGGTTGAACATGTGAGCAATGATAATTTTTAGAGAAAATAGAAAAACACTTTTTTCTTTTCTATACTAATGTTCACCTAATACAAGGCCAAAGAGCCACTCAAGGTAAAGGGCTATTGTGTGAAGTTTTATGAGCATAAAAAAGGGCAAGAAGTGAAGGTTATGAGGTTGTGCTTGAAAGATAATGGTCAACCCTAGACTTCTAGACTTAAGGAGGACAAGATTGTAGTGATTGGGAAAATACACTCCTGGGAGTCTGTTCCACAGAGTAGCATGTTCTTGTGAAGAAGCTGTCTGAATAACACCAGGAAGACACAGCTGAAATATCTAAGGTGCATAATGAGGAAAGAGGACTTGGAAAATTTGATACACATAGGATATTTCGAAGTGAAAGAGGAAAACGGTACATAACCTACCTAACGAGCTTGTGTTGACAGAAAAGGGTTTAGGAAAAATAAAAAATTTACTAAGAGCTTCAAAAGACAGGAAATTGTGGAGAGATATGGTCATCAACGTCTTGAAGGGAGACAGCATCGAGAAGAAGATGAAGAATTCCATACTCAGTTTATGCAAATCATCTTTTACTATTTACTATGCATTTTGGAATCGGTGCACCACATTTTCCATTGTCTTTTATTATTGCACCATTCAGATACTTGGAAATTCACTCATAACAAAAGCAAATGCTATTAGGTTGGTGCAAAAATAATGTCGTTTTCTCACATATGTTCCTATGTGAGAAAACGACATTATTTTTGCACCAATCTAATATTAACTCTATTATAGTTGGATTTGACAGAAATAAGTCAAATAAAACCAAATGAGATTTATACATTAGAGGCTATAAAAGAACTATTAATAAGAGTGCTGGACTGCTATGGAATTATTATTTTACTATATGAAAACTGTCCCTCCTCCACAGACCTTCAACACACTAGGTGGCGATGTTGTGGTTTCTGTACAAATAGGTTATTACAGGATAGAGTTGTCAGTCCCATGCCCAACTGGATTTGCATTCTCTTCTACGTTGAGCCTGGTTAGTACCTAGATGGGTGACTATTGGAAATACCAGGTCCTGTAATCTTGGATGTGTGGGTGATTTAATGGATAATGGCTTGGATTTGTTAACTGGAGAGCTGAGTTCCAATTCCATTTGGGTTCATTATATTCACTTATGAGCAAAACAGCGTTGGGAAAGGTATGTCTTCACCTCTTTTTCGCCCAACTATTGATTAATTAATAAGAGTTGTATCACTAAATCATTATTATTCCCCACTACAAAAATAAAAATTCTTAAAATCTAAAAATATTTTCTGGCTTTAAATAACCTGTAAAAGGTTGATAAACCACAGAAAATGAATAAATCAATCAACCTTCAGATAAAGGCAGATCATTTTTGTAACAAAATTAAAGCATTACTCATGAGTTTGATACTCACTAGATGCTCAAATGTAGTAGCTCTATGGCAGAATAAGCTAATTTTATGTATATGAGTTTATGTATATTGTATCTGAGGGTGCCTACTATAGGGCAATGGTTATCAGACTAACCTAAATGATAATACAGGGTGTTTCAAAAAGAATACGCCAAAATCATCACGTGATGTGTCAAAAACGAAAAAAATTACAAACCTCTAGCATGAACACATGTGTTGTATATACATTCAAGTTTCATTTCATGTTTTATAAGTGCTCAATATGGCCACCACCGGCAGTGCGGACAACATCAAGCCGATATGAGAATTCCTCCCAAACACGCCTCAGCATGTCACTGTCCACCGTGCTGATTGCAGCTGTTATTCAATCTTTCAAATCATCGATACTTGCTGGAAGAGCTGGAATATAAAACTTAGTCTTTAACATACCCCCACAAGAAAAAGTCACAGACAGTGAGATCCGGGGATCTGGCAGGCCAAGCACAGAGAGCAAGGTCTTTAGCACCTCTCCTCCCAATCTATCGCTGAGGCACGTTTTCATTCAGATAAGCTCTAACCCTGAGATGCCAATGGGGTGGTGCTCCATCTTGCTGAAAAATGAAGTCATTCGAATCTGCTTGCAGTAAAGTGAATAGCCAGTTTTGGAGCATTTCGGGATAGGTTTGTCCTGTAACAGTATTTCCTTCAAAGAAAAAGGGACGATAGACCTTGTCTTGAGACACAGCACAGAAGACGTTCAATTTAGAAGAATCTCTTTCATACTCAACAGTTTCATGTGGGTGCTCTGATCCCCAAATGCGCACATTGTGACGATTGACTGTGCCTCTCAAATGGAAATTCGCTTCATCACTAAAAACTAAACATGAAAAGAGTTTCATCACCTTCCTCCATCTCCAGCATTGACTCACAGAATGTCCTCCGCATCACCTTGTCATCATTAATAAGTGCTTGGAAAAGGCTTAGTTTGTATGGCTTCATGTGTAATCGTCTCTTTAACACACGCCAGACAGTGGTACGAGGGTTGGCAAGCTGAAGACTTGCTCGACGTACGGACTTACGTGGGCTGCTCTCAAATGCATCAAGAATCCTCTCCACTTGCTCCTCTGTAACACATGGTCTTCCAGGACTCTTTCCTTTGCACAAGCACCGACTCTCTTTAAACTGTCTAACCCACCGTTGAATGCTCTAACGATGGGGCGGATCAATGCCGAATTCTGTTCTGAAAGCACGCTGCACCGTGACAATGGCGTTTTTTTCGTGAACTCAAGAAAGCAAAACGTCTTCTGCTGAGGAGTCGCTATTTTGATTGATCTTCCCACAATTCAGCTGCACCAGAAGCGGTGAAACTGACACCCAATCAAACTTTGATAACGACTCTATCAAATAACCACTGATTCAGTCCACTACAATGCTATAAACCTGAAAAAACAGCGTTATGATTTTGGCGTATTCTTTTTGAAACACCCTGTATAATGAGAACATTAGTCACTGGTTGCTCAGTTATTATGTCCTTATTGCAGACCTAAGTTTGTAAATAACTATTTAATATGTGTTAGAATTTTTTATTTTGCTTCCAAAATACTTTTTATCTTGTGGACATAAAGTCAAAGGTTTGAAAAATGTGGTTAACGTTTATTGGAATAATTTTTTTTTTTTCATATACACAAATTTTTCATCTGACCTAATGCAAGAAATTATTGTTGCACATATGATCTGAGTTTCCTGCCCAAATTTTTTATCTTCCTTGTTTTAAAGAATGCTATAACCACTTGACTGCATCCCTTTTTTGTGTAAATTCTTACTTTGTGAACTTTTAGCTTTACAACTGTTGCTTTACTTTGCTTTAAATATATATATATGTATATATATATATATATATATATAAAATCGCCCTCATCTTTGTTGCCATATTTATCGCAATGTTTTGCCCATTGTATGCTCCGGCCTTCTTCAGGTGGTTGGAATGTCAGACTGAACCCTTTATTTCGTTCACTGAAATAGACTGTTCTAGTTCCACATGCCATGTCTAATGGATGTCAGTTATCAGTTATACAGGAAATATCTGATGATTGACATCCATTAGACATGGCCCATGGAACTAGAACAGTCTACCCCAGTGAGCAAAATAAAGGGTTCAGTTTGACATTCCAACCACCTGAAGAAGAGAAGGCCAGAGCATACACCAGCCAAAATATTCTGATAAATATGGTAACAAAGGTGAAGACAATAGTCCGAACAATGTAAATAGTGTACATAATACCTCATCTCAGAAATATAGACAGATACTGATATATATATATATATATATATATATATATATATATATATATATATATATATAATAAATTAACTGATTTAAAATATGTTTTTTTTCACTCAGTTAATCAGCTAATTTATAATATTAATGCTCTGTAAATTTACATTGAGCACTATTTTGTAAAAATAAAAATATCTATAAGAACACCGGATTATATATCTTACTGTCCTTTCTTTATACATATATATATATATATATATATATATATATATATATATATATATTGTTTGTCTTGTACTATTTTTTACCTTGTTCTCTCCATGATCTCGTATTGATATTGAGAACTTTGTCAATTCTGGTTGTTCATCCCAGAAATTCAGACTGTGATTCAAATTTCTAATAAATTAATTTAAAAAAAATTGTACAATATCCCTCCTCCCCCAGAAAAAGAAGGAAATCGGACTCAGTCCTAGTCTGGCTTGTCTTGAAGTCAGAATGCTATGTTCGCTTATCTAAACTTACTCTTGTGTGTCAACCCCAATTCTTAGTTTGTGACCTTTTTGCAATATTACAATTGCTTTGCCTTATTACTGTTAATTTTCCATTGCATATATTATTTGCTTGCTTTATATTATTTTTGCCCTATTCTTTTCTTTTTCTTGTTATTGCTTATTACGAACTTTGTCAATTCTGTTTGTTGGACAGTTCTGTTACTTATTTTGCATTTGACCACGGCTACTCACTTCCACGTTCTTTAACAGTGAAATAGATTTACTGAAAGTGAGTATACATGAACATTTTGCCTGAAAATGTGGATTAGGATTATTGGAATAAGTTTTATTTGAAATATACAGATATGTTTATCGGATTATTTCAGTTGAGAATCTCATTATACTGAGAATCTTAAACTGTTCAAACATCTGATGATAAAAATTCAAACTTAAAATATGACGTCACAAAATGTGACATGATAAAAAGAGTAGAAAAACAGTAATAATCACCTTTGCAGAATAATGTAAATCACCAAAAATATAAGAGCTTATTTTCAAATGCGGACATGAAAACATTCCTACCACGCTACCTACAACCACATCATGACTGAATAAAATCCTATTATCTAAATTTTAAAAAACTTTATTTCAAATACCAGGATTTTAAACCAAAGAAGATATATATATATATATATATATATATATATATAATAAATAATTGAAATATTTAAAATAATAATAAATTTAAAACAAATAAATTAAAAGAAAATAATTAAATAAATAACAAAATAAATAAGAAAACTAAAATCCATTACCAAAAACATCTACAAAGATTAACCCTTAAATAAAAGAACCTTAAATAAAAGAATGAAAATTTCCCCCTACTCCTTTTAATCAGGAGATGACTTTATATGGAACCTACAAAAGAAGTAACAATGCATGGTCTGCAGGTTGCTTAAGGCAAGAAACTGACAGTCACCATGCAGCTTTGATCCCACAATCTATCTGTATGTATATATGGTTGACACTCCCATTGTATTAGATGTACAAGGATCAAGCAGCTCAGTTCCTAGAAACCTAGTCAGACACCAGCACATATGATTTGATTATTGTGGTGAAGGCTTTGTACAGAACGAAGCACACTTTATGAAGACCTGATGCACTACGTGCCACAAGATCCCCAAACAATCTTTCTCACCTTTTGAATTCAGAGTTGTCCTTCTCCAAGACTAGTTGCCATCCAAGGCTATAGAACCCAGTCTGTCCTACTATTTACCCATAGCTGGAGGGAGAAGAAGAGGATTAATACTTTTCCCAAGGGTATTAGCACGTAAGTGAATGTAATGAATTTGAATGGAATTCAAACTTGCAATTTCTTAATCTGAACCATCCACTACTCCACCATGCATCCATATATATGTAATGGATTCTATATATATATATATATATATATATATATATATATAGTGAGCCAGACAAACCTACCCAGGTTTCACCTAAGCGATCGTCGGGGAAAGCTGGCTAAAGAAGCAAGAGAAATGCACAGATACAGGTTCAAAGCCCAAAGAAAAAACCCCGACACGAGTAAAAAATTAACTAACAAAAGAGCTCAATACAACCGTAGAGCAGACCTAGATAAACCTAGTGAGCCAGACAAACCTACCCAGGTTTCACCTAAGCGTTTCATCAGGGAAAACTGGCTAAACAGTTTTTTTAAAACCTTTTTTCCCCTCGGGATTGATTTGACCATTGGCAAATCAAAAATTTGAGGGTTTTTTGAAATGAGTATAGTTACCTATATATATATATATATATATATATATATATATTTTCTCCATCAAGACATTCATTTTTGTAGTTCACTGCTACCAGCAAGCAGAACATTTTTTTCTCCTGATGATGGCCATGTTGGCTGAAACTACTCAAGGAATCTAAATGAAATAATAATAATAAAAATGAAAGAATATTAATCTACGACCCAGTGTGTATGAAGATTTTAATTTTTAATATTTTTTATTGTTCAAAATATATATATATATATATTTTTTCTTTAGTTACTGTCATTCACTATAGAATATAGGGCTCTTCTTGATGCTACATCTGAGGAAAAGCTGACCAAGCATAGCAGAGTTCGTATTCATTCAGATGCGCAAATAGTAGGAATTTTGATTCACAAGTGGGCCTCCAGCTGCAAGTATACACACTTTTAAGGTACTGTGATCTGGTTTGAATTCAGAGTTTCCTGATTGCTACCCAAGGCTATAGAATCCAGCCTGTCTTGCTATTTTACCCATAGTTGGTGGGGAGAATACATGGATTCATACCTTTTCCATGTAAGTGAATGTAATGAACTTGACAGGAATTTGAACCTGGCTTTCTATTTCGTCATTCTGAGCGGCCAATCATTACTCTACTGTGCATCCATATATATATATATATATATATATATATATATATATATATATATATATAAAATTATGTCTATATCAGTTGGTGGAATGCTGAGGGAAAAGATATTTTTGGCAAGCAATCTTTGCAATAAAGTGGTCAAGATCAGAGGTAAAGCATTAGTAGAATTAATAGAAAGATAAAGATTGTTACTTAGCTGATTGGTGTTACCTCCAGCATTCTGAGTTACGTAGATGGATGTTCCAGTAATTACTCCATCCACTTGTCAGTGGATGCACAGGCAGGTGAATGTGTGTGTCTGCTCACACACATAAACATTATGACAGGAAAAAAATATTATTCAACCTTGCACCAATGAAAAGGATATATATAAAAGAGAAACAAGAAATATAAACAGTCAACTGCTGATATCCCCTGACGAGTGGACACAGTAATTGCTGGAGTCTACAGCTACAAAATTCTAGAGTCAGAATGTTGAAGGTAACACTGATCAGCTAAGTAAGAAAATTTATATTTGTATTAATTATATATTCTTTTGCATATATATATGTATATATATATATATATATATATATATATATATATATTTATATTTATATATATATATATATATATATATATATATATATATATATATATATATATGGGAAAGAGATATAGAAAATTCATATATCAGATCAATTTTAGGAAAGGAAAATTTTAAAGGGACCTTTTTTGTCCACCATGTCTTGGAAAAAATTCATTGGAACAACAGTAATGAAAATGGCGCAACTGAAAAAGGTAAATTTAAATAAGGAGCTACGACTAAAGTAAATTTATTACTAAAACAAATAAATCAGTTCCTAGTGAGTATAAAACATAAAAAAAAATAACAATACACCCATGAGACTCAGAAAACGAAGAAACTTCACCTGCACAAAGTTAGTCAATGAAGCTTGATGTACGCAGGTCCCTTTAAAACAATGGTTTCCGTCATTTTCAAATCCATATATAAATTCTGTGGTGCAAAATTTTTGTTTATATATATATATATATATATATATATATATATATATATATATATATATTACTTCAAACAGTGTGCATAATATCTGTTGGCATACACATTCAAGAAAACTCAATAAAAAAAATGTGCTCTCCAGGAGGAAAAAATCTAGTGAAGGGATTTACAGAAATTATTTGCATTATTAACATGTGGGATAATTCACATGATATATATGAGTTATTGTAGACTACATATCACACTTAAAATGTGGCAACAGTTTTATGAAAATTACTGAACTAACTTTCGCATGATTAGCCAGATTACTAAAACCTCAAAAAATATTATATTGTAATGAAAAAATAGAATTGTGAAACAAGTGAAATGTTTACAAAAACAAAATCTTTGAAGAAAACAACTGAAAAACAGTCTTCTTGTAAAATACCAAAAGAGTTATAAAGAGAGAATTAATGTTGATATGTAATCTCCATGTTCTGAAATATTTTTTGAGTGGTATTTCTTTATATGAAATGACAGTACAGTATACAGAAGAGCATCCCAAAATTCATTGTTTCTATCAAATTGATGTCCACGAAGACAAAACTACAGAACTTTCAATTGAGTTAAGGACAAGCAAAAAGTTAGCATTTCATCAAATGAATGTCTTTGAAAACCATTTTGTTTTTTTTTTAGATTTTTGTTTCTTGAATGTGATCAATAACTGCTGGGCATCAAATTCTTCTTTCTGAAAGCATTTGACTTCTTGATTCACAGCTCCACACGTGTTTTTAAAATTCATTGTGTCTAACATGATATCTAGAACACATGTGGAAACTGCTTGGGATCCACTACTTATTCACATACAATATTCATTATTCCTTTTTGGTTAGTCTTTTCTTCATCTTATTGTTGCTTTTTATCACAACTTTCTTGGTTGAATTCCTTTCAAATGTTAAAGTAAGTAACATGAGGTAAGAATAAAGAAGTAGCTTTTGTTAAATTATTTCAATTCTGAGATGAAGGATTTTCATTATTCATTTTTGGTTAGTCTTTTCTTCATCTTATTGTTGCTTTTTATCACAACTTTCTTGGTTGAATTCCTTTCAACTGTTAAAGTAAGTAACATGAAGTAAGAATAAAGAAGTAGCTTTTGTTAAATTATTTCAATTCTGAGATGAAGGATTTTCATGATTTATTTTTGCTTAGTCTTTTCTTCATTTTATTGTTATATCTCATAACTTCTTTCTAAGTTGAGTATCTTCTACTCGACAAAGTAAGTTGCATGAAGGTGAGATAATGATGTAGCTTCTAACCAGACTCAAACTCGCATCCCATACCTGGGAGCTCATTTTTCATAGATAATGATGAAACCAATTCAGCCATGTCTAGACAGAACACAAGTCTTTGTGCCCATTCTCTGCTTCAAAACAACCTAATGTTCATTTACATAATAATCCTTGTGCAAGAAAATGACATTGGACAAAGTGATTATGAGAATGACTTCATCTCCAGAGACATTCCATTCAGCAGATGAATAACATTGGATGTGAGTAGAAGAAGAACGAGGCTGGGTTTTAGGATTGTTCTCCTGTGAAATATTACCAACAACAAATCAGCAGGGGGGGGGGGGGTGAAGGAGTTGCTATAAGTAAGGGTTAGGGTCAGGTTTGGAAAACTGAATTTATGCATTTGAGAGATAGCAGACATGACAATTATTGGAAATTGCACACCATTGAGTGAAAATGGAAATTCATGCAGGAGATTGATGATCCTATGTAGAAGATATAACTCAGTTCCTTTATTGATGACTAGTCAATATTTTTCCGACTATGTATATATATATATATATATATATATATATATATATATATATATATAGTTAAACCTAGAGAGCCAGACAAACCTACCAAGGTTTCACCTAAGCGGATCGTCGTTTTTTGGGGTTTCTTTTCTCTTCGATTGAATAAATGGCTTATTGCCCCCTGTTTTCAGAGTTTCTCTCTAACCCCGCCACATTTTTTTTCTATTTGAATAAATAGATCTCCCCTACCCTCCCCCATTGTTTGTTTTTTTTTTTTATTTGGTCACGTGGCTAGGTTTTTTTATTTACTATAAGTATTCCATTCTTTTTACCTTTTTAGCCAGCCTTCCCTGATGATCCACTTAGGTGAAACCTTGTTAGGTTTGTCTGGCTCTCTAGGTTTAACTAGGTCTGCTCTACTTACTGTATTGAGCACTTTATTTAGTTATTTTGCCTACTCATATCGAGGTTTTTTCTTTGGGCTTTGGAATTGCATGCTAGATGATTATTTTTGGCTAACGAACATGTTCTTGGTTCTATCTTTTTAATGTGCACACACACATCCTGCCTTTTATATATATATATATATATATATATATGTATGTATGTATATGAATACTTTGTCAGATTATATTTTTCAAGTCAATATTTTCGCTAAAATTATCAACCAGCCAACATTAGTGAAATTTTCAGGATATAAAAGTTCACCATCTCTAAACCAGTTCAATTAGTAACCCAGCACTAATTTTCATGAGAGCAATTTCCGATATCCCAGGTCAACACACAGATCTGCCACTATTGTTTGGTGCAACATCATCTTTTTTGGAGCACTTTCAAATGCTAGTAAGACTTGTCTTTTGAGCATTTTTATGATAGCTTGCTGATGTTTAGCAGCAGACATGCCTCCAATGAACAGAGGAAATGCTTCTCATGATATAGAGCTCAAACAACATACGTTATCCCTAAGGTACTTCGATCATGCAATTATGCATTGGTTCAGCAGGCATTTTTAAACATCGATAACCCAGTGAAACCAGGTTTGTCAGATCTCATCTGTCTCAATCTGCTTTGAGCCATGATATGCTTCTGGCCAAGTGTGTGGGCTTGACCATTGCACAGTGTTGTCCACCAAAATCAAATTCATGTGAATGGCCTCGTCAATCTCTCTTTGATTTACAGCCATCTCTGATCCATCACCACCAATAGAGAGAAAGGGAATAGGGAGAGAGAATGACAATCTCAATTTTTGGATGTGAGCGTGTGCTGACAACAGCAGAAAGGAACATTAACTGGCATCGCAGGACAAAATAATGCAATAATCAGCATATATCCCAAATCAGCCAAATAATGAAAACCTGATGAGAACTGAGGGTACTTGGTTGAAACATTGTGTCCATAATAACATCTATAACAACTAATATGAAAACAACAGTACGAAATAAATAAAGCATATTGACAATTATTTATCGTAAAAGTGAAATGCAAAATTACTGTAAAGTGGCATTAGGCTGCTATGATAATCATATAAACTCTCTAAAAATACACCACTGACGTCCTTTTGGACAGTAGCATAGTGGATATATACAGAAGTTGGTTGAACCCTTGTACTGTAATCTAGTAGTTGTGAGGTCAGTCTCTGGTTCAGGTATGAAAAATAGCTACTGTCATAATTCAAAATAGCTAAAGTCTATAGATACGGTAGAACTTCTGATAAAAAAATTGACAGTGGTGTATCTGTGCAAATTTCCAGATTTCCAGATGTATCAGATTTCCAGCATTGGCTCACCTACAGATTATGGCATAAAGAAACAGAGAGAAAAATTGTTTAAGTTCTTTGCCGATACTGATTCAAAGAAAGAAATATGTATAAAGAAAACATTGAATAAAACTCAAAGAGCAGAACGAGATATTTTTCTAATGAAGTGGTTTTAGGACACCCCAAAGTGAAAGTGTTTAGCTGTGAAGGGATCTGGTGAAGAATCATGCAAAAATTTTTCATAAAGGATTAGGACTAAATTATGAGTGTTATATTAAATACTAGCAGTAGAGCCCGGCATTGCCCGGGGATGTAACAGTAAGAGATAGATCAAGTATCAACCATCATAAAGACTGAAAAATAAAATTGACAAAGATTATTGTTTAAGGTTGATGGACATGCATGTCTTAATTAGGTTTTTTTTTTTTTTTTATGAATTGGTCAAACCCAAACTCAAACAAAAACATTGTTTTCAATCATTATGAGTCTACTGATTGAATAGAATTTTATTATAAACAATTGTCTTGTAAATGGAATTTTTAAAGCATTCTGAATGTAAAAATAAAGAAAAAAGTGTGCAAGACAATAAGAAACACTACCTGCCAAATAAAAGTGAAGTTTTGTTGAAGTTGGTTGAAAAATGTAGGAAATCCAATCCCATATATAAACGAACGAACACACACACACAAACAAACAACCACCCTGAGTTTTATAATAAGTATAACTTGATAACTCAATATTAATAAGTATAACTCAATATGAGTTGTCCTCCTTTCATTAATGCCTCTTAATTGTGTTTTCAAATTGATTTCGTGCAAAAACAATTTTGTTTTTCCAATTTTGGGCACTGTCAAAACCACCGCAAAGTAATTTTACGTAGTCCTGTGAAGTTTTGTTGAAATTGGTTAAAAAATGTAGGAAATCCGATCCAATATATAAACATATACACACACACACAGTCTCTGTTTTATAATAAGTAAGATTATTGACTTCAGTGTTAAAACTTCACTTGATTTTCATTTTTTCTTTTTCTTCTAATACCCAACATTTACTGATTTACAGGGTATTTTAAAGGTAGAATGAAGGAGATATGTGTATTCTAATATAACCATTTGTAATCCATCAATATTTGGCACCCATTGATACCAGGGTTAGTGATGGTTAATTGGGTGTGGTGATTTTATAAATTTACTGATATTTTTAAACTAATAAATAAAACAAACATGTCATTTAAGAATAATTTAAAATATTTATTAAAATCAAATGAAGGACAAAACCCTATATTATTCCCAATAGCAAAACTATATACAAAACATTAAAATATCATCATATGAGTGTGGAACATTATTTTATTTTTATATACAGATCGGCCACTACCAATCCAACAATCAATCATCTGACACTGTGTTCCACAAGAGCAATTTCAGATTTCCTGGGTTGCTATATGGACCTGCTACAACTGTTAAAGTGACACTTTCTTATTTAATCCAACATTATTACCTGTAGCCTTTATTTTATCCATGTTTCATTAAAATTTCACTCAATTTTCATTTCATTTTTTCTCATAAGCAATGTATACTTATTTACAGGGTATTCAAAGGATAGAATGAAGCAGTTAGCTGTTGGGATATGTGTATTCTAATATAACCATTTGTAATCCATCTATCATGCTGAAATGTGCAAAATATAAAATATCACCCTAACACAAGTTGGGAACCACCATTTTGGTTTAATCTGGAACTAATTTCCATGAGAGCGAATTCAGATTTCCTGAGTCAGAGCACAGACCTGGTGACAATAGTTGCTACACAGTTAATATTTGTAAAATGTGCAAAATATACAATATGGCCCTTACACAACTTAGCAACCACCATTTTGGTTTAATCTGGAACTAATTTCCATGAGAGCAAATTCAGATTTTCTGAGTTACAGCACAGACCTGGCAATAGTTGCTACACAGTCAATATCTGTAAAATGGTAAAATGTGCAAAATATAAAATATGGCCCTTACACAAGTTGGCAAGTAGCAGTTTGGTTCAGTCTGGTATGAGAGTAAATTCAGATTTGCTGATTCACAGTACAGACCTGTGTCACTATCTGCTGCATTATCTGTTTTTTAGCACTTTCAAAACAATGGTAAGGCATTTCTACTTGCCTTTTGTGCAGTTTTATGATACCCTACTGACATTTAACCTCAGTCATGACTCCAATGAATACAGGAATTGTTTCTCATGGTGTGAAGTGTAAACATGATACATTGTCTATAATGGGTTAATTAGAACCTCTTAAAAAAAGATTAAGTCTATGCAAAGCTTCTGTAAATTATACAGCATTGGCTCATCTACAGTTTAAGACAGAGAAACAGAAAAATTTTTCTTTGCTGATAGTCATTCAAAGAAAAAGATGCATATCAGAGAAACAATAAATGAAACATGTTTCATTTAAATTTCACTTTATTTTCTCTTAATGACTTTTTTTTCTTTAATAACCAAGATATACTGATTTGCACAGCAGAATGAAGTGGTTAGATTTTGGGTTAAGTACATTAAGTACATTTAGGCCGGTAAATATTATTTAATACTGTTTATTATAAAACAGAGCATTTACTTAAATATTTGTATCTATAAAAAGAATGTATAAACATAAAAATGTCTTGAAATAATTGTCGGACTTTGTCCATTTCATAATATGTGACGTCATTTGTTTATATTTGATATGCATCGAGCAGATGTGAATGTATGTGAGAGATTCAGAGAAGATTGAAGTTTAAATACAGTAAATTGGACGTTGCAAGCTGAATGCTCCTTCGTGGCCAAATCAGTAAAGGCACATCAAGCTAGATAATGGTTCCGTATAGGATACAGGTTTGAATCCTGTTGAAGGACGAATATTTTCTGTGAAAATTTTCTCGGACATTCAGGCCAGTAAATGTTGTTTAATACTGTTTATTATAAACAGAGCATTTGCTTAAATATTTGTGTCTATAAAAAGAAGATATAAACATAAAAATGTGTTAAGTATATTCTAACATAACTTTCAATTACATAACGAAATCACTTATCTGGCACCCTACAAGTCCCAATGCTGTATTACTAATGGACAAGATGTACTTATATTTATATGAGAAAATATTTCTTTCTTCCATCTGTAAAATGCCATGTTTGATTCATGTTTACGTGATCATTTCTCTATTTGATTCCTGATTGTCTTGCCAGAAGAATTCCAGCAGTAGGCTGCTATTATATTCTGTGTTAGACTGGTTGCCAACCAAAGCTACAGGACTTAGGCTGCCCTGCTATTTAACCCATAGTTGGGGGAGAAGGGATTGATTCATATCTTTTTCAAACTTATTTGAATGTAACAAACTTGACTGGAATAATACCAGCTGCCGTAAGCTTGGATGTGTGAATGGTGTGATGGATAACTGCTTTTTGATTTCTCAATCTGAGCCATTATTCATCATGCTGCTCATACATCTAAGCTCATAACACCTGGTATTATCAAGTGGTCACTCATCTAGGTACTTAGCAGGCTCAACATTGCTTAACTCTAGGGATTGGACAAGAACTGGTGTTTCAATATGATATGGCTGGAAGCAATATATCATTTGGGAGACAGTTTCTGAAGTGTCAGGTTTTATTATGCAAACAGATGAGGTGCAGCATTAATTCTTATTTTAAAAAAATCCAAAAGATATAGACTAGACAAAAATATATTTGGTTAACCTGAACAAATTTTTATTTCATTATTTTTATGTTTAGGCTTCTTGACATTCTATAACTTTAATCAATCATTCGACCATTGCTTTTATTGTCATACTTTTCACAAGTGTTTATCCAAAAATTTGGCTGGAATTTGAACTCGATATGCCAATCCCACTTTTTGTCGTGTTGCATACACGTTCCACCACAGTAACATGCTCAATATAAAATCATGATTTTTAACATTGAATTCAATAATTTAAATTGTCAATATATGAAGTAATGGAATCATGTGATCAAAAGTATTAGGCCGGCCATAAAGTTCATTCTGTTTTATTGTTTGATGATATCAGAATATAGTTTTAGTTGATTTCATTCAAAAAGATTACTTTCGATTGTCCTGTGACAACTGGCATCTCAGCATGAATAAAAGAAATGTCAAAATTCATTATAATCTTTTTTTATTAATTCCAACATTAAAGATAAGAGAAAAGCAAAATCTTTTGGCATATTACATTCTTTATTTTAAGAAAAGAAAAATATGACCCAAATAAAAATAAAAAAAAATGTTTTGTTCATTTTTATGGAGAAGGTAATCTAAATGATTGAATGCACAAAAAATGATTTACAATGCTTCCTACGAACGATTTCTTGTTGATCAATGCTTCCCAACCGGGTAGACCAACAGAGGTTGATAGGTTATCAAAGACATCATTTGAGAATAATCAGCATTATAAGACATCGAAGATAACCAAAATACTCAAATACTTTTTGCATTTGCTTGGTTAACTCAGTCACATTTATGAGTAGTGAGGAGGGAGTTTCCTTCCTAACCTTTTGTTTAAGATAGATAAAGTCAACATCTTGCTTACCATATATACTCGCATATTATGCAACTTTTGAAGACCTAATTTTGAAGCTAATTTTAAGGGGGTCATATCATACATGAGATATAAAATTGGTGTATGTACTGCTGGCCCTGGCTATGCTGTTGACCAAATTATATATCCATTTACTGTAGTCAAATTAGCTTTAAAATTAGGTTTTCAAAGTCACATGATAAATGAGTATATACAGTATGTCATTATTTTCTCTTCTCGTTACACATGATATCCATGCTTCCAGTGTGCTACTCAGATCAGCTTACACCTGATGAAGGCCAGAAAGCATAACAATTGAAACATTGTGATAATTATAACAATGTTGAGGAAATAGTGTAAATAATGATAACACTTCATTCAAGAAATTCAGACAAAGTTGTTTCATAAAGTTATGCCAAAAAGTTAAAAAAATTGTCTTCTACATTTAATTAGTAAAGCGGACAAAAATGTTTTCCGCCAGACTCATATAATGAAAAATTGCAGTGTTTTCAATATCTTATTTGAAAAATGTTTCTTTTATGTTTTTGTCATTTGTTGAGTGACTGCAGCCCAACAGATATAAAAATTTGATAGAAAAGGGGGAAGAAGGAATAACTCATATAACTCTTCTCACCTTAAAGATAAAAATGTACAAAAAACATATTCAAGAACAGAATTTTTATTGCAGCTGAAGCAGCCAACTTTCAATTATGTTAGTCACTTTGATGTATAACTTCCACATAAGTTAGAAAAATAAAACAGCTTTTAAAAATTGCATTTTTAAAAATTGTGATAGAAAATTTGCCACAGAAATCCAAACATTCATTTGATTATCAAAAAATGCCTTTAAAAATCTAAACAAAATACTAAGAAACAGGAAAATTTCTTTAGAATCAATGAAGAAATGTTATGAAATATCAATCCTCTTGTATGGCAGTGAATAATGGTCAATTTCCTTACAGATGAAGAGAAAACTGGAGGCAACATAAATGTGATTCTACAGAAGGATGCTGAGAATTCCATGGATGGAAAATGTAAGCAATAAAGAAGTCTTAAGGAAAATGGAAACAAAATGTACACATATACTCAGGATAAATTTTTTGGACATATAATGAGGTAGGAGAACTTGAAGATTTTGACACTCACAAGACATATCAAAGGCAAGAGGGGCAGGAGAAACAGTGGCCTACTGACCTGACAAGATTGTGTGAATAGAAAAGAACATGGTTGGGGGGCTTGGCAAACAAACAAAGGTTTGCTAAGAGCTACAAGGAGATTGTGGTGAGCCATGATTGGCCATGAAAGAAGAAGATGTCAGATGGAAGCTGAACAATTTACAACAATAAAGAATAGATATAAGAAATTCTGAGAGTCTTCTAAATTATCAATTCTTTCCTGTTACGGAGGTCTATAGAGGTCACCGTTAATGGCCAGTCCTCTGAGGCAAAGTTCATTGTAAAGATTTTAGTCTTATCTGACATGGATAGGAAAACCTCAGAGCCATTTATAGTGGAAGCCACTGGCTGTTTATTTATGTTCAAAATTTGTAATTTTTTGAGAAATTGCTGAAGGCAAGTTTTTTTTTTCTTTCAACTTTGTCATTGTCAACTTAGACAATTTCCAAGATTCTCTTGCACTGATTGTGGGCAGTTCTGAAAATAGAAATGCTTCTTGTTAGTTTGTTCCTCATCAAATACTCCACAGTTGTGACATTATGCCAGACAATACTTTCACACAAACACAACATTCCAAACCTATCACTACTCTGTTACTCTTTACACGGCAAATGTTCAGATGAGCTCTAGTCTTTAGTTTCATCAGTCCAGATCTTTACAGTTCAGACAGGCAATACAACTTTCATTAAATCAATTTTCTCTGTATACCAAATGTAGCAAGAAAATCCCACTCAGACAGATTTTTCCCAATAACTGTTATTTTGTAGAACAGTGTTCAATGAGAATATTTCCCTGAGCTCTCTAAGTTTAATCTCTAGCAGTCAAGGGTCAATCATTATCTATCCTCCTAATCCCCATAATCTCCTCTTTTATTTACATCCTCTTTCATTCATATCATACACCTTATGCATCATAACCATTTTAACAGTACAGTGAGTTGCTCCTGAGCCATACAGTTGATGATTTTAGTATAAAGGTTTCTGGTTTGATCTTAGAAATTTTTTGTACAAGCATATGACTTTGAAGTTAAGATCTGTGATCTCCTTTTAAGGAGGTGAAAAATGTCCTATGCAACACTCAAGAACTTCCAGATGCACATCAAAAGGAAGCCACAGAAAATATTGACCAAAACATTATGACAAAAATAACAGACAACTCACTCTGTATTCTGCTAAACTTGATAACTATCAATAAATCCTAAATTCTTGTGTTTATTGACTTTCATTGGAAGTTTCTATCAGGGAGAAAAACAAAAGAATGTCAGCTTTATATGGAAAGCAAAATAGTAATTGATAAGCTTTGCCCAGGAGTCAGTTGTCAGCTATTTGAGACAAAAAGATGTATCAAAGAAAAATGTATTGTAATAATAAATATGGAAGCATGATGTATAGTTTGTAAGATGAAAGAAGGATGAATATGAGTGGGAGATGATAAGTTCTTGACCCAAACCACTGTTAAGCTAATGTTCTCTCCAAAATGGTGTGTTTGAAGTAATGTTTACTCATTGGCGGTTCTTTTTCTATGTGTTGCGTCTCTTCAGGATGTTGGCAATATTTTCCCATATTTCTTGTATTATATTATTTGACAAAGAAGTTGAAATACTGGTCATCGGGCAAAAGATTATCTTACTTAGCAGTCATGCATCGAGGAGAGAGAAGAGATTTGGAACTAGAGACAGAAGAAAAACAGGAAAGGTGGGAAGAATTTGGATAAAGAAACTTGGAGAATGCAAAGTTCTAGCCACCATTGTCACATTCTTGAACAGTTGATTAATCTGGACATTTTTTCATTAGAGGAGTCGGAGGCGGTGGGTTGTGATTTATATAAGTGAAATATTTACGTAAGTGAAGTATCTATGTAAGTGAAATATTTATGTAAGCATCCAATCCTACTTTACTACTTTGTTATATTAACTCCTCCGTAGAGGAACTTAAGGGTGGAAGTAAGGGTTGAGAAGCTATAGAAATTGAACCAATCAGTCACTTAAGGGAGGAAGAAGCCATGTTTGCTTAAGAAGTGGATAGTTATCACTGACCAAACATCAGAACCTATTTTTAATCCTGTGTTGGTTGAGTCAAAAGCTTTATGACACCCCTTCTGTTGTAAAATCTAATATTGTAGTCATTGTACAGTTTTATATACAAGATAAAGAATACTATTTATATACTAATTATAGTATGTGCTGTAAAACTAAGCATTGTAGTTGATAATCAAATAAGTGTTTATACAGAGACTGATCTACTCATGTTCTTTCTAGAGGGTGATTATTCATAGTTTTTTCTTTAATATTTACATTAGCATGACACTTCATCTCTGAGAAAGGTAGGGGCTTGATGCCCTTGATACATTAGTCACTTCTCTTATATGTCTGTTACTTTCTTTCATCCATTTTTTCCTATTTTCCCATCTACTTCTCTTTCATAACATCTTAATGGAGACAATCTAGGCGACCATTGTTCTCTATTATGGTATATTTCATAAAGTCAGGTGTTGAAGTCTGTCATCAGGTAAGTGTTCACACACAGACTGATGTATTCATATTCCTTCTAGGAGGTGACCATTTATAGCCTCCACTTCATCTTCCAGGAATATATGTGAGTAACCCCAGAAGTCTCTCATCCAATATGTGGATGTTACATTCTATCTGTGGTCTGTGAGATATCGTATGGTTCTTTATATAACTGTCTGTATTACAAAGTATTTCTCATGCTTGCAAACAGTGATGGTGTGAAGTCATGTACTTCTTTATTTTATGGCCAGTAGTCCCCACCCCAGAATATCCACCTAGTGCATTTGGCTTCTTTGGTCTGATGTAAAATTTGAATATACCGTCTATTTTGGCATCATACCACAATTGATTGCCAATTATATCAAGGCTGTACAACTGATTCTTAAGCTATTCAAACTAGCTGGAAACTTACAGGTCAGATATATTATGTGGAGACTTCCCGGTTATTAACAATGATGTTTTGGACTACCACAACATAGTGTACTGGTTAGCAAACTTGCCTTGTGAGAACCATTACAACTGAGTAATGACCCCGATTCTCACTGGGTGCCTATTGTTATGAAGTCAAGTATTGTAGTTAATAATCAAATAATTGTTCACACACAAACTGATCTACTTCTGTTGTTTGTGGGGTTGTATGACTAGTGCATTAGCTAAGTTGTTTTTTGTGAGATCTCTTTTCTGCTCATAAATGTGTTTTTTTTTTAAATTTCTACTTGTTTCTCCAATATATTGGGAGGAACAGTTTTGGCAATTTATTTAATAAATGCCTGCTTCAGTTGAATCATAGCAACACAGCAATAATAACAATATCTCCACATGTGACAGTAAGAGACGTAATTTTCAGTTAACAGTATGAAAATAGCATTCTCTAAATTCTTCCAGTTGCTAAGGACATTTTGTTTTCATATTATTAGTTACTGTGTTTAAATAAATTCATTTCATTTTTGCCTTGAGAAAGTCCACATTGGACAAAACGTGTCAAAAACTATTACAGTTTTCCTATTTATATTTATAAATATTGTCTTTTCTACAGGTTAACTCTGAGAAATTTTCACACATATATATATGTATGTATAGATATACACACACACCTAAATTTTGTTGTTAAATTCAACTGAGATTTATACAAGCTTTCTAGGTAGGTTATCCATTGTTTTCCTCTGTCCCTCTTGCCTTCAACCTGTGTTGTGAGTATCAAATTTTCCAAGCCCTCTTTCTTCATTATGTACCCTAGAAATTTCAACTGCCCCTTCCTGATGTATAAGTGTATTTTCTTGTTTCCATTTTCTCCAAAACTTTGTTGTTGCTTACATGTTTCATTCATAATATTCTCAACATCCTTCTGTAGAACCACATTTCTGTTGCTATAGGAATGAATGGTTAGAAAAAAGTAATTTAAAAATCTTTCCTTTGAAATTCAACTTTCTGGTTATCAGCTGTGAAAGTTTTTGGTTCTTATTGAAAATTGAAGAGGAAATTCATATATTATTATTATTAATTCAAGAAAGTCAAGGTAAGAACTTATTTTGAATTAAAAAATAAAAATATTAATATTGAATGTATATACAAGTCAAAATTAATAATAATGGTTGGTAATTCATCATCTAATATAAAATAGAATTAATATGAAAACAGAAGTAAATTCTCATTTTTTAAAAAGATGGCTGACAAAGTATCATCTAAAAATATAAAGGATAAAGTTTCTTTATGTTGATCAAATTTCTATTCACAAATAAGAAAATCACTCAAGCATAAATGATATGAGATGACAATGAAAATACATTCCATTTAATATGTTTCATTGGCTAATTAGGTTTTATAAAGTTATATTCTCAAAATATTTTTCTGTAGAATTAAAAATTGTCTTTGGTCTTGATGGTGTTTGCAGTTCCTCAATAATTCTGCTTTTCTCTTTGAACTTTTATTGCAAAGATTGGCATTTTGCCTTTTGCTAAAATCTTGTCTATCCAAAGCAGACATGATGGGGCATAATTTGAGGTAAGTCTTAAGTGGCTTCTTGGGAGATTTTCAACTTATGTTCACACAAGTGTTGACTGATTGACTTTTGAGCAGTACTTTCAAAAGTGTTTAATGCATCACACTCAAAACAAATTGTTGAGGTCAAACAAAGACAAAAAAAAAATCTTTCTCTTTTCTTTGTTTCTTACTTGTCTTGGATTTTTTATTTGAGAAAGCACTTTTCATTTTATAAATCAAGACTCAAAATTTTTGTTCACATACAAATGTTGTACTACACTGTATCAAAAGCATGTTTTTTAAAATCAAATATATTTTTTTAACTGGCTTAGTGGTTACAACATTCACTTTCTGACTATGAGACCAAAGTTTGACTCTCAGTTGATTTGTCAGGGAATGTGTTTGCTTGTTAGCAGTCTGGGAAGGTGATCCAAGCATGCAGGACCTTAGGAATGTATCTGAAGATCATACCATGGGTTGATCCAAACTGTGTGAATTAAGACAGACTTATTCACTTGTTATGACTTGCATGAAGTCATAAGTTATCATGTCCAAACCTGTCCTGATTTAAACTTTTGATCATTCCAGATTATGCACACTCTTCCAGAAACTGATCAGCATAGTTATAGTATAAACAACAGTTAGGCTCCATGAGTGTTGAACAAACACAAATGTGCCTGAGCATATGTCTGTGACAGGGACTGGCTAAATACCCTAGCAGATAGGCTTACTCAGAAACAAGTGGCCAGCTGTTATTTAAATACCAATATTATACAGTGATGTATCAAAAGTATCTTTGAAAAAAATCAAATATATACTTTTTAACACATTGATTGCCAACCACAAGATAATATTTCACCCATACATGGAGGAAGTTAAGACTTGTATCTGAAAATTATTATTATCTCCAAACAATAATGCAATATTCACTTGCAAACCAAAAGAATTATTCTTAAAACCTAAAAATAAGTTTTGGCTTTAAATAACATACAAAAGATTGATGAGCCATTAAAAAAAAACTGAATCAATTGTAGGAATAAAAAAATCAATTATTTCCCTTTGGTCAAGATGAAGTCTAATGAGTTAAGTGATGGTTGCTTGGTGGTGTTACTTCATAGAGTGATGACAGTGGTCAGTTCTTCACTCGGCTCACAGGAGTCAAATCAAGCAGTTGCTAAATCTGCCTCCCTATGTCCTCATTAGTGAAATAGCAAATGAATCCTGTCTGCTCAATTCTAGAATCCTAAACATGGCTTCTCCAGAAGCACAAGTACATCTCCGGCAGACCCAATTCCAGTTGGGAATTATAAAGTAAGACCCTATATTTTTGTACTCCTTTTACATTGTTTGTTATTGCATACATGTTATAGGTTCTCTGCATGAGAAAAATGTAAATATATGCATATACTTTTATGTATTATTTAGCAGCATAAAACTCTGAGAACATTGCCATTGCTTTTTTTCAGCTATTCCATTAGTAGAAATCTTATGGAACATTTTGTTCATTCCAAACTAATTCTTACTAACTAACCATCTAACAGAAAATTTCAAGATAAACTTGACCACTGTCATGTTACTCATGTCAGGAAGATAGAAATTGTTCATGATTAGGAATTAATATTAGTATTACTGAAAGGACAGTGTTATTATATATATACTGTCAATGCACCTTTAGTGATGTTGGTAGAGAAATGAAGTGAAAGAATGATTGTCAGTGATCAGGAATTGATGATAGGATTACTGATATTGATTGTTTTGTATCAAACCTTCATGAATTATTTAAAGCAAAAATATGTAGGACTGTAAAAATAATTACAGTGTAACCCGGATATAAGAGAAACCCGGATATAAGAGAGATTTTCTCTGGTCCCAAATTAGAGCCATACTTACCTAAACAAAATAGACCAAACCCGGATATAAGAGACTTCTTCTCTGGTCCCGGCAACTCTCTTATATCCGGGTTACACTGTAATTTTTTTTGCAAGTGTATATGAGAATAACAATTTTTTGGGAGATAAAAATCAATTTTCCTGATACTATTCTGACTATTTAAACCATAGCAGGGGTAGGAAAAAAAATTGCCTCATAATATATGTGCATAAGCAAATTTAACAAACTTGACTGGAATTCAAACTTGGCTCTTCGATTTCTCACCACAAGAAAGGGATTGTCAATGGTCAGGAATTAATGTAAGAAGTATTGATAGAAGAGTGATATTATATACATAATATAAATGCACTGCTAATGAATTTTGCTATAGAAATGCATCAAAAAGCCAGGAGAAAGTGATTGTCAGTGGTCAGGAATTAATGTAAGTGTTACTGATAGACTAGAGCTATTAAATGTATCATGTAAATGCATTGTGAAGGATTTTACTATAAAATACACTTAAAATAAGGAAAAAAGGATTGTCAAAGGTCAGGAATTGATGCAAGCAGTAGTAATAACAAAGTTTTATTAGATATATAATGTAAATAATTTGCTTAAGGTTTTATTATAGAAATGCATTGAAAATTAGATATAATAGAGCTAATTTTTTAGACATTATATCTCTTCAGGATTTAGTTGATCATGGCTCCACAGTTTTGAATTCATTGTTCTGCTTCCATTAGATTGTTTGCCATCCAAGCTAGAAAGCCCAGTCTACCTTGCTATTTCACCATAGCTGGGATGAGAAGAAATAAATGCATTCTTTTCCCTAGGGCAGCATTCCTAAACCAGTGAACCCAGGCACACTAATGCACTCTGAAATGTAGCCAGGTACATCCCAAGTTAACAGAAGAGTAATTCAAAAATTATTTTTATATTTAAAATTTATTTATTTAATATCTATTTTTTTTATGATGTTGGCTTATCTTTAACAGAACAAGAGAAGCTGGTCTTTATACTTGTTGACCATAGCTTACAAATCAAGCATAAAGAAGTGGCCATTGATCAATTTGGGATTTCCATTCAAGAATAATATTCTTCAAGAGCTAGTAAAGTATTGAATATTTATTGCAATTTTCCACATCGTATCCGTGTGAATTAGGATTTAATGCACTTACCAACCTTAAATACAAAAATAGACCAAATATTAAATACATTGATGAGGAAATGGGAGAATGGTTATCACACATAAGGCCTAAAATTCAAAAATTGCCAAAGCACATCAAGCACACATTTCACACAAGCAGGCTTAAATATATGATGTATTGTCTTAAAGATAAATGCTTATTTCAGGTGAATTCTTTATTATCATATTTTACTGCTTACAAGATGTTTCGATGCCTTAGGCACCCTTCCAAATTTTGAATGAAGAAATGAGGAAAAAAAAAAGTTTTTTCCTTCTACTTCATACCCACTGTCCCCAACTTTACACACAAATTTACAATTTTAGCATGAAAACCTATTAATGGTGACAAATTCATTACCGGCTGAGAAGTAGCAAATCTATGGTTGTCACACATAAAATGATGCACTTTAATAAAGGCTGTTCCAATAATTTGGACCGATTTTACATGTGAATTAAGTTTAAGTGTCTAATGATTTTTTCTTTTTCTTTCAGATTTGACGGATATTTGGGTGTTATTATTTTCCACGCATAATTGTCAGGACTTAAATAACATGATCCAATAGAGAGATAAAATAAATTTTCACCAATAACACTGATTTATTTACTGTTGGCTTTGATCCGTCTTAATGAAACACCCTTTATATATATATATATATATATATATATATATATATATATATATATATATATATGTATATGTATATAAAACACTACAATAGTAAAATGACATATATATATATATATATATATATATATATATATATATATATATATATATATAAAACAATAGTACAATGACATTAAAAGAACTCCATAAAACTATTGAAGAGCTAGGACAAATTGCTGCACTTTTAGGGGTTAGTGGTGAGTTTTGTATTCATAAAATTGTACAAGATGAGAATTAAAGTCTATGCCAACAAGCCAACAACAATTCAACAGCTGAAGGATAAGATAATAAGGCATATTGGTGAAATTGAAAAGCAACTATGCAGACACGTCATCAAAAATGTTGACCATCGAGTAGAGGTGTGCTGCCGAATTCTTGGTGGATATTTGGGCGATATTTATTTTCACACATAATAGCCATGACTTAAATAACATGATCCAATAGAGAAATAAATAAATTTTCACCAATGACACTGATTTATTTACTACTGACTTTGATCCATCTTAATTAAACACCCTTTATATATAATCAGTCGTAATGAAAAACCCTTTAAAATGCTTCTGAAATGTTAAATAACTAATTCATTTAGTTGAAATAGGCACCATATTGATGAATGACTATTCCCCAATGTACCTCTAAATTCTTGATCCCTTCTTTAAAAATTTCTCATCTTTTGATGTGGTAAACAGTTTAAATGCTTTGATTATCTCTTACTTATTGGAGAATGTTTTATTGTGTATGAAAAGCTCAAAATGCTTAAATAAGTGATAATCAGTAAGAGAGATATCAGGTGAATATGGAGGAGGAGGTAAATTTTCATAATTCAGGCTATGCAGCTTTCAGAGAGTTGATTGAAAAGTGGGCTGCTGTGCCATCCCTATTCACAAATCTAGAATGTTTCTTTTTCAATTTTTTGTCCATACATTCAATTTCTCCACAATACGACGTTGCTTTTATTGTGTTCCCTTGAGGCAAGAATGAATAACCCCTTTGAAAGACCACTATACATTAACAATTAACTTTTTAGGGTGCAGTAGAGGTTTTGGGTATTGTATTGGTGATTCCTTTGCCTCTAACCACTGGCCTACTCTCTTACTATTTGCAAAGAATATCCATGTAATGATATAATGCAAAAATGGTTCTTAGTCAGGAAAGCAACAGCGAGCACACCTTAAAACAATATTTTTTTTTTGGTTCTCATTCAGTTCATGCAGAAAAAAAAACCTATCCAGTTTCTTTAATTTTCCAATTGCTTTCAAGTGCCGAGAAACTGTTGTGCAAGATGTCAGTTCTGATACAAGTTTTTGGACTGTAGTTCACAGATTTTGATCAACTAAATCATTCAATTTATCATGTCTGATAACCGATTGTGGTCTTACCCATGGTTTATTTTCAAGACTATAATCACCCAAACAAAACTTCTGAAACCATCTCTGTACAGTTCTTATTTCAATGATACCGCTAACAAAGGCAGCCTTGATATTCCGAAAAGCTTCAGAGGCAGAATGACTCAGATTGTACGCATACAGTAAGATTACTTAATATTGTTTCATTGTAATTATTTTCATTGGGCTTATGAGTAACAATATATTGAAAGAAAAATTATCTGGAAAGAAAAAGATTCAGTAATAAGTCAAGATATTTTTATATACGAACGAGGTTACTTCGTTAGACAACGAGATCAACAACCAACAAAAAGATGTGTCATTTCATGTGTGATAACCTCATACATATAGTAAAACTGGCATAGTGCCAGTTCTTTGAAGCCAGCAAAGAATCATGAAAGCTGTGGAGAAGTGGCATTATTAACAGTGATGGTGACACCCTGCAGACTGGTTCTGTTCTAAGAGAAAGTATGAGTATGGTTGAGTCACGCTTTTTTTTTTAGATGAAACTGTGTAGTTTTATTGACTTATTGTCATTCTAAAATGAAGTAATATCTAATTAATGCAATAATTTATCTGATTTTGAATCTTTTTTTTCTAGTGTCTTCTTTTACTCTGATTTTTTTTTTTACTTTAATTCAACCATATTTTCTGTTGTTTAATCTGTTTAATATTGCAATAAAGTGGGTCACTCTGATTTTTTTTTAATCAGTATCACGCCATTCAAGCCAGTAAAGCCACTAAGACACAAGGAATTATAGAGTGTGGAAGAATTAGGAACAGGAATAAGTCAAGGTTTTTTTACATACTAGGTTACTTTGGTAGACAACTGGATCAACAACCAATCAAAAAATTCATCATTTCTTGTGTGACGACCTAATATCACAGGTCACTTTATTTCAGCATGAAATCCTCAGTAATCACTCACCTCACACCCCAAACTTATAATTCCCATCAACAACCCTCAATTTATAGGATGCATGATGGGCTTTTGAAATATTGTATAGGAAAAAAAATGTGTGCCTTATAAGCAACAAAATACAGTATTTTGCTATTTTCAATTTTCATGACTAATCTCTCCTTATTAAAATTTAAAGTCGTCATTGGAGTATTCGTTATTCTACAAGCGCTCCCTGAAGGAAAAAATGGTTGAGAAACACTCCCCTAGGGCATTAACAGAAAAATGAACACAAAAGACGAAGCTGGAAATTGAACTCAGATTACTGGTTCCGCTTTCTGCATGCTAACTGCACATCCTAAAAAGAACTTTTACTTCCTCTAATATATCTTCCTATATACTTCCTTCATAATCTTTTTAGTTGTTTTATATGAAATAGTTCAGTGGTGACCACAGGTCAACAGAATGGGTATAATATATCTTTTATGCTGTTACATTACTATTTTTAGATGTTTTATTGAGCACTTTGAAAAGAGATATGACCGAGGCGCAAGAATTCTATAAATGGAATCTCATTGAAACAGTAGAATTACTCGTACAGAAGAACCAGCCATGCTCAACATGCAGCAATTCTATTACAATAAGGTTTTCATTTATAGAGAAAAGCAAGTGAATATATTCCGGTGCTCGTGAACTATGGGAAGCGTTCCAAAAGACATCAACCATTCCAAATTGGAATTCCAAAGTTCTCAGCAAGTAATATTAGCATAATTGAAACAATTTTAGGATTCATATTAACAGGATCGATTATCTGAGGGGGGTGGGGCTGACCTTTGCTTGTAGCATGAAATAAATCACACATACACACACACACACACATATATATATATATATATATATATATATATATATATATATATATCAAACTATATCTATCTGTCTTATGATGCATAAGGGAGTGGGGAAAGGTTATTGGCCTGATTAAGAAGTCTTTCGCAACAAAACATTTGATGTTTGGTGATTTGGTCAGTTTTGGGGGAAGTCTGCTGCACAGAGAATGACAATTTTCAATATACACACACACACACACACATATATATATATATATATATATATATATATATATATAAAGTGAGAGATAGATATGAGTATGATAAAATCATACATATATGCACATATACTTGCAAGTACGTATATATTTTTTCTCAGGTGTTATAAAAAGCAGAGCTCAGTGTTATATAACAGAGCTATTAAGTATATATTAGTGAATATATATAATATCCCACATCGATAGCACAACTTAAAGTTTCATGTGCTACTGATGTGGAATATTATATACATATATATATATATATATATATATATATATATATATATATATATATATATAACAATAATAAATATACATTTGTCACAGTACACAGGATTTATTACTGGGGAATAACTTTTTTATTTTCCCTTGAGCACTGTTTTATTACCACAACCATTCATTCTGCACTATTTTACATACATGCATATATATATATATATATATATATATATATATGTATGTATGTATGTATGTATTGCTTCCTAACCAATAAAAATAGACAATTCTCAGACTTATGCTCCATATTTTTGTTCTTTCTTGCCTTGAAGTCAAAACGCTATAACCACTTGACTGTATCCCTTTTGCATTTCGACACAATCCTTACTTTGGGAATTTTTCCTGTGTCTTTTTACACACACGCACACATATTGTTTGCATAATATTATTTTATCCTGTTTTTTATCTTCCTCTTCTTATTTTTTATTGAGAACTCCTGCTTGTTGAGAATTTTGTCAATTATGAATTACCTTAATTATGCTCAATATTTACACAGTCAGAAAAATACATAAATTTTTCCTCATTCAATAAACACACACACACACATATAAATATATGTATATATTACAAAATACTAAACCTTACCAGTATAAAGATCAATTATAATTATTATATGGCTTTCTATTCAGACCGACATCCTCATCTTGTGAGTATAATAAGAAAGATAAGCATGCTGATCCAAACAGAAATATATATAATAATAAAACATAACCTGAAAAACCACACCACTGAAAGTAAAAATAAAAACTGAATTTTTAAATTTTAATAATTTATAAGTAAAAATAAAAATCATCCTTGTTGATGGCTAAAAGCAAAGCTGAAAGACATACAGAACATTCAGACAATTTCTACAAACTTCATGTCTAGAAAAGAAAAAAATTATAAGAATAGAAGAAAAATTAAATAAATAAACCTAACCACGGTACCTTGCCAGTCATTTTTAATGAAACTTGTGTACAAGGGATTGCTGCCCAATTACACAATTATATATATATATATATATATATATATATATATATATATATATATATATATATATATATATACACACTTTAAAAATTAAGAGATCAGTTGATTTTGTTACCTTGGTTTCAGCCATTCAATTCAACCCTGACAATTAACCTTTTATGTATTTGATATATATATATATATATATATATATATATATATATATATATATATATATGCAAAAGTAAACATTGAAGTCAACACCCAGAGGTGACAGTCTGTTTCATGCTTAAATGCAATCATCAGGCTGTGTGTTGACCTCAATGCCAAATTTTATATTTACATACACTATATCCTTGCTATTTTAACCCATATATAGTATACCTTAAAACTATATTTTATATATATATATATATATATATATGTGTGTGTGTGTGTGTGGATATAGAGAGAGATAGATAAATCTATGTTTGGTCTTGTACCTATTGGCGAGTATTTATTTTTCATTTCACCTTAAGGAAGGCAATAAAAACACTATGATGCAAAGGCCAACTGAGTATTAAAGAATATAAGAAAAATGTATTATTAAATAGAGAAGACAATAAAAGAACAAGAATTAAGAAAACAGAAGATAACAATTGACATTTGAAATCTTTGAAGATTAAAGTTGGTTGGACAACAAGATCCCAGAAGAGAGTTCCACAAGTGGGTAGTGTGGTAGAAGAAACTATTAGCATAGAACTTATGGCTACACCTAGTCATTTCAACTGTAAATTGATAAGACCTTTTCACCAATCTAGTACTGCACTTAAATTCATAAAGTCTAGATACCATACTGAAGAGCTCATCCAAACAATTACCATGAAAGTATTTCTAGAAAAGGCACAGGGAAGCTATGTTATGACAGTGGGAAAGTAACTGAGATGTGAGGTCAGGACCAATAATATTGCAGATTCTTTTTTGGATTTTAGCAAGAATCTCTAAATGTATATCAGGGGTACCAGACCAGATATGGCAGCAATATTCAAAGCAAGGAAGAATGGTAGAATATTTCAGAAATGATAGATATCTGTGTGACTATTAGGTTCGTGCAAAAATAATTTCGTTTTCTAACATATGTTACTATGTGAGAAAACGAAATTATTTTTGCACCAACCTAATAATTCTACTTTTACAATTAATTAGAGCAACAAAAGAAAAGAAGTTGTAGAGAGCCATCATCATCCACTTTTACAATTACTTAGAATGTAGACTTATAAATATGTAAGATAGAGTTTAGCAAAAAAAAATGTTTAGCACAGATAGTGAACCAAGTTTCTTAGCTGCAGATTTAGCAATTGATTCAATATATTTTTTCCACTTTCTATCAGCTGAAAACATTCCTCCGAGACAGTGAGTCGCTCTCCTGGAGGTTAGTATCAGCCATGCTGATGGAAGGTAAAATGATTAAAAGAGAGCTGTTTCGTTTTTTGTGGCATTAAAATTAACAAACCATTCCTTGCCCCATTTAACAATAGATTGTAGGTCAATTTTTAGATCAGCTGCCAATGAACCAATAAGTCTTGCCAGGAGTAAATACTAGTGTCATCAGCATAAATACAGAGTTGAGAAGTAATGACTTCAGGAAGGTCATTTATAAAGGTTGTATTAAAAGTGATGTCCAATTTTTGGAAATAGTATTTTTAAAAAGATTTAATGAAATCCAATCTTTAACTAATATTTCTTTTGCTATTTTTCCTTTTTAATTTGATCTTCTTGACACTTGGAACATCTACCCATTGATCTTTGTGCAATAAAATCTCTTGTAAATGCTTGAAACATACAAATTACGTGACCAAACTCTGCATAACCATTTCTTCTTCGTCAGTGATTTTAATTGTTATACTTATTTATATTTGCTTATTTTATTAGTTGGAGATTATATCTACTGAGAGTGCTAAATAACTCGTTTGAAATAAGTGTGAAAATTACTTCTCTACTTCAAATTTTAATGCTGTATTTTTCATGGGATATGAAATTTGAGTTCAAGTTGTCTCAGATGTATCTTTTTTTCAACTCAAGTGTCTTGAATAGTGAGGTAATTATTCAACCAGGAAAGTTGTGATGAAAAGCAAGAAAAGATACCGAAAATACTAACTTCTTATTTCTTCAAATTAATTAAACAATTGCAAAGAATTCAATGAAGAATGTTGTGATAAAAAGCAACAATAAGATAAGCAAGAATAAGATGAAGAAAAGACTAACCAAAAATGAATAATGAAAATCCTTCATCTCAGAATTGAAATAATTTAACAAAAGCTACTTCTTTATTCTTACCTCATGTTACTTACTTTAACATTTGAAAGGAATTCAACCAAGAAAGTTTTGGTAAAAAGCAAGAATAAGATGAAGAAAAGACTAACCAAAAATGAATAATGAAAATCCTTCATCTCAGAATTGAAATAATTTAACAAAAGCTACTTCTTTATTCTTACCTCATGTTACTTACTTTAACATTTGAAAGGAATTCAACCAAGAAAGTTTTGGTAAAAAGCAAGAATAAGATGAAGAAAAGACTAACCAAAAATGAATAATGAAAATCCTTCATCTCAGAATTGAAATAATTTAACAAAAGCTACTTCATTATTCTTAAATAAGATGAAAAAAAGACTAACCAAAAATAAACAATGAAAATTTTTCATTTGTGATAATTTAAACACATCTTAAAAGCAAATAAAATTGAATCACCTAAACCGTAAATAATCGAAATAAAAGTTCCACAAGTTTAGATGCAATCCCTTCAGTGAACACCTGCAAAAATACAAGTAGTAAGGTGTTAATTTTCTTAAACTCTGCTGCAAAGGAAATTGAAGAGTATTTCAACAGACAAGAATAGAAAAAAAGAAATACCATTGATAATAAATGTACTGCTTTTAATTTTCAATAGACAAAAAAAAAAAAAATCTTCTTAAAAATACAAAAAGGAAGAAAATAGATTTTTTTCTTGTTGCAAATTCTGCTGGAGAGTAATTTTCTGGATGCAGATTTCATCTTGAGAGGAAATCAAGTAAAGATTTTATCTGTCACTGAATAATGATAAGCAAGGATATTTCAAGAAAAGTGGATAAAAAATACAGCCATTTTGAGATGTAATATGGCTTCGTATATTGAGGTGAAAACTAAGGAAGAAAAAATCTAGAAAATAAATTGTGTCTGTGTGTGTGTGCTTGTTGTTTCATTCTGGTCTCTTTCAATGCCATCATTTTCATAAAATATCCATTCCCACAATGAATGACAAACCCAAAAAATTTATCATGTCAACTTCTTCAAAAGGCTACCGGTATAAAAACAAGGCCTTAAATATATATTTATCTGTAAACACACACACACACACACACATATATATATATATATATATATATATATATATATATATATATATATTGAGGTAGGTCATTATTTATAAACATTTTTTCAAAGGAAATGAAGAACTGACAATCATCAATTAAAAAAACTGTTTAGATTCTTATGATGCCAAAAATAACTTTCATCAACTTTTCTGAATATAAAACAAGATCAATATATTCAGAATAATGCAACCTTTTCTACTGGACTAAGTTTTTCTAACAATGTCAGCCTCCAAGATTACACACTTTCTGATAGAAAAAATAGAATTTCATTTATTTATTGTGGAGTTAGTAACCATTGTCAATTGCAAAATAAACAACGGAATTGTCAACCGACAGAATTAACAAAATTTGCAATAAAAAGAAAAAGGAACAGGACCAAAATGAAATGATACCAAGCAAACAGTTTATATGCAAGGCATCTTAACAGTAACAAATCAAAAAGTTCACAAACTAAGAATTGGTGTTGATACACAAAAGCAAGTTCGGACAAGTGAACATAGCATTGTAAATTCTGGACAAGGCATATCTGGACTGAGTCATATCAAACTGCAAACTGGCCTATGTTATTGGCTAAGAAAAAAATCCCAGCATGCATTTGTGTACCTTTGTCTGGAGGAGGGGGAAGTGTTCTGCAGTCATTCCAGCTATCATTGAAATCAACATTTACAATTAATATTATATGACAGAAAGACTTGATATTACATTTAAAATTATTTTTCAAAAGCAAATGTTTCATTAAAAAGTTAAAATTACACTTTACATGTGTAATGTAGTGTTACTGAGTCATGGGAAGTAGTATGCAATCAACTGCCTCATGGGTAATAGCTGTAGTCTTTCTGACTTCATATGTAAATGAGTCACCTCAACATGATTAATTTGTCTTATCTTTTATTCATGGAAAATGAATTGACATCAACTCTTAAAAGTTTCATTATCTGACATAGAAATCCGAAGATACATAAGAATATTGAAAGATGTCTTTTAGAAACTAAGCCAGTTTTTCTCAACCTTATTCATTTCAGGGAATTCTCATACAATAACTAAAACACTGGGGCACACTTACAATTTTCAAATTTTATAACAAAAAATTAGTCATGAAATTTGAAAATAGAAAAATAATAAAGAAATCTAAAAGAAGCATTTATTTTTAAGCCATTACACTGTATATTTAAGTATGCTTATGTGAAAACTGTGACTGGCATGTCTTGGTAATGTTTTGAATTACAGGCCTTATGTATTATGCCTTGAGGAAAGCAAAGACAAAAGGTTTAGCTCCACTTCATCAAAGATTAAGGAATTTAACATCCAGTTTAAAATATCAAATGAAAAAACTTGACTTAAACATGGAAGCCATATGCCTGGTGTCTCTAGATTATTTCTAAATAAAGATTTTTTTAAATATAAAAATAATTCCTAAATTGCTCTTCTATTAGTTTGAGGTGCATATGGTACCTTTCAGGGCACATGAGTGTGCCTGAGTGCACCAGTTGACTAAGCAATTAATTAAGTAACAGAAAAATATCTTTAAAGAGAAAAAAAAAGGTACTGGATTGCTATGTACTGGGTTGGTCAAAACACCTGTGTTGTTACTTAACTTTCTACTTAATAATCAAATTAACTTTTTGGTCAACCCAATAATATCTAATCGCTAATATCACAGCTAATGCTGAACAATTTCCTCATGGTGAATTGACATGGATTTGCTGATGAATGTAGAAAACACCACAGACTGAGCATGCGAATGATAAAAAAGTTTTAAAGTAAATTAGAACAACAAAGAAACTGTTGCTAACAATCATAAAAAAGCAGCTCACATTTCTGGGAAACATAGTGAGAGGGTGTGGAAAATTTAAAAGCAGGAGAAAAAGCATGTAATCTACTGAATGAATTTGAGTCAATGTATAGCAGAACAAGGAAAAAGGGAGGTGATAAACAATAAAAGAGTTCAGGGCTTCTAACTGTACTTTTACTATAACTTAAGAAGTTGTGGAGAGCCATGATCGTACCCATCCCGAAGGGACATGACACATAAAAATAAGAAAAACATATTTAAGAAATGATAAGATATCAGTACTTCTAACTTTACTTTTACCATTACTTAGAGCAACTAAAGACAGGAAGTTGTGGAGAGCCATGATCACCCACACCAAGACAAGACATGACACATAAAAAAGAAAAATATTTAAGAAATCATAAAAGATATCAGTGTTTCTGACTGTACTTAGATTACTTAGAACAACAAAAGGCAGGAAGTCGTGGAGAAACATAATCACCTACATCAAGACGAGATATGACACATAAAAGAAAAAATAAAGATACCAGTGCTTCTAACTGTAGTTATTATTACTTAGAGAAGATAAGAAATTGGGGAGAACCATGATCATTCATGTCCATAAGGGGTATTATTGATAAAAGAAAAATAAAACATTCAGAAAATATCGGGTCTGTATTTCTGAAATGAGGTATTGTAATCATTTAGATTAGTTACATTATTCGGGCTGTTACCCTCATCTTTATATCCTCAAGGACAAATAGCCCAGTGGATAAAAACATTGGTTGGATCCAGTGACTTGACCCAAAGAGTTTGAGTTCAATACCTGGCTATGGCAGTGGTGAACAAAAACAGGGAGTGTTGAGTTAAAGGGAGATAACTGAGACAGCTGGAAGAGGCATGGCACATGGAACTAGAACAATCTACCCCAGTGGATGAAATAAGGGGTTCAGTTTGAAATTCCAATCACCTGAAGAAGGCTGAAGTGTATAATGGCTGAGATGTTGTGAACATGATAACAAAGGATTAGAAAAGAGTCTGAACAATGTAAATAAGGTAAATTATTCAGAAAATAATAAAAACATAGGTGCTTCTTACTCCATTTCTATCATTAGAACAACAAAAAGCAGGAAGTTATGGAGAGCCATGATCACCTGTGTTCTGAAAGAAAAAGAATGGAATTCCTGATACTTTCAGACTTTCCGTCAATGTATTTTTAAAAAATAAAATTCCCTCAGAAACCATTCCTTTCTTCATGTTTCTTTTCAATTACATGTGTAAAGACAAATTTCAAAAAGAAATAACTCTGGATAATGTAAGGAAATAATTCCTATATTTCTGTGTTCCAATTTCTCTTTTTAATGGTAAAAAAATTCATGAAGATGAATTAAACCATTTTCGGTGACTGAATTGTTCTTTTTATTAGTAGATATCCAATTTTACAATAAGCCTATGGTTCACTGAACTTTTTGACATTAATGCCCAAACTATTAAATTTAACAAATATACAGTAGATAATTTTATTTATTTCATGCTTGCATCATAACTAAACAATTTCTTAGAAAAATATTTACTTTTAGGACTACTAATTTTTTCTTCCATCATAGAAATCCCAAATGGCTACTTAAGGAATTTGAGTGAATGGATTTTTGAATAAAGAAAGAGTGTTGCTAAATGATAAAAGATATCAGGGCACCAAACTCTACTTTCACCATAAGTTAAAGCAACAAAAGACAAGAAGTTGTGGAGAGGTACGATCACCCACATCCCAAAGGAACATGGCACATAAAAGAAGAAAAAATATTTAAGAAATTAAAAGATATCAGTGCTTCTAACTGTACTTTTAGCATTACTTAGAACAGTGGTCCCAAACTTTTTTCTCTGGGACACATTTTCAGAATGAAAATTTGCTTGCCCCCCTCCAAATTTTATGTGATAAAAAGTACATGCTTGAAGATATCAGCTCAGGAGGAGTGAAGTCCCAGTGAAAAGGTGTAAGCAACCTTATGGCAAAGAGGATTAAAGATACTTAACTGAGGATTTTGAAGTCAGAAGATTATCAATGATAACTCTCTCCTCCAATTTGCAGACCCTAGTTACTATATTCTTAATACTTATAACGCAAAAATATTACAATAATAAAAATTGGTCAATAATTATTTATAACTATTTATACTGGGACTCATCCATGCAATTACAAGTAATCCATAATAATATTTTAAATTTTGAAATCATATTTATGTTTGGTACTTGAATTTTTTTTAAACTATTTCTAAATCTTTCATTATCTTTCAATCGTTCTGCCTCACCGGCTATCCTCTTCTGCTGCACATATAATGCACACTGCACCATTTCAAAAACCACTGACTTGGAGCAACAAAAGACAGGAAGTTATGGAGAATCATTATCACCTCCATCAAGATGGGACATGATATATAAAATGGATTAAACCTTTATATATGATTGAAGTGGTCTTTTTGTCAATAGGTATCCAATTTTACGATAAATCTATGGTTCATTGAATTTTTTTACATTAATGTGGAAAGACTATATTGAATCCATCACTAGGTCAGCTGCTAAGAAAGTTGGTTTAGTATCATGCAAGACAATTTTTCTCTCCAGAATCTATCTTATATATCTTTAAGTCTATCATTCATCCATGCTTAGAATATTGCAGCTACATATAGTTCGGTGCTTGAGTGCCTTGATAAAATCCAAAGAAGAATCAGTAATATTATTGGTCCTGATCTGGTGGCTTGGTTTCAGTCACTTTCCCACTGCCATATGGTTGCCTCTCTCTGCCTTTTCTATAAATATTTTCATAGTAATTGTTCAAATGAGCTCTTTGCTATGGTACTTAGAATTTTTTTAATTTAAGTGCAGTACTAGACTGGCATTGAGATCTCAATTCGCAGAGGACCTGGTTAGATGAAGCCATAAGTTCTATGCTAACAGTTTCTTTTCTCACACTTCTCACTTATGACATCCCAGTAATTTCTGCCAATCAGTTTACAATTTACACTCATATTTTTTTTTTATTCAGTATCACCCCCATTGAAGGGAGTAAAGCCACTAAGACACAAGTGGTTGCAGGGTGTGAAAGTATTAGGAACAAAAACAATAATAATGAGCAGGAAGAGTAATCAGGAGGACAGTAGATAGCAATGGACAATGAATTTAAATTTTTGCAGATTAAAGTTGATTTGAAGCATGGAGCTGAAAGCATTGATTGATAAACTTGGTGATATAGTAAATGTGAGTTCAATCCCAGGGTTAGGTAGTATGGATTCAGGCAGTAGAAACAGGACAAGCAATAACTGAGCATGACTAAAGAAGTAATTATGAGTTCAATCCCTGGTCTAGGTAGTACAGACTCAAACAGTCACAACATAACTAGCAATAACTGAACAGTACTAAAGAAGTTTTTCTGAGTTCAATCCCTGGTCTAGGTAGTACAGACTCAAACAGTCACAACATAACTAACAATAACTGAACAGTACTAAAGAAGTTTTTCTGAGTTCAATCCCTGGGATGGGTAGTAAAGATTCAGACTCACGGAAAACCTCAGGATCAGCAATAATATCATCCAATTGACACTCCATCCTTGTCTTTTGAACAGGAGTAGAAGTTATCCCTTGTTCCCTGTTTAGGATTGGGTTTATGCTTCTTTCTAAAGTGTTCTTATTCTCTTTCACTCCCAATAATCCTTGCATCTTAGTGGCGTCTTACAGAAGGTAGTGAAGGAAAGAATGAAGAAAAGATTAAACATCAATTGCAAGAATATAGAATTCTTGGTTGCTAGCAAAAGGGACAGCCCAACATGCAAATTACAAATTGGGGATAACAAATCAAACAAATACAACAATTTAAACACCTTGGAAGAGGACAGAAAAATCTGAAAGTGCATTGGGATAGCAAAAGATGTTTCCAAAAGCTAAGCAAAGTATTAAGAAACAGGAAAATTTCATTGGAATCAAAGAAAGGAGTACTGAACTGTTATGTAATATCATTCCTCTTATCAGGAAGTTAATGCTAGAAAATCTCTTCACAGGTGAATAAGAGACTTAAAGCAACAGAAATCTCGTATTACATGAGTATACTGAGAATATTATGGGCTAAACATGTGAGCAATGACAGAGTTGTAGAGAAAATACAAACAAAAAGGTCTCTTATACATTCATTTTCTTTTTTATACTGATATTCACGAAATACAAGGCCCAAGTACCACTCAAGTTAGAGACTTGGGGTTGCATGAGTGTAAAGAAAGGCAAGAAGTTCATATAGTTCTGCATGAAAGACAAGGGTTAGCTCTAGACTTGAAGCAGACACGATTGTAGTGATTGGGAAAACACCAGGCATCTGTTCCATGAAAACAGCAGTTCAGTGAAGAAACTGTCCGAATAACACCAGAAAGAGACAGTTGAAATTTTTAAAGCACAAAATGAGGAAAGAGGGCTAAAAAATTGGATACTCACAAGATACATTAAAGGCAATAAAGACAGAGGAAAGAAACACATAACCTACCTAATGATCTTGTGAAAACTGGATGGCAGAACAGGGTTTAGGAAAGATAAAAAACAAAATTTACTAAGAGCTTCAAATGACAGGAAATTGTGGAGAGACATGTCTGTCAATAATAAGAATAAGAAAGATCATGAGATATTGATATATAATATCCATAAACAATAATTTATCATGTGCTGATATCTACTGTATGTCAATGCATGATAAATTCTTGGATGTATTTTTATATTACACGAAAATATGAATGAAAGTTTCGAGTATACAGGATGCAATCCTTTATTTATTTATTTGGGGGGAATTTACTTATTGGTATTGATTGAAGTTTATTTATATGGGAAATTTGACATTGTTCTTTTTGTGCCATGTTCATTCAGGATGTGGGCAATCACGGCTCTCCATAACTTCCTGTTTTTTATTGCTCTAAGTAATGATAAAACTATAGTGAGAAGCAAGCATCAGTGTCTTATTAATTTCCAAATGCTTCTTTTATGAATAATTTTTCTTCAAGAAATGGATGATCATGGTTCTCCACAGCTTTCTGTCTTTTGTTGTTCTTATAATAAAAGTGTAATTAGAAGCACTGATGTCTTTATCATTTCTTAAATATTTTTCTTCTTTTATTTCTCATGATTATTCTAGATGTGGATGATGATGGCTCTCCCCAACTTCTTGTCTTTTGTTGATCTAAGTAATGGTAAAAGTAAAATTAGAAACACTGATATCTATCATTTCTTAAATATTCTTTCTTTTATGATCATTTTAGATATGGGCGATCATGGCTCTCCACAACTTCTTGTCTTTTGTTGCTCTAATAATAAAAGTGTAATTAGGAGCACTGATGTCTTTATCATTTCTTAAATTTTTTTCTTCTTGTATTTCTCATGATTATTCTAGATGTGGATGATGATGGCTCTCCACAGCTTCTTGTTTTTGTTGCTTTAAGTAATGGTAAAAGTAGAGTTAGAAACACAAATATCTATCATTTCTTAAATATTCTTTGTTCATTTGTGTCATGTCACATCTCAAAGTGGGTGATCATGGCTCTTCACAACTTCCTGTCCTTTGTTGTTCAAAATAAGTATAATCAGAAAAACTCTTTATCATTTCTTAAATATCTTCTTTTATTTCTCATGATCATTCTAGATGTTGGCGATCATAGCTCTCCACAGCTTCTTGTCTTTTGTTGCAAAAGTACAGTTAGAATCACTGATATCTTTATCATTTCTTAAATATTCTTTGTTATTTTGTTTCATGTCCCATCTCAAAGTAGGTGATCATAGTTCTCCCCAGCTTCCTCTCTACTCTAAGTAATGATAAAACTAGAGTTAGAAGCACTGGTATCTATCATTTCTTAAATTTTATTTTTTCTATATGTCATGTTATATCCTGAAATAGCTGATCATGGCTCTCCATAACTTCCTGTCTTTTGTCTAAGTAGTGATAATATAGTAAAATTAGAAACTCTGATATCTTTAGCATTTTTTAAATATTCTTTGATGTGTCATGTCACTTCTGGGCATAAGCGATTATGGTTCTCCCCAACTTCTTTTTTGTTGCTCTTATACTGTAAAAGTAGTAAAAGTACAGTTAGAGGCACTGATGTCTTTTATCATTTTCTGAATATTTTCTCTTTTTTATGTGCTAAAGTCCCTTCATATGGTAGATGATCATGGCTCTCTACAACTTCCTGTTTTTTGTTGCTCTAAATGAAGCACTGAACTTTTTTTTTTTTTAATCTTTTTTTGATGTATCTTTCTTTTATCTGATATGTCTCTTCAGGATGTGATGAGTGATCATGGTTTTCCACAAAATTTCTTAAGAAAAATATTTGAGAAAATCAGCACTAAACAGAATTCTGCCGTGTTGACATAGAAGGCAGTGAAAAACAAACTCTCTCATACTGTTGAAAAAAATTGCTGCAACCTATATGAAAGATTTTATGTTCTCTTGGAATATTGGTTATTTTCAAAAGGATGCATTAGGAAATGCACATTTCTGCATTCTTTAGAACCAACGTCAAAATGGTAAGAAAAATGTTGGTAAAAAGTGATGACTGTAAAAAGAAACTTTCTGACATGGCTCCACAAAGAAGATATTAAAAATCTGCTGCTTGATTTTAACAACATTTGTGGGAATTCATTCTGAAGCATAAAATTCAAGAGGAAACTAATTCAACCTGCGAGAAACTTGTTTTACAATATTTTCTTCTTATTCTATGTGCTGTGTCCCTTCAAGACATAGGTGATCATGGCTCTCCACAATTTCCTGTCTTTTGTAGCTCTTAATAAATTTTTTCTTTTTGTTATTTCTCCTAAACCTTGTTCTGCCATCCATTTACTCAAGCTCACTAAGTAAGTTATGTGTCGTTTTCCTCTGTCCTACTTGACTTTAACCTATTCTGAGAGCATCAGATTTTCTAAGCCCTCATTCCTCATCATGCACCCTAGAAATTTCAACTGCTTCCTCCTGATGTGTTATTTTTGTTTCCATTTTCCCTAAAACTTCATCATTGCTCACATGTTTTGTCCATGGTACTCTCATCACCCTTCTGATGAACCTACATTTCTGTTGCTTCTAGTTTCTTCTTCATCTGTGAGAAGAGTATCCAGCATTCATTGCCATATAGGAAGACCGATATTACATAACAGTTTCTTTTCTTTGTTTCTAACAATATTTTCATGTTTCTTAATACTTTGGTTAGCTTTTAGAAGGCATCTTTTGCTATCCCAAAGCACCTTCTTATTTCAGTGTTGATCCATCGTCTGCTAAAATACTTCCCAAATATTTAAATTGCTGCATTTGTTTGATTTTGGTATCTCCAATTTGTAATTTTCATATGGGGCTGTTTATTTTACTGGCAGCCATACATTTTATTTTCTTACAATTAATAGTTAGTCCTTTCTTCTCACTTTTCTTCATACCTTCTGTAGGAATTCTTGTAGTTTCCTTTCGGTGCCTTCTATCAACACTGTGTCATCTGCTTATCTTATTTTGTTAAGATTGTGGCTGCCAATAAAGAATTCTGGTAGGACTTCTAATTTTCTCAGAATTGCCTCACTGTATAGATTGAATAAGTTCATTGTGAAGATACATCCTTATCTTATATCCCTTTCTATTTTTGTATATTTACAGAATTCATTTCCTATCCATATCCAGGCAGTTTGCTGACAGTATAGAATGTGAATTATTCTAATTTCCTTCCTAAATATGTCATGGTTACATATGATTTATTATATTAATCATAATTGTTTCTTGGACATTTCTTGTAGAAAATAGGCCACTTTTTTTGGTCTTAGTAGCAAGTTAGTGTTTTTTATGGAGTGGAATTTCCACTACTTTGCCTTTATACAGTCTTTCAATATTAGGTTTTTACTTTTTCTTTTCTAACATCAGAATATTCATGGTAAGATTAGTTGTTTCCACACAGGAAACATTCAATGTTTATTGATCAAACAGAATTACCATGGAACTTTATAAAATATTTCACTTAAAATTGTTTTTCAGGAAATTAGACTCCAATTCAATGCATTTTTATAGTAAAATCATTCTCAATTAATTTTTATAGTAAAATCACTCCCAATGTACCTTTGTAGTAAAATCATTTCTATCATTTTTATAATAAAATTATATCCCAATCCATTTTTATAGTAAAATCATTTCCCAATGCATTTTTATAGTAAAATCATTTCCCAATCCATTTTTATAGTAAAATAAATTTCTGAATGCATTTTTATAGTAAAAACATTTCCCAATTCATTTTTATAGTAGAATCATTTCCCAATGCATTTTTATAGTAAAAACATTTCCCAATCCATTTTTATAGTAAAAACATTTCCCAATCCATTTTTATAGTAAAATAAATTTCCGAATGCATTTTTATAGTAAAAACATTTCCTAATGTACTTTTATAGTAAAATCATTTCACAATGCATTTTTATGGCAAAATCTTTCCCAATTATCTTTTACAGTAAAGTCACTTCCAATGTACTTTTATAGTAAAATCATTTCCAATGCATTTTATAGTAAAATCATTTCCAATGCATTTTTATAGTAAAAACATTTCCCAATCCATTTTTATAGTAAAATCATTTCCTAATGTACATTTATAGTAAAATCATTTCACATTGCATTTTTATGGTAAAATCTTTACCAATTATTTTCTACAGTAAAGTCACTTCCAATGTACTTTTATAGTAAAATTATTTCCAATGCATTTTATAGTAAAATCATTTCCCAATTATAGTAAAAACATCTCCCAATCCATTTTTATAGTAAAATCATTTCCGAATGCATTTTTATAGCAAAAACATTTCCCAATCCATTTTTATAGTAAAATAAATTTCCAAATGCATTTTTATGGTAAAATCATTCCCAATTATTTTTTACAGTAACGTCACTTTCAATGCACTTTTATAGTAAAATCATTTCCCAATGCATTTTATAGTAAAATCATTTCCCAATGCATTTTATAGTAAAATCATTTCCCAATGCATTTTTATAGTAGAAACATTTCCCAATCCATTTTTACAGTAAAATCATTTCCCAATGCATTTTTATAGTAAAAACATTTCCTAATGTACTTTTATAGTAAAATCATTTCACAATGCATTTTTATGGTAAAATCATTCCCAATTATTTTTTACAGTAAAGTCACTTCCAATGCACTTTTATAGTAAAATTATTTCCAATGCATTTTTATAATAAAATCATTTCCTAAGTGGTTTTATATTATTTTTATAGTAAAATCATTTCAAATTGTTTTTATAATAAAATCATTTCTAATGCATTTATTATTTTTATACTAAAATCATTTCCTAATGCATTTTTATAGTAAAATCATTTCCAATGCCTTTTTATAGTAAAATAATTATATAAACTCACATATGTAATAATAATATCCTCTTGAAAATTTTACAGCTAGAAAATTAATTTATACTATTTCAAATTGAATTTGAGATAGATTTTACAAAATGCTAAGAAAATCAAAAGATTCACAGGTAATTGTTAGTAAATAGGCAAGAATGATTTAGGATGTGAAGAAGATGGGAATATAATGACTTTTGATATTGGAAAAAAAGATTGCCTGATCTGTGGAGAGATTTTGTAGTAAACAAAATGCCATTTCATTTCAAACATGACATTAAGAAATTTATATTTAATTTGACAAGTTAAAGAAATTCACTTTGTAGACAGTAGCAATTGTAATCATTTCGGATACTGTACACGTAGTCGGGATATAAAAATGTCAAGAATGGTTAGGTGAGGTTGCTTAATTTAATGACATATCAACCATTGTTGGGATATTTAATATCAAATATGTCTTATTTAATGGAAATCGCAATAAGGTAATTGATAGGTAGACACAAAATTCACAAAGGTAGATATAGGTTCAATTTAAAAAAAAAGAACCAATGTGGTATCTGTATGGGAGTTAGAATTCTTTTGTATGCAATACAGTATTCTGTGTATACCACACAAACACCACATTGGCTCCTAATAATGGCTGAAATATTTGAAAGTACTTGAACAAAACAATAATACAATATGAATTTCGGAAAGTTTATTTACAATTTCAAGCACAATACACAACACCTCTTGCAGAGAGGACTTGTCAGTTCCTTTTAATCAAACTTGTTTCAATAAATTCTTGCTGCTTAAATATTCCTTATTCATATATACTGAACTCTCCGGTCATTTTCAATGTATGAGGGTCAAGCTGCTCAATTTTACAGAACTAACAACCAGACTACTGACACATATCATTTGACTATAATGGTGAAGGCTTGTGCAGAACTAACCACACTTTTTGGAAGAGCCAAATACAATTAACAATGAATAATTCTCAGCTAGTCCAAGAAAATGGTCTAAAAGAATTCTATGTTTGGTCATTTGATCAGATTTTGGAAAGTTGGCTGTAGCAAACAATTTTTAGCACTCCACCAAATATATATATATAAATATATATGTATATGTATAGACAGAAATATATATATAGCAAGTATAAGAATATTTGGCATAATTAATCATTCTTGTAATAGAAATAATTAGTAAGTGGCTTAATAAAGCACTAATAATAAGAACTTTTGTCCAGAAAAAGAATGAGATTATTGGGAACTGATCAATTATTTATCTCAGCAGGATATTGTAGTAACGGCAGATAATTTGTATGTAAAAAAAGACCCAATCCAATTGTTTCAGTTATATATATATATATATATATATATATATATATATATATTGGTTGCTTGCTCACTAAAACAAAAATGAGCAGACATTAATTTTGTAAAGGTATATGTGAATGCATTTCACTTATCTACCTCAGAAGCATAATGGATACACAAAAAGTGAAATTGGAAAGCTGAGTTCAAATTCTGAGACAGTCTGTTGCATTCACTTTTACACTAATTGTTGAGTACCCTTGGCAAAATGGCAGTTTGGAAAAAGGTAGATCTACACAGGTGGCACTGGTAAGTTATTTGCATGGGAATAAGATTATTATTGGCAAATCATTGAGGCTAGCCTTATGTGTGTGTGTGTGTATATATATATATATATATATATATATATATATAGGCCAACCAGAGAGATGAGGGAGTCACCTTGGAGTGAAGGTGACTACAGTCAAAAAGGTGAATCCAGCAGGAGTTTAACATTAATACCCTTGGGAACGGGATAAATCCATTTCTTCTTCCAGCTACATGTTAAAAAAAAGCTGGGTAGAATGGTCTCTCTAGACTTGGGGGCAATCAATTTAAGAGAAGGAAAACTCAGGTTTAAAAATCATGTAGAAGGTAATGGAAAATCTTTTGACTATTTTTCCAACAAGACAATCCATAAATAATAAGGAAAAGAAAACTGGAGAGTAATGATCGCCTACAACCTGAAGAGTGAAGGACGCATGAAATGAAACCTGTCTTTCCTAAAAAGGCATGCCAATTCATGAATAATAAAGAAAAGGAAGCTGTAGAGAATCGTGATCGCCTATATCTGGATGGGAGTATGCCATTTCTGAAATCAAACCCACAGAAAATGTAATGGGAAACCACTCCACTATCTTTCCTAAAAAGCTATGGTAATTTACAGATAATAAAGAAAATCAAAAACAGATAATCAAAACAAAAATATGTCTACAGGAGGATAGTAAATCTAAAACAAAAAAGTGCATTTTATGAGAGGATCAGATAAAAAATATAGAATCATAAATTTAGCCCCCACCCACATTTAATAAAGGGTGTTCCAATATTTTAAATGTTAATTAAATTTAAGTGTCTAATGATTTTTTTCTTTTTCTTTCAGATTTAACAACTTAAGTTTTTGGCAATTTCAACCATGGAAAGATTAACAATCAAACAACGTGTTAAAGTTATCGAAGCCTATTATGAAAATGGACGTTCAAACAGAAATACAATGAGAAGTTCCCAGGTTACATCATCACTTGAAACAGCAAAGACAATTAGCCACCACAGTTGTGCGACTTGACACCTTTAGATTTCTTCCTTTGGGGTCATCTCAAAAGTAAGGTCTATGCCAACAAGTCAACAACAATTCACCGGCTGAAGGATGAGATAATCAGGCATATTGGTGTGATTGAAGAGCAACTATGCAGAGATGTCATCAAAAATGTTGACCATCAAGGGAAGGTGTGCCACCAAATCCTTGACGGACATTTGGGCAATGTTATTTTTCACACATAATTGCCATGACTTAAATAACATTATCCAATCTAGAAATAAATAAATTTCACCAATAACACTGATTTATTTACTGCTAACTTTGATCTGTCTTAATGAAACATGCTTTATATGATTTAGCTCCAAACCATATTTAACATCTGATTTAGCACCCAATTAAATTTAGCATCTGATTTAGGCCACACCCATGTTTAACCTCTGATTTAGCTCCAAACCATATTTAACATCTGCTTCTGACCCCACCCACATATAACGTTTGATTTAACCCCCACCCACATGTAACATCTGATTTAAATCCCAACCACGTTTAACATCTGATTTACCCCCAACCACATTTAATATCTCATTTAGCCCCCACCCACACTTAATCTGACCACATTTAAGGTGATTAAAACCTCACCACATTCAATATCTTAATTAGTCCCCACCGATATTTTAAGATCCGATTTAACCCCACTAACATTTAACATCTTATTCGGAACCCCTTTTTTTTTCATTTTTTTGTCACTTTCCTTGATACTGTGATATCCCAGTCAATATCAGAATATACTTAGCCCCTTTTAAAGCATTTGTGCATACAAAAAAGAGTTGAAAAGTCATCAATCCAATCCAATTACAAAAATCTGATATTTTGGGAGAGGTATTTCATGCCCAGGCTGAGAATTTTTCAAGCCCCACCACGCATATAATTTCTTTCTAATGTACGCCTATTAACAACGCCAAAAATAAACACAGAATGAAGGTTAAAAAATTTTAAATTACAAGTCAGCAACAAGCAGAATGCTGCCAACTACAAAAAAGGAAAAAAAGACATATGTTGGCTCTTTATAAATAGAAATATATGAATTATTTCCATGTTAATTTGAAATATCGGATCTGGAAAATAAAATGTCAATTAAATTATCAAAATATCAAAAATGTATCAGGCTTAAATATTGATTTATTCAGTTAAACCAAGAAAACAATATATGGCATATATCAAAAGACTAACTGTTAATATGGGGCACACAATTAAGATCAATTTTACAATTGGTTGTAAGTCTAGCTTACTATGATGAAATTGCCAAAGTGTGTGCACGAGGAGCTGAATTTGATGCAGTAACTTTTAAAATCTGATTATCTCCCTTTTTTTAATTGACTACCTTTGAGATTTAAAATCAACACAGGTCTGGACAATTCTCCTATTGATTACTTCTTTTATTTTGTGGGTAAAAATCCATCTAGGGTTTTCTTATTTCAGCTACTTCTTTTATTAAAAGATGAGAGGTGTGGGCAGTGTAATGAATAGTAACTTGGACTAAGAAATCAGAAAACTGGGTTCGAACTCCAGTCAAGTTCGGTACATTTGCTTATGTGCAAAACCCCTTGGGAAAGGTATGAATCCATCTTTTCTTCTTCAGCTATGGGTTAAATAGTAGAAATTATATCAGGAAAAATCATTATCTCCAAAATAAGTGTTAGCACATTATTCACTCACAAAAGAATGAATTATTCTTACAATCCCAAATATTTTTCAGCATTAAATAATTCACAAAGGGTTGATAACCTATAAAAAACAAATCAATCAATCAGTATTAAATATTGAAGAAATGTCCAACCAGTTCCTTCGTATAGTTTTCAGGCACTTCTCAACAGTGTCATATAATCTGATTATTTCTCTTATTTTGTGGGTAAAAATCTCTAAATTGATATTATTGAGAAGGCACTTCCTTGATCAATTAACAATGGTGAGATTCAAACCTGGGTCATATAATTAAAATGTTAACATTCTAATTTCTTGACCACATACCCATATATATATATATATATGCATATATATGTATATATTTATATATATATATATGCATTTATATATATATATATATATATATATATACATTTATTTATATACATGCATTTACATATATATATATATATATATATATATATATATATATATATATATATATATATATGCATTTACATATATATATATATATATATATATATATATATATATATATATGCATTTACATATATATATACATATATTGAAACATTTTTCATGGAATAATTTAGACAAGTTTTGTCTACTTATTTTCAATTGGATTCTTTCATATTCACAGAGAAGCTTTTTGGTGTCATTATTAAAGGAAGAAAGAAAATTAACATGTTGATACATATTTTATTTTGAGTGCTTTCAACATAGCACAATGTCAGCATCAGGGTGCTGTTATTTCAAGACAAATATTGTTGTGTTCATCATTTTCAAATACAAAATTGCTGTGTCCATCGAGGCACAACTTCAGGGGAGGTAACTAAGTATGGTTTGTCGAGATTTATAAGAAATAGGTATTAAAACTATTAGTGCAAACCTCCATATTTTAAACTATCTATTGTAAACATTTTAAAACATTTGTACAGTATTCATATTTAATTTTATTATGGTTTGGTATCAATTTTCTTAATATAGATAGTTTCAAGAATCTTTAGTTTATGTTTATTATTTTCATGAAGAAGTATAGATGTATTTTCAACAAGAATTTTTCTAATTTTTTCTCTTTCTAGCAGATTAACTCAAAGGGTTTTTCCATGATTCTTATGACAAATGGTGTCAAGATGGCTAAATGTCTCATCTGAAAACCTGGAAAGAAACTCAATTAGTTTAATGCATATTTTTAGATAGTAAACATTTTGTGGGATGGACAATTATGCTGTAACATGATTTGGACAATTTTGCTGTTACACCCGTTTTATATATATATATATATATATATATATATATATATATATATATATATATATACATGTACACAATATACTAAACATTGGGGACTCTGCTCTGGATTTAATAATTGGTAAGGGTCATACCTTCTTTGGTTTAACTTAATCCTACTAAGCTATAATCCTGAAACAATTTAATCCATTAATGCACAGTGTCCAAATTTTTTCAAATCCACCATCCCTAAAATTACCATTAGCCAGCAAGGTAGATTAAGCAAAAAAAGCAAAAGTTTTAAGGAAAATTTATACAGTAATTGGTTAATTTTGTTATTATTATTACTGAATATATGATGAAACCCTTCAGAAAGAGATTGTTTGTCTGGGCTAAATTGAACTGGTAAACATCCTTCAATTTTTAGACAATTCTTTAAAATCTAGAGGGTGGACTGAAACTTTTGGCCGATAAAGTGTATATATATATATATATATATATATATATATATATATAGATAGATATATAGATATGTGTGTGTATGTGTATATATATATATATATATATATATATATATATATATATATATATATATATACATATGTGTGTGTGTATAAAAGTGGACACTGAGGCCAACACATAGCGGCAACATACTGTTTCATGCTTGAATGCAATCTTCGGACCATGACTGACTTTACATGAGAGTCAAGAAGGTAGTCAGTGGTCCAATTTTAGGCTAAACTCAAATAAATTTTGACATTAGAGTCAAAAAGTAAGGATATGTATGGGTTACATTTCAGTCAATAAGTTTCACATAGATGTGATGGAGTCAAAAAGTAGACATGGGTGTGGCTTACACTTGAGTCAAAATGTCTACATCCCCACTAGGGTCCTTTACAACTTTTCAATGAGAATATATCTTACTGGCAACCATGTTACACAAGCACTAGCAAATATTACTCTTTGTATATGTAGAAAATAGTTGGGGTCACATAAAGCAAGTGCACAGTGTCATTATGTTTTTGTTGGAATAAGTGTAAAACGATAGAAGTGCAAATGACCTTGTAGTCTGGTGGGTGATGAACAAGTCATTTGTATTCCCCAGAGCAGAAGCTTATGTCTACAACAACAAATCATTTGATACTTCAACTGAAAATGCCATCAGATCAAAAGCAAATTAATGCTGTGTTGTATCATTTGGGCAATTGAGCCTCTTCTTTGTATATCTGTTTGTTAGTCAACATAATGTTTCAGGCCATCCATTCTTCAATTCTTGTCTATTGTGCGACCTATTTTGAAAATATCGATATGGATGACCTATTTTCTTTCATAAAAACAGCGGATCTATATTCCCAAATATGAGACATTTTTATTTGAGAATTATTTAACAAGTTATGAACATGGCATTTTTTAAAAAAATAAGCACCTTTTTATTTTCGTTGGAATCTGTCTAACACGTTTATAAATCTACCATTCATCCATACACTGATTATTGCTGCTCCTGTTATATATCTTGAGATTTTTTAACAAAATCCAAAGAAGAATCTGTAATGTTATTGGTCTAAACCTGGCATCTAGACTTGAGTCCACTTTCTCACTACTGCAACATGGCTTCCCTCTGCCTTTTCTATAAATATTTTCATGATAGTTGTTATCTCTCCTACTTCATACCTCAACTGCATGGATTTAAGTGCACTACTAGATTAGCAACTAGTTCCCATTATTCTACTGTCGAATTAGCTTGATGTGACTCTTTTATTCTAATAGTGTTTTTTTTTTCTCATACTTGCTGCCTGTGGACATCTCTTCCAGTTTATTGCTTCCATGCTACCATATGATTTTCAAGAATTGAAAAGCAACATCAACTGGAATGTTCTGCTTTCCTGAATCCTGTTGAATTGTGTTGATTCTATATAATTGTTTTTAAAGTAGTTACAATTTTCTTTTATTATAATTATTAATATTTAATTGTAATTTTCTTTTATATTTTGATAAGTTTGCATCACTGTGTTGCTCTCATCAGAATTCATCTTGCACATTTATAAATCTACCATTCATCCTTGCATTGAATATTGTTACCATATTTAGTTTGGTGCTCCTGCTATATAGCTTGAGATTCTGAAGAAACTCAATAGAAGAGTCTGCAATATTATTGGTCTAAACATAGCATCTTGACTTCAGTCAATTTCCCACCACTGGGACATAGCTTCTCTATGTATTTTCTATAAATATTTTCAACTTCAACTACATGAATTTAAGCACACTACTAGATTGGCAATTAGGTCTCATTATTTTAATGTTGAATTAGATGTGACCATAACTTTTATTCTAATAGTTTCTTTTCTCATACTTCTTGCCTATGGAACTCTCTTCTTGTTTCTAGCATCCATGTCATGTATGATATCCAAGAATTGAAAAGCAACATCAAATGGAATCTTCTGTTTTCCTGAATCCTCTTGAATTGTGTTGTTTATATATAATTGTTTTTAATGTAATTTTGACAGTTTTTTTTATTGTGTTCAGATAAATTCTTTTAAGTTGTAGTCATTATTGAGTTAGTAAAAGAGCCAAGCTCGAATTCCAGTTGAATCCATTACATTCCCTTATGTACTAATACCCTTGGGAAAGGTATGAATCCTCTTCTTTTCTCCCCAGCTATGGGTAAATAGCAAGACAGACTTGATTCTATAGCCTTTGATGGCAACTGGTCTACCACAGAAAAAAATGGCAAACTACTGTGGGGAAAAAATCTGCCTCATCAGTCATGTATCAAATGATATATGATTGTCTCAGCATGTATCAGACATGGTATGTAACTGACTGAGGTAGTACTTTGTGACCAGATTTATATTTGTTATTTTCATGGATATTATAAGCTTTCCTCTTAAGGTTATATATATTTATATATATATATATATATATATAAAGAAATATAGTCTTAAGGTGTGCTATGTTTATGGAATAAAGTGCTCAATATCAGAGATAGAGCGTGTGTAAATATAAAAGTGAACATAGAAGTCAACACTTAGAGGCGACAGTCTGTTTCATGCTATATGCAATCGTCAATATATATATATATATATATATATATATATATATATATATACACTGGTTGAGGCAAAAGTTGTGTATTATAGTTATAATTTATTTCGAGTATAATTACATATGAAAGTTTTATTTACAATTTATTTAATTGTCATATGTGCTGTTGAAAATGTCCTCCTTCTTTTTTCAAAACACATTACAATTCTGTGCCTGCACAATTCATTTATACATCAGTGAGTTTCATCTGTCATTTTACTGCATTCATATTTAATTCTTTCTAAGATCCTCAATATTTTTTGGGCTCATCTGATAAACAACTGATTTCAAATGGTCCAACAGAAAAAAAATCCAAGGGTGTAGAGTTAGGTGACATCGATGGCCTCTCAACTGGACTTTCTCAAACTATCCATTGACCCCTATGTTGTGTGAATTTTGTCTCACCCTATATATATATATATATATACATATATATATATATATATATATATATATATATATATATATATATATATATATATATATATGGGCACATGGCTGAGTGGCTAGAATGTTTGCATTCCAACCATGAAAGCCAGGTTCGAATCTCACTATCGCCTTTTTGTCAGGAAAGAGACTTCCTGATGTTATCAGACTGGAGGGCTTGATTCCAGCTCGTGGCCCTTTTGGAAAGTGCCTGAAAACCAGACTATGGGTTGAGCCAAGCCGTGTGAGTGAAATTGGGTAGACGGAACTCTTGCGGGCTGTTGATAGTTGTCCTAGCATGAAGTCACGAGTCATTGTGGCCAAGGACTTGAGCGTGCTGGCCTTGTTCAAATTGTTGATCATGCTAGATAACACGCTCTTTCCCAGAAACTGTAGCTAAAATCCGCTCAGCATAGTTGCAGTATAAACCACAGGTGGGCTCTGTGGGTGTTGGATAAACACAAATGTTCCTGAGCAAGCGTCTGCAATAAGGATTGTCTAGCCACCCTAGTAGACAGGTATCCTCGAATACAAGTGGCCACCCCTACATACATACATACATATATATATATATATATATATATATATAATAAATATAATAATATATATATATAATAATAAATATAATAATATTTTAGATATATGATTGCATATGTATGTGTATATTTACCACTAATGTTATCTATCTATCTATCTCTCTCTCTCTATATATATATATATATACATATATATATATATATATATATATATATATATTAATAATAAAATTATTGATAATCTGTATGGAATGTCCAAGAGGATATTGGACGATTGAGAGCTCTAAGTCAATAGACATGTATGTATGTGGAGAAAAAGAATATAAAAATGCTCTTGATGGTAATTTAATTTAGAAAGGCTTATATGAAAACTGTTTTGTTATCATGATTTTTGTTCTGTATGATTTATGTGTGTTGTTCTGGGTTAAGAGAAATTAAAATAAAATAAATAAAATAGAAAAAGATTGACAGACTGAATGACCCAACAAATGTCGAAATCTTAAATTCACTAATCTAACTTAACCTTGTCATAAGAATAATAGAAAACTTCTTTCTTTTAAGCAAAAAGAGAAGCAAACAAAAAATGGTCACTGATAAACCAACGTGTCCAATTATTATAACACCAGATCAAGAAAGTATTCAGATTATTTTAAATAATCTATGGATTGTACTTGGTTCAATTCTATTATTATTAATATTGTTGAACATGCTCCAGAACCAAAAGTTGCAATCCAAAGCTGATCTTTGAAAAGATCTGAAACTGATCTTCTATAACAGCAGTTCTCATCATCACATATCCCAGTTTTGATCTTAGTTTTGTTTAATTCTCCTTATGTTTTGAATTGTCAACTAGCAAGATGTTTTTCACTTTGATACTAGTAAAACTTATACATATGACTGACCTGACTAATTCCCGCCCATGATTAAAATTTTTCCTCTCTAGTGCCACACATTTGTGAATCACTTTTTTTGTAATCTATCTCATATGATCTCCTCTCCTGTAGCTGTCTATTAATCTTCCTCTCCTTATTATTATTATTCTATGTGCTGTGTCTTTTTGACCACAGCTCTCCACAACTTCCTATCCCTTGTAGCTCTTTGTAATGTTTAATTTTTTGCCAGTCCTACAACCTCCATTCCACCATCCATTCATACAAGCTTGTTATGACTTCCCCTGTCCCTTTTGTCTTAAATATATCTTGTAAGTGTCAAATTTTCCAAGCCTTCTTTCCTCATTATGTGTTCAAGAAATTCAAGCCGTCTTTTTCTGATTCTGAGTATATGTGTCCTTTTTGTTTTTATTTTCCTTTAAACTTCTTTGTTGCTTATGCACTCAGTCCATGGAATTCCCATCATTCTTCTGTAGAACCATATTCTTCTTGCCTCCGGTCTTCTCTTCATATGTGAGGAAATTGTCCAGAATTCACTGTCATGTATTTTGTTAGCTAGGATATGTTTTTCTCCATTGTGGCCAGGTATCCTAAACGTGTTAAATTTTATTTCAAATCTACTTATGTTAATGGTATAATAAAGATTTTCAGATAATCTAAAATTCTTTGTGCAGACTAAAACTTTTCAAGATGCATTCAGTATCAATTAACATCAACAAGCCACAACTTGAATTCAATCAAAAGAATTAAATCAATTGAAATATGAAGAGTTCCATTTATTCTTTCAAGAAGAAAAATGAAAGGCAGTAAAAAACATGTAAAGCAAACTCTAGTTTTGAATATAAGGCACTGAAGAAAATGGTAACAATAGACCTGAAAATGGAAATGTTTGAGTTGATAATGTGAGAACAATTGCTCAATCAAACGATGAGGACAAAATCTAATATGAATGTAATGGAAAATATTAAAATTCAAGCACAGATTCAAGTGTGGCCCAAGGCTCTGAGAGCCTAGTGCAGGCTTTCTTAATCTGGAGTCCAGGAACATAAATTAACATTTATATTCACTATACAGCTCTTGTCCCAATCAATGCATCAATGCAATCTGCTCTGCTTAAAAGAAAAATGTGCACCTGTTGAGAGGTTGAGTGTTTCCGCATGAGTGTATTGAAATAAGGACAAACACGTAAGTAGGGAAAAATACTGGTATATTCGAAGAGGTATTTACAACAGAGAGATTAGTAGTCAAATGAACACAGGTTAGTCAGTAACAATCAGAAAGAGTATAAAGTCCAACAGTATCTTCCGGTAGAGAGATGGAAGTGTGATGGTCACCTGATCTCCGCCGAACTCTATAGAACGGTCCTATTAGTAGTAGAGAGATCAGTCCATTCTGATGAGAAGGTGGGTGTGCCCCAACAGCACCCAATCACTACTTTTAGTGCTAACTGCTAGCTGTTTCTTGACTTTTTCTTGGGCCCATGCTTATCATTTAAACATGTGTTATCATTCTCTGCACAACTGCCATCTTTTATCACTTCTAAGAGCAAGTGATAATTTGCATTTTCCATAGTTTATCACAGCTTGATTATCTTCTCATATACTGGTAAGAATTAAATGACCACAATTTCTTTCAAGTGTGACTGGTTGAAAAGCAATGTGTGTGCAGTGTGCATTAGATTGCAGGATGGAAAAATGCATGTACAAGTGTTGTGAAAAACCAATCAGACTGTGAGTACCTCTCTACAAAGTGTGTCTGTAACTAAAGGGGTCCATCACTCAAAACAGGTTAAGAACCACTGGCTTAGTGGTTAGAACATTGATTCAATCAAATGGACTTTCAATGATTTTATTTGGCCCTGGTTTTATAACAACCAAGAGTATCCTGATGACAAAACTATTTACTCCTGTCGTAATGGAATGTCCAATCAGTTCAAATTGGCATCTGAAAATGAAAATGACTTTCAATAAGAGGTTAAATAGGGCAAGGAATGACTTGTCAATTTTAATTCATCTAAAACAAAACTGCTATCATTTAATAACCATAAAGAGCCTTTTTTGCCTTCCATGAGCAATGGCTGATGCTAACCACCAATCTCTGCACCTTCTCAGACTCATATTTTCCACTGACATAAAGTGGAGTGAATGTGTTGTTCTCATCAGAATTCATTTTGCACATTTATAAATCTACCATTCATCCTTGCATTGAATATTGTTACCATATTTAGTTTGGTGCTCCTGCTATATATTTTGAGATTCTGAACAGACCCAATAGAAGAGTCTGCAATGTTATTGGTCTAAACATGGCATCTCGACTTCAGTCGCTTTCCCACCGCTGTGACATAGCTTCTCTATGTATTTTCTATAAATATTTTCAACTTCAACTACATGAATTTAAGCACACTACTAGATTGGAAATTAGGTCTCATTATTTTAATGTTGAATTAGATGTGACCATAACTTTTATTCTAATAGTTTCTTTTCTCATACTTCTTGCCTATGGAACTCTCTTCTTGTTTCTAGCATCCCTGTCACGTACGATATCCAAGAATTGAAAAGCAACATCAATTGGAATTTTCTTTTTTTATTGAATCTTATTGAATTGTGTTGTTTATATATAATTGTTTTTAATGTAATTTTGACAGTTTTTTTTATTGTGTTCAGATAAATTCTTTTAAGTTGTAGTCATTATTAAGTTAGTAGGTAGTATTTTGTGCCTGGTTTTATATGTGTTATTTTCATGGATTTTGTAAGCTTTTCTTTTCAAGTTATATATGAAACACACAGACACCCACACACACATATATATATATATATAGAAAGAGGGAGGGAGAGAGAGAGAGAAAATAAAAATGCTCTTGATAGCAATTAATGTAGAAAGCCTTACATGAAAACTATTTATTGTATTTGATGGCATATAAGACACATCCCAATTTCAGCAGGGCAAATCAAGAAACAATTAGTAATTAGTAAAATTAGTAAACTTACATATGGCACATAAGACACAGGGGAATTATAAAAGATATTTTTGGTAAAAAAAGTGTATGTTATATGCCGTCAAATAAGGTAAATTCAACATCAATCACCATCTTCTGTTTTCCAGAATCCTGTTCATTTATTGTCCTTTCTTCTAACTAAAGTATTCTCATTCTCTTCCACTTCTAGTAATCCCTTGTGTGGGTGAAAATTATATAAAATAATAAGATCTTTCAAATCAAATGTAAGATTATTTTTTTTACAAACTGGGTTAAACTTTGTCCCATATAATGTATTAGAAGTGAAATAATTCAAATTTATTAAATTTCCTAATCTTTGAAAAAAGAAAGACTTGAAAATATAAATTTATTTTTGGGAGCAAAAAAGGAAAGTATGCCCTTCATTCTTATGTCCTTCTACTGGTGATTTTTATTTTAGCGATATTTAATATTATTCATGATATTATTTCTGATATAATGATTATCGGACATAATTACGCTTGCGAGAATATAATATATAAATTCTGTATGTCACAACAATAGCAGTAATTGGATAACAAAAAATATTTAGTTTGAAGAAGTCCTACTGATGGACAAAATGCATTACATAAAATCTTTTCCATTTTGATATTCTCTTAATTATCTTTGAACAAAATTTGCATTTCACATGAATTCAACTTTATAAAAATTGGCATGAACAACTAGCGCCAATACTGGCCATGTTTTCAGTGAAATAGAATTAAAAAGCTGCATAGAAACCTAACGACTAATTTATAAACTTGTATTTCTTTCATCTTAATTTCAGTTTTTTCTTATTTCAAAATACAGTCATCAATAAATAATGCTAATTGGAAATAAAGAATAAGCCTCTGTTGAGAAAAACTTATGTCCTTTGTCTTTAAAGGGGGGGGTTCTACAGAAGGATGCTGAGGTTATGTCCTTTGTCTTTAAAGGGGGGGTGGGGTTCTACAGAAGGATGCTGCGGTTATGTCCTTTGTCTTTAAGGGGGGGGGGTTCTAGAGAAGGATGCTGGGGTTATGCCCTTTGTCTTTAAGGGGGCGGGTTCTACAGAAGGATGCTGGGGTTATGTCCTTTGTCTTTAAGGGGGCGGGTTCTAGAGAAGGATGCTGGGGTTATGTCATTTGTCTTTAAGGGGGGGTTCTAGAGAAGGATGCTGGGGTTATGTCATTTGTCTTTAAGGGGGCGGGTTCTACAGAAGGATGCTGGGGTTATGTCCTTTGTCTTTGGGGGGGTTCTACAGAAGGATGCTGGGGTTATGCCCTTTGTCTTTGGGGGGGGTTCTACAGAAGGATGCTGGGGTTATGTCCTTTGTCTTTGGGGGGGGTTCTACAGAAGGATGCTGGGGTTATGTCCTTTGTCTTTAAGGGGGCGGGTTCTACAGAAAGATGCTGGGGTTATGTCCTTTGTCTTTGGGGGGGGTTCTACAGAAGGATGCTGGGGTTATGTCCTTTGTCTTTAAGGGGGCGGGTTCTACAGAAGGATGCTGGGGTTATGTCCTTTGTCTTTAAGGGGGCGGGTTCTAGAGAAGGATGCTGAGGTTATGTCCTTTGTCTTTAAGGGGGCGGGTTCTACAGAAGGATGCTGGGGTTATGTCCTTTGTCTTTAAGGGGGCGGGTTCTAGAGAAGGATGCTGGGGTTATGTCCTTTGTCTTTAAGGGGGCGGGTTCTACAGAAGGATGCTGGGGTTATGTCCTTTGTCTTTAAGGGGGCGGGTTCTACAGAAGGATGCTGGGGTTATGTCCTTTGTCTTTGGGGGGGTTCTACAGAAGGATGCTGGGGTTATGTCCTTTGTCTTTAAGGGGGCGTATTCTACAGAAGGATGCTGGGGTTATGTCCTTCTTCCTTAAGGAGGCTAGTTCTACAGAAGGATGCTGAGATAAGTTCTTTTTCCATACAAAGAATGGCTCTTCAGAAGGATGATGAGATTATGTCCTTTTTCTTTAAGGAGGCTGGCTCTAGAGGAGGATGCTGAGTTTGCCATGGACTGAGATATAAGTAATAAGAAATTTTTAAAGAAAATGGAAACAAAAATGAAATTAATACTTAGAATCAGAAAGAGACTGTTGAAATCTCTAGAACTCATAATGAGAAAAGATGGTTTGGAGAAGATGACATACTGAATACAAGAAGAATAAACGGAAAAATGAGTATTGTACCAAAACAGATAGCAGAACAAGTAGTGGGAGGGATAGTAAAATGACAAACATTGCTAAGAGCTAAAAAGAATAAAAAATAAGGGTGAGCGATGAACACCCATGTACTGAAGGGTCTGCGTATATGCAAGTAGATTAATTTTTAACTGATCCTTATAGTATTTTGTTTATTTTGCTGTTATATCCGGCAAACCAACCAACAAATAAAGATGAAAGAGATACTAATAAAAAATGATTAAAGATTGAAAATGCTTCATTTATTTGAAGGAATTAAAAAACAAAAATTGAATAATTATTTCTCAAGTAAAATTGTATTAATTTCATATTCATTTATTTGTTATGGCTTTGTGATTAATTAATTGTGATTAATTAAGGAACCAGTTAAAAGAAATAAAGAAATGGTTTTTGAAAAGTACTTTAGAACAATGGTGAGTACTGGATATCATTAAGGTTATTTTGTGCATCCAGTATGTTTCCAAGATTAGAAATAAACATATCTTTCATCCTAGCAGAAAAACTGAAAAAATAAATGAAATAAAATGAGAAATAATTTTTCTATATTAATTAAGATATTAATTAACAGAAATGCAGAGCCTTTAAATATCAATATTTGATATTTACATATATTTTACTTGATAAAATCCAAAGAAGAATCTTCAATATTATTGGTCCTGACCTGTCATCTCGGCTTCAGTCACTTTCCCACAACCATAATATAACTTCCCTTCACCTTTTCTATAAATATTTTCATGGTTGTTAATCTGATGAACTTTCTTCTATTCTACATACGAGAACTAGTTAGAGACTTTGAGGTATCATGGTCGCTATAGTAAAAATGTTAAGTAAGAATGTGTTGTTTTGGTGTAAGGAATACTGTGGTATGTTTGGGTCAGTATTTGTGGCTAGCTTAGTTTAAGATAAGGTATACTAAAGAACAGTCTCCCCCAACACCCCCCTCTTTTGGCACTGTGCCACATATTTGTATTTGCAAAATAAATATTACTTTCATCTATGGTACCTAGACTTTATGAATTTAAGCACAGTACCAGATTGACAGCAAGGTCTCATCATTTTACAGTTGAAATGGCTAGATGCCACCAAACAGTTTCTTTCCTCAGACATTTCTCACTTGTGGAATTTTCATTTGGCTTTTTGATTTCCAGTCAAGTTTGATCTTCAAAAATTTAAATGCAGTGTCAATCATCTTCTGTCTTCTTGATTCCTGTTATTTTATTGATCTTATATTTTTTCACACTCAGTAACTCCCTGCATCTTAGTGGCTTTATTGCCTTGCTCGGAGGTGAAATGATTAAAAAAATATATCTATGCTTTCTCTCTGTTTATATTTCTTATTACTATAAATCAGGGGTAATCAAACAGCCTCATATGATAAATTTCAAATGTTTAAGAACTGCAAGATAATGAAATTAGGATTTAAATTCTTAAATATTTTTACTAAGCATGAACATTAAACTTACATTTTAATCCAATGGGGTCTTAATTCATACCCAGTAAATAATTATAAAGTTTGATTTTTCCCTATAATTGTTATGTAAAAAGGAGCTCAGCCAACATATTTCCATGAACCATATATTAAGGGTAAAAAAAAACGCATGTGGCTTGTGGGCTGTGGTTTGGTTACATGGAAGCATTCTTTTGGTGATGCTTTTTTGCATAAAAATTAACTCTATAGTTAAATACAATGCCTCACACAGATCTAACATTAAAATTAGGATTTAAATTTTTAAATATTTTTACTAACCATGAACATTAAAATTATGTTTTAATCCAATGGCATCTCAGTTCATACCCAGTAAATAATTATAAACTTGAAATTTTATTATCTGTCTATATTTCAGTTTGACATTCCAACCACCTGAAGAAGGCCGGAGCATACAACGGCCAAAACGTTGTAATGAATATGGCGACAAAGATGAGGACAATAGTCCAAATAATTTAAATAATTGAAATTTTACTTATTTATCTTTGATATTAAATGTGATGAAAAAAGGAGCTGAGTTGATATATTTCCATAAGCCACGTATTTAAGGACAAAGATCTGCATGTAGCTTGTGAGCCACAATTTAGCCACTCCTGCTATGAACGTTATTTTTAGTGGGTATACGTGTTTCAGTTGCTATCCCTGCTGTTTTTTTTATTCTATTAAACAGTGAAATTAATCAACCACACAAAATTGAGAAATTCAACTAAAGAAAAATTGCGCCTCCAACAGAAATCAAACCTCCATCCCTTTTTTTTCATCAAGGAAATTGCTTTATGAGCCATTTGAACCAAAGTGTTTCTCAACTAGTTTACCCACAGAGACCAACCTGACAAAGGCAAGATTAGAATTATCAATTTTAGGACCCTAGGTTCTAATTCCAACCTTGCCCTATCAAGCTAGTCTCTGTGGCCAAGCTGTCGTAAAATCTTTCTCAGTAGGTTTCCCCAGTTCGCTATTATTCCTATTTCTAGTATTGTGTGGATAAAAGAAGTTAGCAACTCTCTTTTGGGACATAATTTCAGATTGGGCATCTCTTCCCTCTACACCAGTTTCTTGGTATTTATCATTGTTCTCTTCCCTGTATCCGATTCGTGGTTCGTTCAGCCTATTACAACTGTACATATAATATAATGTACCCAGATAGAAGACATCTCTCATCTCCAATTTGGTCTACTTATAATGGGGAATCACTAATCCTTCGCCTAGATGGTAGACATACAGGCACCTCAGAATGGAGTGCTAACATATCCGGATGTCCCTCCTTGATTTTGTCCAACAATGTTAATATAACCACAGTTGCTAATAAACCAAGTTCTTGTGGGACAACAAAGAAGGGTCTCTTTTGACAGGACAGTGTATTCACATTCTCTTAAATCAAAGTTCTACATGCCAGACAAAGACAAACTATCTTTCATACTCTTGAGAATAAGGCAAGTCCTGTTCTCCACTTGACTCTTGAGAATAAGGCAAGTCCTGTTCTCCATTTCTGCCATTTGACTCTGGTTCTGGTTTACTATGTCTGTCAAATATTGATTGGAGTTTCTTTACTAAACTTTTGTTTGAAGTAATGTGGAAAGTGGACATCTTGATTACGTTATTATTTTCTCTTCAAGTTACACATACTACTTATTTTAGTGATGTGGTCTCTGCTCATTGGTACAGTTCTTTGTTTGGGATTCTGTAACAGCAGTCTACAAGATCCAATGAAGGAAAATATTATTTAAGTAAAAATAAGCTTTGTAAAGCAATAAAACCTTCTGCAAGTAATGTTTTGCATTGAAATAGTAGAAAAGTTAACAAAAACAATGCTTGAAACACTGAGGAAGGTAACAGAATGTCAATCAGCTTAATTAAATATATGGCTTATATCTTTTGGATTTATCTAGAAGTAAAATTTTATATCACCCTTTGTTTCTATAATAAAATCTTTCTCCAAAGCAAAGATATTATAAGCTAAAATTAGTAGAAGAGAAACTGCATGAATTTAAGTGTGCTACTAGGTTGGCATCTCGATTCCACCCTTCCACTGTTGAGATGGCTAAATGTAGCCATCACTTTTACTCCAACAGCTTCTTATCTCACACCTCCCGTCAGTGGAACTCCCTTCATATCACTTGCTTCCCTGATAGCTATAATCTTCAAATATTCAAATGTAATGTCAATCGACATCTTCTGATGCCTTGACCTTGATCCCTGTCCTTCTCTTCATCCTTTTCCCAAACACTCCTCTTTACTCTTACTCTCACTCTCTGTAACCCCTCCCTCTTTACTCTTACTCTCTGTAACCCCTCCCTCTTTACTCTTACTCTCACTCTCTGTAACCGCTCCCTCTTTACTCTTACTCTCACTCTCTGTAACCCCTCCCTCTTTACTCTTACTCTCTGTAACCCCTCCCTCTTTACTCTTACTCTCACTCTCTGTAACCCCTCCCTCTTTACTCTTACTCTCACTCTCTGTAACCCCTCCCTCTTTACTCTTACTCTCACTCTCTGTAACCCCTCCCTCTTTACTCTTACTCTCACTCTCTGTAACCCCTCCCTCTTTACTCTTACTCTCACTCTCTGTAACCCCTCCCTCTTTACTCTTACTCTCACTCTCTGTAACCCCTCCCTCTTTACACTTACTCTCACTCTCTGTAACCCCTCCCTCTTTACTCTTACTCTCACTCTCTGTAACCCCTCCCTCTTTACTCTTACTTTCACTCTCTATAACCCCTCCCTCTTTACTCTTACTCTCACTCTCTGTAACCCCTCCCTCTTTACTCTTACTTTCACTCTCTGTAACCCCTTGTGTGCTAGTGGCACTCCCATCTTACTTGGGGTGATTTGCTTAAAAAAAATATTGTCCATATAAACTACAAATTATATAAAATAGACTTCAAAAACATCCAAGAAATAAATGAGGGAAACATCTCGGAATTTAAACAAAAGATTATCTGAAGAAAAAAGGGAGAAATCTTTTACAAAACAGGACACCAAATACATTTGTTATCCAATGACATTTTTCACTCCACACCTGATGATTTCATTGTGCATGAATCTCAGAGTTATTCTATTGGTAAGGAACAAAATGTATATTTATCATTAGTATATACATGATGCGATGGATAAATTGTCATCTAAATTACGCAAAAATGAAAATAACACTGACATCTCACTTTAACAAATATATTTACAAAAATTACACAAAAATATCTTGAAATCCTAAAAAGCAAATTTATTCAATAAAAATCGCCATTAGCTTCAACTATGGCCACCAGACAACTTCAGAATCTCTTCTGGATGGTCTCCTTATTTAAGTTGGTGAATGCTGCCATAATCCTTGCC
>OZ010598.1:66289213-66291713 GCA_963932145.1 Acanthosepion lycidas | reverse complement strand
CGTGATGAAAAAGGAGGGCCTAGAGGATTTGATACTCATGGGACAAATACATAGAAAAAGAGACAGGGGAAAGCCGGGCATGACATACATAGTAGGCTAGGGCAGGTGGGGATGGTGGAGCGTGGTCTGGGGGAGTTGGCAGAAACAAAAAACCTGTTGAGAGCAACAAGGGACAGGCAGAAGTAGAGGGCCAATGTTGCCTACATCCGGAAAGGACATGGCACATAAAAAGAACAGTAATATAGCAAAAAGTTCACAAACTAAGAATTGTGGTTGATACACAAGAGCAAGTTCAGATAAGTGAACATAGTGTTCTGACTTCAAGACATGACAGACTGGGGCTGAGTCAGATGAAACCGAGAACCAACCTATTTTATTGGCTAGGAAAAACTCCCAGCATGCATTTGTGTGCTTCTGCTTATAAAATGGGGAGAAGCAAGCGTTTTGCAATCATTTCTAGAAACTAAAACCAACACTGTCTGATCACCAAAGATAAGCAATGTCAAGCTTGGTCAGTACCCAGAAGGTTGACAGCTTAGGAATGTTTGCTGGGAGTAATAGATAAAGGCTTGGAATGAGAAATTGAAGAGCCAAGTTTGGTTCAAATTACAGTCCGGTTCCTTACATTCATTCATGTGCAAATACTCTTGGGAAAGGTATGAATCCACTTCTTCTCCACCCCAGTTATGGATTAAATAGTAGAATTTGTATCTGAACATCATTATTATCTACAAATGTTGCTGATAAAATATTTACTTGCAGAAATAATATTCTTTCAATCAAAAATATGTTTGGCTTTAAATAACCTACAAAAGGTTGATAAGCCATAAAAAAATCAATGAATCTAAAAATTGAATTGATATTGTAAATACTTACATTATTATATATCTAAACAGAAATAAAGAATTTTTTTTATCTATGTACAAATTTAAATAGAAATTTAACAAAATGGTACAAAGCAAAAGAAAATAAGAGATTTTAGATTGGGTAAGTCAGTGAAAATCTATTGATGGACTCATTAGGTAAATGCTTATAACCCGAGTAATCTTAAGCTGCTTTGTTAACAAAGATTAAATAAAATTGGGGATAATTTCTGTAAGGAACTTATCATTATTTTAATTTATATATATTATATTAATATATATTACATTAATTTTTAATATATTCTTAACATCTAACTGCTGTCATAGCAAATACAGGACACAATATCAAATATTAAATGCAGTTTATTGATGCATGTCCAGAACCTTTGCTTTGTACTTTTTTGTGTTAAATTTCCCAATAACTTGATGCATACACAAAAAAAAGTTAAAAAAATCTCTTATTTATATTTACAGATTTTACTTTGTTTGGACTGTTATCCTCATCTTTATTGTCATATTCATGATTTCAGCCCATATAAGCTCAGGACTTCTTCATGTGATATACACTGGAATTTCAAACTGAACACTTTATTTAGTCCATGGGGGTAGTATGTTCTAGTTCCATGTGCCATGCCTTTTCTGGATATCTAAGTTTCAGTTACCTCTCTTTTAGTAACTCATCCTTTCTTCTATCACTCCTATCTGCTCTCCCTCCAAATCTTTTGCAACCCCCTGCATCCTAGTGGCTTCATGCCTTGCTCGGGGTGTAATGCTTAAAAAAAACCCAAAAAAAACTCAACTCTCCAGGTTTTTGTTCACCTCTGCTGTGGCCAGGTATTGAAATCACAACTCACTGAGTTGAAGTCACTTGATTACTTCAACCCTTTTATCCACTGGACCATGTGTCCTGGGGGTTCAAAATTCCAATGTATATCACCAGAAGAAGGTGAGAGTGTACAACAGACAAAAGATTGTGAATATGACAATAAAGATGAGGACAATAGTCTGAACAATGTAAATAGTGTAAATAGTTACAATACCACATCTCAAAAATATAGACAGATATTGAAGTCGTATTTCTGTTTAGATATAGATTATCATACAGCAACATCATATTTCCATCAATAGAGCCACCCCTTGGCTTAATTACTGAATTTTGGCATTCTTTCCAACAGTTTTTTAAAATAAGTAGATGGCAGACATTCCCAAGAATTCTTCAAGCAGCAGAAAAGCTCACTCTTACACTTTGGGTATTCTTTTTTTTGAACTCTCCAATCCAATTCACCTCAGACTAATTCAATGGCAAAGAGTTCCGTAAATTGAGGTGGGCAAGTAAAAATTTTCGAAAATTTTGTTCTGTTTTTTTTCATTTGATGTAATTTTGACATAATTTACAAGAGTATTCTGAATTGTTGTTTTGTTGAAAGGTAAATTTTTTTCCAATTATGCATAAACCAGATGGTATCGCATGTCTTTTCAAAACAATGATATTGTTCTTTTTTTTCATGATTCTCTTGGCCTGAATCAAATCTCCAGCACTTTTGATAATCTCAAAAAGTCTACTGATGCATTAATGGTGAAAAAAAAAATTCCTCATAAAAAATATTCATAATTTAGCAAAATGTATTGTGGACAGA
>OZ010598.1:66281713-66284213 GCA_963932145.1 Acanthosepion lycidas | reverse complement strand
TTTTCTTAGCCTAGTTTAGATGTGGTACAAAGCCAAAAACATGGAACACGTGGTGGGGATCAAATACACTATTCAATCATAATTGATGTAGCAAGACAATCTTGCTAACCATTACACCATGTCAAGGTGGCCTAAATGCAACTGAAGTAGGAAAATGACTATTTTATTTTTGCACAGTTATGTGAGTGTGTCTTTTAAAAAGTTATGAACATACTAATACCAAAACAATTTATGGACCTGAATATGCATATTTGTCAAGTTTTACAAATAAAAATTAGGATTTAAAGAAACAAAAAAATAAATAATTTTCCTTCTTGATAGGTTCTAACCAATTGATCTTCAACACCATACATTAAATCATAATTCATTTTACTTACCATATTTTTTACACAATTTTTTTACCACATTTGGTTCAAAAACTTATATTACATTAGGCATGAAACAGTATAAATAAAAAAGCCATATATATATATATATATATATATATATATATACATTATAAGTATTCTTGGAGAAGGACAACTCTGAATTCAAAATTGTATGTAGCCCTGGAAAAGCATATACTATGCAGCTAAGGAAACGATTGTTCATGCTGACTTGATGATCCTGACTATGGTCAATTCCTTTTTTTTAAAACTATATTTTTATCATATATATACATACATACATACATACATATATATATATATATATATATATATATATATGTGTGTGTGTGTGTGTGTGTGTGCGTGTATGTATATATGTATACATATACATACATATATATATTTATATATATATATATATATGTGTGTGTGTGTGCATGTATGTATATATATATATATATATATATATATATATATATATATATTTATATTATGTTGGTGCAAAAATGATGACGTTTTTTGACGTTAAAAAATACTATATATATATATGTGTGTGTGTGTGCATGTATGTATATATGTATACATATAAAAACATACACACACACACACACATATATATATATATATATATATATATATATATATATATATATATATGATATTACATACACCCTATTGTCAGTATTTATTGACCATTTTTACCTATAAATATAACATAACTTAAAACTAGGAGGCATGGTAAAGTAATGGATTGCAGCCTTGACTGAGGAATCGGAGATCCAAATTCAAATTGCAATCGAATTCATGACATTCACTTGCATGCTAATAACATTGCGAAAGGTATGAATCCAACACTTTCCCCACAACCAGCTGTGGGTAAATAGGACAGATTGGGTTCTATAGTCTTGAGTGGCAACCAGTCTAGGAGAAAGAAAATTCTAAATTCAAAATTGTATGTAGCCCTGGTGAAGCAGATAATATGTAGTTAAAGGAAAGGATTGTTTGCATTGAGACAATGATCTCGATTATGGTTGACTTCTTTTTAATCTGTTTTGAATCGTAATCTGTTTTTTTCCCTAATCTTAATCTGTCTTTTTCCCTAATCTTAATCTGTTTTTTTTTCTCTTTAAATCTTTTGTAGACACATAAATTCCTTTGACCAATAACCCTTCTTTCTTGCCAACTTCCCTTTTCTCTCGTTTGGAGGAGGGTAGAGGCAGTTTCTCTATCTTTGTATCAATGAAGAATTTGCAGAACCAAGTTGCTGAAATAAACATGTATGTTCTTCCTCTTGTTTTTCAATGGGTTGTCTCATTACTGGTATGACTTTTATAAAACTTTGACAAATGCCAATTCTTTTGACTTCCAGAGAATGCAGCCTATTGTTAGAGAGCAGATTCAAATTGATTCAGTAACATGAACAGTTTTCTCTGCTGACCGTTGTTTTCGGTTATGAGACTGATGGTCAGATTAACTAGAAGTCATTGGTTCCCCCTCTAATCACTCAGGTTCAGCAGCAACAAATGTAATAAAAAATGCAACCACAAGATGGAGGAAAACAATAAAAGCTAATGATGAAAGTACTTAATCGAAAAAATTCTAAAAATAAATTACTATTACTCCATTTGGATGAATGACGACAAATTCAAATTCCTCTTAATCATTCAACTTCAAGAGGCATTACAGTGGAATCTATCAAAGATGGACTCTCATTACATGAAATTTGTGTTCAAGTCTTGCTGAAAATTACTTCTCTATTTTTAGCTTTCTATCACTTACGATCTTTAAAAGTTTAAATGCAACATCAGTTGCCATCTTCTGTCTTCCTGAATTCTGTTTTGTTATTGTCTTTTCTCCTCACTAATGTTGTCTCTGAAGTAAAGTATTAAAAACAGGAAAATTTTGTTACAAAATGAAAACAAAAAGACATTTATACTTAACATCAGAAAGAGAGAATTGAAATTTCTAAGTTAAATAATGAGGAAAGAGAGCTTGGAAAATTTGAAACTCACAGGCCAGATTGAAGGCAAGAAGGTAGAAAAAAGACAATGCATAATCTACCTAGGGAGCTTGAGTAAATCAATAGTGGAACAGGATTTAGGAGAAAAAAGGAAAAAGATAAAATTTATTTA
>OZ010598.1:66181713-66276713 GCA_963932145.1 Acanthosepion lycidas | reverse complement strand
TTTGCTTGTTCCAATTGAGTAAAATCCTTTATCATATCAGCTGAAATAAAATCATGTAATTCATCAGTTTGGACCAGTCGTTGTTTTGGAGGCTTTCTGAATTCCTTTGTATTCGGCAAAAGAGACGCTTTTCTAATTTTTCGTGAATGTATTATAGATATTGGAAGTAAATCCTAATTCTGTTTGTTTCATACAGAGAACTGATTTTTTTTGTAGGGAACAAATCAATATGATTAACGAATTTTATCCATTTTTCTATGAGGTCAGATTTTCCAAGAAAAGAAAATGTTGATACTTTTTCACTGTTAGTAACATATCCACTAAAATAGCTGAATGTAACACTTTTGTTAACCAATATCACAGTAAACTTTATAATTTAACCATTAAATGTTATGGACTATGAGGTAGAAAATTCACCTAACAGCATTGATTTTCAAAACGGGCTGTATATGCAATTGAAAATCATAAAAATGAGGTATCTCACAGAAATTTATCATTTGTGGATTAATAAAAAAAAAACGTGTAAATATGCATCTTACTGTTGAAAACAAGTCTAGGGAATTGAAATAGTGTCTGATAATTTTTACGTAATTATACATTGTTAATTTACGTTTTAAGAATTCACTTTTTAAAGTTACCTCCTTTTAGATTAGCAATTTTCTAAGTGCCCATTCACATGTTTTTGGGTTACATTACATCAGCCTGTTAGAATTCAGAATTTAGAATGTTATGTGATATGTGGGGCCGTAATAATACTAGTTGTCTATGTATGGCCAAGTTCTGTCTATGGATGTTTTGATTAAATCTTTCCAATTTTCAAATAAGTTGTTTTGTGTTATCAGTAAATTTGCCAAAATTCATATTAACTTTTATTTTATATATTTTTCACCTGAGTACTTTTGAATGTTGCTACATTTGTTTTCAAGGATTGTTCTATGTGTAGTTAAAATAGTTAGTTAATAGTCTGTCTATATTTCTGAGATGAGGTATTATGTACCTTATTTACATTATTCGGACTATTGTCCTCATCTTTGTCGTCATATTTATCACAACGTTTCAGCCGTTGTGCGGTCTGGCCTTCTTCTGGTGGTTGGAATTTCGAACTGAACCCTTTATTTCGATCACTGGGGTAGACTGTTCTAGTTCCATGTGCCATGTTTTTGATGGATGTCAGTTATCAGTTATCTCCTGTTAATTCCCCTCTCCAAGTTCTCCACTGCCTTAACTGGGTATTGAACTCACACACTTTGGGTCCTGTCACTGGATCTAACCAACGCCTTTACCCACTGTGCCATGTGTCCTTGAGTGTGAGTTCAATACCCGGTTAAGGCAGTGGAGAACTTGGAGAGGGGAATTAACAGGAGATAACTGATAACTGACATCCATCAAAAACATGGCACATGGAACTAGAACAGTCTAGCCCAGTGAGCGAAATAAAGGGTTCAGTTCGAAATTCCAACCACCAGAAGAAGGCCAGACCGCACAACGGCTGAAACGTTGTGATAAATATGGCGACAAAGATGAGGTATTAGTTAATAATGTGTGTGTGTATATATATATATATATCAATTTCCTAAGCGCCTATTCACATCTTTTTTGTTTAATTTTATATATATTTATATATATATATATATATATATATATATGTGTGTATATATATATATATATATATATGTGTGTATATATATATATATATATATATATATATATATATAATGTTTCCTTGAATAATATAAACATATTATTTTTATACTGATCCTTTAAAGCTGTTGTGTTGTCTAACCAGTTTCTTGATGTTCAGATGACATTCAGGAAGGAAGGCAACAGTTCTTTTTTTTAACCCAATGCTGCCTATATATATATATATATATATATATATATATATATATATATATATATATATATTTCATTTTGCATTAAGAATGAAATGGTGGGCTAGCAAAGGAGTACAAGGAATTTTTCTTCTTGTGTAATGTTCACTACCTTAATGCAAGAAGAAACATATCTATCTATTATATATATATATATATATATATATATATATATATATATATATATATAAATTTACTTCATTGAATATGAAAGACAAGGAAAATTTGATGAATTTTTTATTTATTTTTTTCTAATATTCTTACATTTTATTGTTTGGTATGAGTAAATGCTACTATCATTTGACATCACAAAAACTAAATAAAAAATTCATAAAATTTTCCTTGTTTGTCATATTCAACAAAACATGTTTGAAAGATGGTTGCTGCCCAAATATACATGCATATATATATATATATATATATATATATATATATATAATTGGCAGCAAATATTAATTCAAACAAGTTTTGTTGATAAAAGACAAGTTTTTTTCTTTCTGTTGTTTTCCTTGTCAGCTGAATATACACCAATATTCAAATATTTTCTAGTAAGAACAGAAATTCATCAGAGCAAAGATTTAATATTTTGTTCCTAGATTTACAAAAACAAAAAATCAAGATTTATTTTTGTAACCAATTGATCTTGAAAGGTCGAAAAATATGGGTCATAAATCTAGGGGATTGAAGCACAATTTTGAATGTTAGATAAAAGGATTTTAACCTAATAACTGAATTCCAAACATGGATGTCCAAAAGAAAGGATAAAAATATCAATGAAAGAGAGAAAAAGAGCAAAAGCAGTGAATAATGGAAGTTGCTAAAAAAACTTAAAAATCCGAAGTGAACTTGAGTTCCACAATGGAAAAATATCTTACAAAATACAAATACAGAATTCCCAGTACGTAATCTATACTGCTTTTCAGTAGACATGCTGATTCTATCAAAGAAATTCTAGTTGTATAAAATTAACTTTTTGATAGTATTTTTTTTTAATCTTCTGCATTTAGTCTGAATGATAAAAAAAATCATCATATAATGAATGATTAGCTTGGTGGTGGAGAGGAAAAAGCAAGGCAAAAATAAATAGGAATAGTAGTTAAAAATGAGCTTGAATGATAAAGGTTAGTTGGGGAGAGGTCATTGTTAAAAAGGGAGATAAGAAATAAGATAGTAACACCACAATCTAAAAAAAAAATATAGAAGATACTAAAAAAATGTAAATGAAGACTGGAGAGAAATGAGAACCAAAAAGAAAGAATTAACAAAATAAATGATGAAAAAAAAAATGTGATGAGAGTAGAAAATTAGAATGAATGAACCAGATACCAGCAAAATAATGATATACTGTATTTTTATACTGCAGGGGTAATAAGCAAGGTGTTGTCAGTTATAAAGTAGTTTGGCAAAAGGACACAGGTCTGGAGGCTTCAGTGATGACTGAATTCAATACAGTAAAAAGGGTTTGCAAGAGGTGTGGATAATGTAAATAAAAAGAAGTCTAGACAAAATGATTTTCTTCTTAGAATCAGACATATTCATTTGGAAAAGCAATCAACATAGGAATGAAAAATACTGAAAGACTCATCTCTTCATGATTGAAAGGTAATGAAGGAATGAAAAAAAAATGAATGAAAATCAAGAAAGATAATAAGGAAAACAATAAAAGAATGAATATAATTAAGGAAATAGAGAAAACAATGGTGATAGAAAAATAATGTCTGAGGAAAAATAATGATGACTTTAAAATAATGACTGGAAATAATGAAGGAAGGAAAATAACAAATGAGAGGAATTTAGATAATGAAGAAAAATAATGGAGGAATGAAATAATGAAGGAAAGAGAACAATGAAAATAATGAAAATATTGGAGGAAGGAAAATAATGAAAATAAAAAAGGAAAATGATGGAGGAATAAAATAACAAAAGAAAATAATGGAGGAACAAAATAATGAAGGAGAGGAATAAAAATAATGGGAATATTGAGGAAAGAAAATAATGAAAGAAAATGATGAAAGAATGAAAAGAATGAAAAGAATGAAGGAAAGCAATTAAATAATTATGGAATGACAAAATAATGGAGTAATGAAAAGGTGTGGAAGAGGAAAGAGGAGACAAAAATAAAGCAAAACTGTAAAACTTGGATAATTTCACTGATCACTGTCAAAGCTAAAAAATTAATTTAATGAAATACGCCTAAAAATCTAGCAGTAAACGTCTTTCAAAGTGTTATACCTTAGCAAAAACTATCACCAGTTGACTTTATAACTGTTCTAACCAAAAAGAGATAATCACAAATTGCAATTCAAAATCTTTTCTTCAGAATTATCTGATATGCAAGTTTCAATGGCATCTGTCTGGAATATTTCATTTCCTCAACTAAATTTACAGAAAGAAAAATTAAAATAAAAAGCAGATTAAAAACTTCACTGGCATTAAACATGAGCATGTCCTAAAAGTTAAATAGGCAATGAAATTAAACAGAAAAAAACATTTAAATTATTCTCTTTCTTTTAAGAATTTTGAAATAAGATTTATAATGCATCAGAACTATTAATCTTTTCCAAATATATACAAAAAATTCTTTCCTTTTAACCACTGGTAACAAACTGGTTTGGAATGAGATATATTCATTTGAAATGTCAATTAACAAAGAAAAAAAAGAAATAATCTAGCAATGGTCTTTGAGATGTGAACTGAATCTAGATAGAGAAATGCATACAAGAAATTCTTTCCTTTTAACCACTGGTAATAAACTGGTTTGGAATTAAATATATTCATTTGAAATGTCAATTAACAAAGAAAAGAAAGAAATACTCTAGCAATGGTCTTTGAGATGTGAACTGAATTTAGATAGAGAAATGCATACAAAAAGTTATGACCTTTTAACCATTGGCAACAAACTGGTTTGGAATCAGTTTGTAGTGTTAGCAACAAAAAATTACTAGGTAACCCTTAGCACTAGACTATATATAAGTATTAAAGCAAATAATATATAATAAAAGAAAAATGAAAAAGTTAAGTAATAAAATTACTTTAAAATAGAGATAAAAATGATAACTGGCAATAAAGAAAGAAAAAGTGAGATTATAAAAAAATAGTTAAATAAATATGAAAACACCCATCATGCACCTGAACAGGCATTTTTGCCACCAATTGAAACAAAAATCAAATTTTCTCTCTCTTCATCTTTCATGACCAAATGAAGCAGATGTCCAGGGACAATGCTTTGACAGACTATGTGGCTCCTCCCAGATAAGCAAAAACATTTTATCTCTGTATATGTATATATTCTTTAAAATATAGAATATTTTCTCTGAAATGTATATGAAAGCCTTTTATCATTTTTCTTTATGCTTATTGTGTTGTCTCTTGTATATGATCTGTTTATAATTTATATATTCCCATTGTGAAGCAGATGATGCCTTTTTAACCCCCAAATAAAATTACATATACAGGGTGCAATAGGTCACCATTTTATATTTTTAATATCGCACATGTCTGTTGTCAGTTTTTTATTTTGTCTAATGTACAGCAGTATAGTCATTGGACACCATCTGTGAAAAAAAAAGCACTATGACGCAATTGACTCCATCAGAAATCTGGAAATAACATACTATACTGCTTTGCTTTTTTGCCAGAAAATCCAATATGAACATTTCAGAATGTTTGGATGTCAACCTGAGAACAGTGCAAAGGATTCAGAGTTGGATGAGTCCAATGGTGAAGGTACGTCAGCTCAGAAAACACTCTGATTGTTCTGATAAGAAAAGTACTCCTAAATTTGTTGGTGAGGGCCTCATACTTAATGCAGAAGCCTACATCAAGTACCTTGAGGAGGTAGTACAATCCTGGGTCAAGAGAGTGGCTGCTGGAAGACCCTATGTCTGGTAACAGGACTCTGCACCATGCCACACAAGCAGAAAAACCCATTCATGGCTGTTAGACAATTTCTGTGGCCACATCAACCCTTACATGTGGCCATATAACTCTCCATACTGCAACCCCCTTGATTATTATATGTGGGTTGGAGTTAAGCAAGAAACTAACAAAACTCCTTGTAAGACCAAAGATTTAACTAAAGGCTAAGATGTCTATATTTCAGAGATGAAGTATTATGTACACTATCTACATTATTCGGACTATTGTCCTCATCTTTGTTGCCTCAAGGACACATGGTACAGTGGATAAAGGCATTAGTTAGATTCCGTGACAGGACCCAAAGAGTGTGAGTTCAATACCCAGTTAAGGCAGTGGAGAACTTGGAGAGGGAAATTAACAGGAGATAACTGACAAATGACATCCATTAAACATGGGACGTGGAAATAGAACAGTCTACCCCAGTGAGCAAAATAAAGGGTTTGGTTCGACATTCCAACCATCTGAAGAAGGCCGGAGTGTACAATGACCAAAACATTGTAATAAATATGGCAACAAAGATGAGGACAATAGTCTGAATAATGTAAATAGTGAAGGCAAGGATTATGGCAGAATTCACCTACTTAAACAAGGACACTGTCCAGAAGAGTTGCAGGAGATTCCAAAGTCATCTGGAGGCCATATTTGAAATTAATGGCAATTTCATTGAATAAATTTACTCTTTAGTATTTCAAAATATTTTTTGTGTAATTTTGGTAAATATATGTGTTGAAATAAGATATCAGTTTTATTTTCTTTTTTGTTGCATAATTTAGATGACAATTTATCCATCGCACCCTGTACATACATTCAGTCAAGTCCAACACGTCATCAGTACAATCCACAACAAGTTTATATGTTAGTAGTAATCAGTTACATTTCAACCCATTTGAACAAACACAAATGTTTTAACACAAGTCACTGTTGTACAAAATCATACAGAAGATCAAATGTTTGCTTGATTTGACCATCCATTAGTCCCGTGAAATGTTTGAACACTTCACAAAACGTTTTTTTCTTTAATATTTAGCAAGTGGCAGAAAAAATTTACATGGTTAGTCAAATAGCTTTCTGAATGCCTCTGTTAAGTAGCAACAAGGAGTTTCTCGATTTAGCCGTAATATTTGTATGAATTAAAATCATATGACTGATATGTGAAGATGGTCAGTAATAATTGTAGTAGAAACTGTTTGTTGCTTGTGTTTTAACGGTTGGCATGGTGGTAATAAGGAGACCAACAATGGCATGCATTACTACAAACACATTATTTGCATGTTAATAAAGTGAGGACTTTGCTTGTATAACATTATTTTGGTATCTCTCCATATACCCATGTTGTAACAGAATGTGACACAAAGGTCAAAGTTTAATTAAAAAATTACTTAAGCCCCCTCAGCACTTTTTCTTTTTGGAGATGCCTCCGATGTCAGGTAATGATTCCTGCCCTCACCCAAAGGAGATTGATTAGTTTGTTTTTTATGACTTATCAGCCTTTTGCAGGTTATTTAAATCCAGAAAATATTTTTAGATTGTAAGAATATTTTGCAGATAATAATGATTTACTGATACAAGTCTTACGAATTAACTCATAGCTGGAGGGAGAAGAGGTGGATACATACCTTTTCCTAGGGTATTTACATGTAAATGAATTTAACAAACCCGACTGGAATTGGAACTCAGGTATCTGATTTCGTGGCTCTGCCTGCAGACAGAGATGCAGCTGAGGAAAATAAATACTAGAAAATGTCTGGTCCTTAGACTCGACCACCTCCCCCATTGCACTAAGAAGGGATGATCAGTAGTCACACTGATGCCAGTGCAACTGATGGTTACAGGGGCTGTGCAATTTTTGTCATTGGCCTAGTTATATGTGCTTGGGTTTCTCATGTTAAACCTGACTATATTTGAAGGTCTCTGTTTATGTGTCCATGCTACAAGACATAGCTCATTGACTTAATTTTTGATATAAGTTCTAACAAGATATCTTGTTTTGACGTAGGCAATGTAAAGCTGAGGCCATGGAGGTCTCAAGTCTTATGTTAAGTGAATTTCAGTATTAAAAAATTGAAATTTCTTATAACAATGGCTACCAGACTTACTTTTTGAATGGGCTTCTCCTTGTGACTGACTAAGCTGAACGTATGGGTTTATGGTTCCTGCTCTAAAAAAATGGTCAATAATATTTTACCTCATTCCTAAAGACGCAACAAACCTATCACTATTTTATTGATATTTCCATGGCAACTGTTCAGATAAGCTGCATTTTTTATTACCACCAGTTCAGACCTTTACATCAAGAACAGACCATGCTACTTCCACAGAGTTGAATCACCCTCATTTCCTCTGTGTTCCAAAACTAAGAAGAAAGTTCCACTTGGGCAGCTTTTTCCCAAGAACTTCCACTTTATGGAACAGACTCTTACGTGGATGCTTCCCTGCACACTACTATCTCAACCTTTTCAAATCAAGGGTCAACGTTATCTATCCCCTTATTTATTCTTATCGTCCTTGTTCTCATAATCTATTGAGATACACGTTCAATCCGGATCTCAAGTGGAATTCATATATACGATCCATAGCTAAAGATGCTGGATAAATGGTTTGGATCATTCTATTGCTCCAGGAAGTACTTGACTCCTTCTCCTATGCTTCAGCCTTGCATGAGTCAGATTAGATCAAAAACGGAATATTGCTGCCATATCTGGGCTGGAGCTACTAAGTCTTCACTTTCCAGATTTGATCAAGTTCAAAATCCTTTATTTGGTTTGGTGGAGGAAGACTTATTCACCCCCACCCAAGTTGTAACATCGTTGCAAGTTCATCACTATTCCTATAACAAATGTTCAGATGGGTGCTCCAATCTTTATTTCCACCAGTTCAAACCTTTACAGCCAGGACACATCATGCTACTTCCATGGAATTAAATCACTCATTTTCCTCACTGTTCCATATTGTAAAAAGAATGTTCTAAACAGTTGTTTTTCCCTAAGAACTTTGTGTAAAGTACTCCCACGTAGATGCTTTCTTGAACATTTTAATTTTGATTATTGAAAATTTTTACTTCATATATTATCAGATATTATTCTCACTACAAAATCAAGAGTTCTCTAATTTTTGTCTGAAATTTTGGGGTGAGGATTTATCATTATTTATATTTGGACTATTGTCCTCATCTTTATTGTTATTATCACAATGTTTTGGCAATAGTGTTCTACAGCCTTCTTCAAGTGCTTGTCAATCTGGGTAACTTTCAGGGAATTTCAAACTGAATCCTTTATTTTGTGAATTTGTTGTCAGTAATTATGAGTTGCAGCTGATCTCTATTTGATATTTCCATGGAAAATGTTCAGATGAGCACTCCATTCTTTATTTCCACCAGTTCAGACTTTTACAGCTATGACATATCATGCTACATCCACAGAGTTGAATCAGCTTCATATCCTCCATATTTAAAATGTAAGGAGATACTTCAGTATACATTTTCCCAAGAACTACTACTTTGTGAAACAAATTTTCAAGAGGACGCTTACCTAAATGCTGTAATCTTAACCACTTTAATCACACACCAAATTTCATCATTAACATTTTGACTGTAGCTCTCTACCTTGAGTGGCTCTACAGCCTTCAATTTAATGAACTATAATATAAAAGAATTAAGGTCATTTTAGTTAAATAAATACATTTCTAGTAAAGTAGAGTTAGCAATTTACATTGTTTGGACTGTTGTCATCATCTTTATTGCTGTTTCGACTGTTCTATGCTCCAGCCTTCTTCAGGTGATATTTATTGGAATTTTGAATAGAACTCTTTATTTAGTCATGTGAAGAAGGCTGGAGTGTACAACAGCCAAAATGTTAAATATGAGGACAAAAGTTTGAACAATGAAAATAGTGTAAATAGTTACAATATCTCAACTCAGAAATATAGACAGATGTTGAAGAAGGTTGAACCTTACAACAGCCAAAACATTGTGAATATGACAATAAAGATGAGGATAACAGTCTGAACAATGTAAATAGTGGAAATAGTTACAATACTTTATCTCAGAAATATAGACAGTTATTCAGTACATCTATATGCAAACATTGTAAATTGAAGAGAAAAACCTATTTTCCAATTTTCTTGGGAAAAGTAGACTTATTTAACCTTGAATTGCTCTTTGAAAACAGAGTTTATTCTGGAAACCTTTTATAGTGAGCACAGGATACCCAAAGGAAGGCAAGGAGGGCTGCAAACACTTTTGCAAAAGAATCATCTTTATTGTCACTTTTAACTCAACATCTTGTCAACTAATCTCTTGCAGTATTAAGTTGGCATGCAAGGAAAAGATTGAATGAGAATTGCTTGAATTGGCTTGGAGATTTTATGACTGAATTTTCTGCCAACCCTTGGAAGTCAAATGACACTAGAATCAACTTTGTCTCTTTTGTACATACACAACTTACTGAGACTATTCAGAGGGAAAACTAAAAACCACTAGTCGGACCATTGAATGCCAAGCAAATTATCTTTTTCCTCCCAGAAACAATTTATGCTGATAGAGCAGGCTATCATATTTTTAATAAAATCTTCAATGTTTAAAGAAAATATATTCTGAAATTAAAAGTTATATATCTGTGGACTAAATAAAGGTTCAAAATCTCTGGAGCACACAACAGTTGAAATTTGAATAAAGATGAGGACGACAGTCCAAACAATGTAAATAGTGTAAATATGTAAATAGTTATAATATCTCATCTCAGAAATATAGAGATCCTGAAGAAAGCCAGAGTGTACAATGGTTGAAACCTTATGAACATAGCAATAAAGATGAGGACAGCAGTCCAAACAATGTATATAGTGTAAATAGTTACAATATCTCATCTCAGAAATATAGAGATCCTGAAGAAAGCCGGAGTGTACAATGGTTGAAACATTGTGAACATGGCAATAAAGATTAGGAGAACAGTCTGACCAATGTAAATAGTGTAAATCATTATAATACCTCATCTATGAAATATAGACAGATGTCAGAGTTAGTGGAGAAATGGTTTTAGTTATCTTTTTTAAGATTTAAATTGGCTGTCAGTGAAGATTTGAAATTCAAATTCTGACCAATTCTGTATGGTTCATTCCATGCTAACAGCCTTGGAAAAGAAATGAATCCATGTTCCTCTAGCAATAGGTTAAATAGCTGTGTAGATTAAGCTTTCATGTCTTGAGTGGCAGCCAGTCTAGGAGAAAGAAAATTAAATTCGAACTGCAACTATCTTGTGGGTATCGTTGGGAGAAGAGAAACCTAAGATATAAACCCTGCACAAATCCATTATAGAGACTATAAGGTAATGGATGGTGCTATTTATCAGGCAGCTTCTGCAGTTGTGCCAGTATCAAACATTATTGATTTACTCTTTTCTTTGAACTCTACCAGCAATGCTAACAGAGAGCAAAATCTAGACATTCATATACTAGGCACAGAGGTGGACTAGGTCTAATAAGATTGGTTAAGAGACAAAGGGTGCCCACTCACAATTACAATGCTATCATTTAATTTTTCTGAAATTTTAAAAAATACATATGGAAAAAAGAGTACATTTAAAATTTTTGTGGAAAAAATGTGTATTTCTTAGTAATTACAGTGTACATGTACTGTACATATTACTAAAAGTAGATACTATATGTAAATATATATAAGGTTGGTGCAAAAACAATGACGTAATAATGTCATTTTTTGACATATTTTTAACGTCAAAAAACGACATTATTATGTCATTATTTTTGTACCAACCTAATATTTAGAAATTTTTGATAAAATCCAAAGAAGAATTTGCAATGTTCTTGATCCTGACCTCATATCTCAGATTCAGTCATTTTCACCATAATGTAGCTGCCCTCTTCCTTTTCTATAAATGCTTTCATGGTAATTGTTCTGACCCCAAAGACCCCAAAATGGAATAGTCAAAGATCTACACAATCTCAATGGTCAAACCGGTGGAAAAGGGCAGTGCCAGTCGGGCTGCTATAACCAAGGTAGACCTTGACAAACTAAGCATCTGATGCAAACAGGTTTACTAGATCTTGCTTGTCTCAATCCCCTTTGTTGCATGAGGGAAGCACCTCTGGCCATGTGTGTGTGTTTCTCCATTACACGAAGTTGTCCACCAAAATCAGACTTACGTGAATGTCCTCATTAAACTCTCTTTGATTCGCAGCTATCTCCATCACTGCCACCAGGGGAGAGAAAGAGAATAGGGAGAGAGGATGACAGTCCTGATGCTCGGATGTGAGTGGGTGCTGACAACAACAAATTGTTCTGATGAACTTTCCTCTGTGGTACCTAGACTTTATGAATTCAAGTGTACTACTAGATTGGCAGCAAGATCTCATCGGTTTACAATTGAAATGGCTTGATATAATCATATGTTCTATGCTAACAGTTACTTCTCTCACACTTCTCACCTGTGGAACTCTTTTCTGGCTTAAATAAGGGAAAATATAAGGGGAAAAGTGATGATTCAAACTTTGCCGAGAAACCCACACACACATACACACACACACATATATGTATATCTTCTCTTGACTTCTCACTCGTGGAACTCTCTTCAAGCTTTTTGCTTTTTAGTCAACTTTAATCTTTAAAAATTTAAATGTAATGTTAATCATTATGAATTCTTTTCTTTTTTTTCTTGCCCCTTACAAATATTTTATTTTTCATATTTTTCCCACTGAGCAACTCCTTGTACCGTAGTGGCTTTATTGCCTTGTCTAGGGTGAAATAATAATATTACTTTTTATTACTAAAACAATCGACTGTGTTTGTCACTTTATTGATTTTTATTTGATATAGCGGGTGGCACTCCATCAGGAGTTCACCTGCCATTGATCAGGTTGACATCCTGGCCAGTCTGCAACTGAACACAACTGAGTCACGACAGCCACTAACATGCAGATCTGCATCTGGCAGTTAGGAGGCTATCTCAGGTCAACCCACTGATGCACCTGAATTCACTGTTGGACACTGAATGCGGAGTCTGTTTTGGTATCATCTAAGTGTGAGAAAGCGCCAAATCTCCATAGCTCTCACCCACATCCATAGCATTGAGTGCTACATCATCATCTAAGATGGATGGATGTCAATGCTATGCAACATAGCATATATTTGAAAGTATATTTTCCCAGGCATTGTTTGATATCCTTATTAGCAGTGAAAATATAAAGAAAAAGAAGACTGTTATTCATCTCAAGTGCCCTGGAATTGCTAGAGACTGAATTTGAATATTTTGTTTTATTAATAAGTTCTTAAATTTGATAAAAAAAAAAGAGAGAGACCTAAAAAAGCTATACCTTTTCTGAAAGCTAAATGACTTAAACTTTTAGAAATCATTCCCAAAATTAATACCAAATTGCATTGCTCATTAAATATTACAAATGACTTCCACATAAAATAACAACAAAGCAAAATTTCCATTTTGGGAAACATCTTCACTCTTGAGGCTTTTTAGTATACACAAATGAGAACAAGTACACTCAGTGGAAAGAAGGTGTTCTAATTGGCATTCAAGGAAGAATAGCAAATGTAAGAAACTGAAATCCAAAGGTGCATTGAGATAGTGAAAGATGCCTTCCAAAAACAAAGCAAAGTATTAAGAAACAGGAAAATTTTGTTAGAAACAAAGAAAAAAAGTACTGAACTGTTATGTTACCAGTCTTTCTATATGGCAGTGAATGCAGAATAATCATCTCATAGATGAAGAAGAGACTTGAAGCAACAGAAATGTGGTTCTACAGAAGGATGCTGAGAATACCATGGACTAAACAACTGAGACATTAAAAAGTTTTAGAAAAAATAAGAACAGCCTTTATGTTCTCATTTTCCTGAAGACTTTCTTGGTGCTCACTTGTTCTGACTACGGAACTTTTAGCATTCATCAGTGGGACCATATCTATGTCATTTTAAGTCTCTTCGTCATTTGTGAGGAAATTGTTTCATATTCACTCCCATATAGGACATTAAATATTATATAGCAGTTCAGCACTATTTGCTTTGTTTCTAACAATGTTTTCCTATGTCTTAATACTTTGCTTAGTTTCTGGAAGACATCTTTTTCTATTTCCATGTGCTTTTGGATCTTTGTGTTACATTTTCCAATATTTGTTACTATAGCACCCATATAGTTAAATTCCTGTATGTGCTTGATTTTGACATCCCCAATATGTATTAGGTTGGTGCAAAAATAATGACGTAATAATGTCGTTTTTTGACGTTAAAAAATATGTTAAAAAACGACATTATTATGTCATTATTTTTGCACCAACCTAATAGCTTCAGATTTTGGGTTGCCTCTTTTGCTGACAACCATGTTTTTTGTCTTCTTATAGTAAAATAGGTAGTTCTTTTTGCATATTTTCCTCAGTTACTTGTCTTATAGTGCTTTCAGTTTTCTGTTTTATATTATCCATTACACAAGTCTGAGAGCTGAATTTCTGTACGTGATTGATTTTGACGTCTCTCCCAATATGTAGTTCAGACTTTGGGCGGTCTCTTTTGCCAACAACCATGTATTTTGTCTTCTTATAGTTAAGTGATTTCTTTTTACTTTAGATTATTTGCTTTTTATGTTTGCCATCAATCCTCTCAAAGATGAAGAAAAGACTTGAAGCAGCATAAATGTGGTTTGACAAAACTATACTAAGAATACCAGGAACCAAACATGTGAGCAACAACAAAATTGTAAAGAAAATGGAAACAAAAAGAAAACTTATGTTTAACATCAAAAAGAGATAGTTGAAATTTCTGGGGCACATAAAGAGGAAAGAGGGCTTGGGAAATTTGAAACTCAGAGGATATACTGATGGCAAAAGAGAGAGAGTGGAAAACAATGCATAACCTACCTAGACAGCTTGAGTAAATAGCTGGCGGAAGAGGGTTTAGGAGAGATAATAAAATTTATTAAGAGCTACAAAGGACAGGAAACTGTGGGGAGCCATCATCACCAACATCCTGAAGGAACATGGAACATAAAATAAGAAGTATTTTTACTTCTTATTTTATGTTCCATGTTCAAAAGAGAGAGCAGAAGATGAGAGCAAAACGATTTGCTGAGAAAACTTTAAATACCTGAGCAATGAAAAAAGTTAAATTACTTTTCAACACTAATCCAGTTTATATTAATATTTAGAAAATAATTCAACCTGGAATCAGCCAGAAGAAGAAGAAGGAAAAAAAACAAAAAAAAAAAAAACAGAAGATAATCCATATATGTAGAATTATGAAGAGACAGTTGAAATTTTTGAGAAACAGAAGGTTTGGACAAATTGACGCACACAGGACATATAAAATATGACGGAAAGACTGAGTAGCAAACCTAATGAGTAGATTAAAGTGAATGGCAAAACAGGGAGTGGGACAGGTAGTAAAATGTCAATTGTTGCCAAGAGCCATGAAGGATATGAAGTTGTACAGTGAAATGACTGTTCATGTCTATTCAAGACATGTCAGATCGAAGAAGAAGAAGAATATTAGTAATATCTAATAAAAATATGAGACTAAATTTTTCAAAGTATATGGTTTTTTGGTCTTTCTTCAAACATTTAATCTTCCTCTTGTAATGGCATTAGAGATTTTCCTTCTCCCACATAGGTTGCCAATTTATATAACTTCCTGTCATTCAGGTGTGTTGTATGTGTATTTTCTAAGTTCAGGGGGATAGTTCATTAGAACAAAACATGAAAAGATTTTCAAAGTATATGGTTTTTGGTCTTTCTTCAAACATTTAATCTTCCTCTTGTAATGGCATTAGAGATTTTCCTTCTCCCACATAGGTTGCCAATTTATATACTTTCCTGTCATTCAGGTGTGTTGTATGTGTATTTTCTAAGTTCAGGAGGATAGTTCATTAGAACAAAACATGAAAAGATTTTCAAAGTATATGGTTTTTTGGTCTTTCTTCAAACATTTAATCTTCCTCTTGTAATGGCATTAGAGATTTTCCTTCTCCCACATAGGTTGCCAATTTATATAACTTCCTGTCATTCAGGTGTGTTGTATGTGTATTTTCTAAGTTCAGGAGGATAGTTCATTAGAACAAAACATGAAAAGATTTTCAAAGTATATGGTTTTTTGGTCTTTCTTCAAACATTTAATCTTCCTCTTGTAATGGCATTAGAGATTTTCCTTCTCCCACATAGGTTGCCAATTTATATAACTTCCTGTCATTCGGGTGTGTTGTATGTGTATTTTCTAAGTTCAGGAGGATAGTTCATTAGAACAAAACATGAAAAGATTTTTTTCTTTTCTCTTGTTTCTTAACTACATGAAGTTAAGTGTGCGACTAGACTGGCAAGTAGGTATCACTGTTTTATTGTTGAACTGGCAAGATGCAACCTCCACCTCTATTTCTCACACGTCTTACCTGTGGAACTCCCTTCCGATCTCTTGCTTCCATGCCACCTAAAATCTTCAAAAATTTAGATGCAATGTCGATCACTATCTTCTGTCTTCCTGAAACATCCGACATTATTTTGCTTTCCTCACTTCCCATAAGTAATTTTTTTTCATTCTCTTTCCCTCCTAGTAACCTCTTGCATCCTAGTCATATTATCATCTTGCTTGGGGTGAAAAAATAAAAAATAAATAGCTAGAGTCTAAATAAATATAGTAAATAAACTTTCAATACTTGCGGTAAAATTTGAATGGCAGATCTTCGGAAAACTTACATTCCTTAGTCCTACCAGCTCAAATCAGACTTCACAGCTAGGACACCCCACCATGCCATGTTGACACGCTATCCTAATTCCTTTCGTGTTCACTGGATAAAAAGCAGGTGCTCAGAACTGTTACTTTGCAGAATGTTTCCATGACTGAGATAATGCTTTTCTCACAACTAAAATCCTGGTCTCTTTAAGACCAGGGTCAGCCAATATCTATTCTACATATTCTCATAATACTCTCTTACTTCCTCTTTCCTCTTCCCTTACAATCTCATTCAGTAGTCCTCTACCTTGAATGGCTCTTGGGCCTTGTATTTGATGAACTAATAATAAAAGAAAAAAGTATATTTTACAACAAATCTTTGTATGTGAAGGTGTGGGCAAGTTAATTTTCTGTGGATGCATCTTTTTCCTAGTAAACCTTATTTGAGATGATTGTAGAAATGGCCATGTGACTGACATAGAGAAAACTCATACATTTTAGGAAATGACATTGCTGAAAGTTTACAAGAGAAAAGGAAGTATAAGTGTATTGACTTAGTGTAGTTTTTGTTGTGGATGAGTCTTTTGATCTCTAGCCATTTCACATATTTGTTTGGTCAAAGTGACTTGCATTGCACAGATATTTTGTAAATAGACTGGTATTTTTAGTTGACTGACTATGACCTGTTGCAAATTTTCATATTTATTTGCATCACAGGAGATACAAACATGAAGGTATTTGAATTTACTCAAGCCAACAGTAACTGGTTAAAAATTATCTCAGGATTATTTTCTATTAAATATCCTTTTCTATTATTTTCTATTAAATATTTTCTATTATTATCCTTTTTGTTTACTCAGTTTTCTTAAAAATTTATGAGTTTGTAAAAAAGAAAATCATTGCCCTGAGATATTTCTGAAGATTTCCTCTTTTGTTATTAAATAGCAAGAATACCCATCACCTTTGTTTTTCTCTGAGATGCTTGGCAGTCATTGTGGATGGGTCTTGATTTCCAGATGATTTGTTTATTTCTTTGAATCAAGTAAGTTACATGGCATAGATCTTTGTAAATGAGATGGCATTCTTAGCTGACTGACTATGACCAGTTGCAAAGTTACATATTTATTTGCTTCCCAAACGATACAAATTCAAAGGTTGTTTTTTTTTAAATTTACTCTCACCAACATTAACTGGTTAAAAATTCAGATTTTAGTGAATAATGGACAATTTCCTCGCAGATTAAGGGAAAGCCTAATGGTAACAGAAATGTGGTTTTATAGTAGGATTCTGAGAATAACATGGACAGAGTGAGCAATGAGGAAGACTTAAGGAAAATGAACACAAATAGGACAATTATACCAAAAATCAGAAAGAATTGACATTTTTGGGACTCATCATGAGAAAAGAAGGCCTGGAAAAACTGATACAGGAGATATTAAAGACAAAAGGGACAGAAGAAAGCAACAAGTAATCTACCTAATGAGCTTGTGTAAATGAGAATGAGAAGAATAGTAAAATGACAAACATTACTAAAAAGGATAGGAAGTTGTGGAGAGTCATGATCATCAACATCCTGAAAAGACAAAGCACGCAGAAGCAGAAGAAGAATTTTCTACTGTTTGCAATTTCTGTTCTTATTTTAGGGATCTTGATTTGTGTGTGTGTGTTTTTTTTTACCCCCAAGAGGCACTTGAGGTACAGGGTTACAGAGTAAGAGGTACAGTTTATGCAGATATGTGAGGAAGATAGCAGTTACCCTAGGCTTGGACAGGGTAAGATTGTAGTGATCAGGGAAGCAGCCTCTTGGGAGTTGGTTTCACAAAGCAGCAGTTCCTGGGAAAAAGTTGCTCAAGTGGAACTTACATCTCACCAGGGTATTAGAGTACTTCGCTACAATGTGCCTGGCATGGCAAGTCTTAGCCGTGAAGGTTAGAACTGGTAGAACTAAGGAGCATAGTTCATCTGAACAGTCACCATGGACATACAGATCACGCAATGAGAAGCTTGTGACATGAAGACACTTTTGAACTCTAGTGAGAGTTAAGACTAGGCAGCTCCCACCCGTAGGGCTATTCTGTTCATAATCTAAGATATAATAGAACTAATTGTTTTAATACCACATCCATTCAGGACATAGAAGATCATAGCTCCATGCTTTTGAATTCACACTTTTACATCTACTAGACTGGCTGCCACTTAAAGCTAGATTATTTTGCTGTAGTAATGCATTAAAAATCAGGAAGAAAGGAATTGTCAGTGGTCAGGAATTAATACAAGCATTACTGACAAGAAAAGAGTATTACATGTAAAACAGTGCTAATGATTTTACTATGGAAATGCACTGCATATAAAAAAAAAATAGAATCAGACAAATGTATAATTCACTTTTAATATTTTAATTGAATAAAATAATGTTATACTTCAAGATTGTTATTGAAAGATGATTTTAATTCTTACCTGAATGACTGAGTTTGGTCTCATAGAATCTTGGCATAAAGTGTCAGAAACTTCTCCAATTATTTATTGAAAGTCAATGAACAATGGACGTCAATCACAACATGAACGCCTCTTTTCTTCAGAACTCAGTTTCTGATAAATCCCAAATAAATGCATCAAATGGCCTTTTTTTTAACCTCTGCTCAAATATTTATTTACAGAAGATGCAGACATTGCAAATATTTCTCATTTAATGGAAACAGAAGAGAAAAGACAATATTATGATTATCAATATATTCATTGAGATTTTGTATCCTTACACAATGTCATCTATACTTCTGTTAGGTATAACATTCTTCTTCTTATATGTGCCTTGTCCTTTCAGGACGTAGGTGATCATGGCTCTCCACTTCCTCCTATCTCTTGTAGTTCTTAATATGTTTTGTCCTTTTGCTACTTCTTCCAAACCTTCTTCTGCCATCCACTTGCTTAAGCCCACTAGGTATGTCATGTGTTGCTTTCCCTTGTTTCTCTTTTCTTCTATCTGCCATGTGAGTATCAGATTCTCCAAGCTCTCCTTTCTTATTAGGTGAACAGAAATTTCAGCTGCCTCTTCCTGATGTTAAGTATAAGCTTCATCCTTGTTTGCATCCTCTCCCAAACCTCAATATTGCTTACATGTTCGGTATGAAAATAAAGGAAATATATCTCTTTATATAATTACAACTTTAATTTTTTTCAGCATAATCAACATTTGGTGTTACAAATCTTTTCAAAGGTTGCATCTGTTTTTCATTCCATTAATGGAAATGCCTCTAGTTAAGTTTAAATCAATTTGCATACAATAACCCACCTTCGTATTGAGGGAAAAATTTTGACCTTTCAATATTATAATCATTTTAATAATATTAATTATGATGAGAATAATATTAATACTACTAATAATAAATACATGTAGAACTAATTCCTACCATAATGGGTGCGCTTGGAACATCCTTTAGAAAACTGAAAAAGCACTTAGGGAGAATTAGAATTGAGACGAAGATTGTAGATCTCCAGAAAATGCCATCATTTACTCTGCAAGGATTCTCTTAAAAACTGTGACGTGTCTCATTGACATCATGCATCAAGAACAATTTCCATTGATTACTATTCTGCAACACTAACATAATAATAAAAACCTTTATCGAGAGTATAATAACAACGATAAAAATTAACAACCTATAACCAGATTATTATAACCATGTAATCAGGTCATTATTATTATTGAACTTACAACTAAAATATTATCATTATTAATGTTATAATCAGATAATGTTTAAAGTCAAATCAATCATGGCTCTCAGGGTTTCTGATCTTAACTGATTAACTTAACTCAATAATAATAATGTTCAACAATATTCTAACAGTATGTCTATCTTGTGTTTAAGAATTGAATACAAGCATAAAAATACAAAAAATCTACAAAAAAGTTTTTGTACAAACATTGCTTGTCTTGAGAAAACACCTGTATGGTCAACGGCTCAAAATGGATGAAACGTCACATTAATCATTTTGTTTATCTTTGTCATTATCCTTTTTATTATTATTATTGAGTAACAGAGAAACATGTCAAGAAGTGATATTTGATTATTATTATTATTATTGTTATTTTTATGGTCATTACAGACACATGATTATTTTATTCACACTGGCTGTTTCGTTCATTTTGACAAGTTGATAACCAGGACAGATGTTTTATATATTTGTACAAAGACTTATAATTTTTTGCAGATTTTTTATATTTTTATACTTGTATACAATTTCTAACTTGATGAAGACAGCCATATTGTTAAAATATTGTTGAACATTGTCAAACACTGTTCTTTTCTTTTTCTTTTCTTAAATTGCACTCTTCTCTAAGTTTTGTTAATAATAATAATGTATTTGTAATGACAATAATAATATTATTAATAATAAAACATTACTTATTGGCATGCTTCTCTGTTATTCAATAATAATAATGTGTCTGTAATGACCATAATAAAAATATTAATAATAAAATATCACCTGTTGCAAGCTTCTCTGTTATTCAATAATAATAATAATGTGTCTGTAATAACTATAATAATAATAAAAATAATAATAATCATAATAATAAAACATCACTTGTTGGCATGCTTCTCTGTTACTCATTAAAAATAATGTGTCTGTAAGTACCATAATAATAATATTAATATCAATAATCATAATAAAACATCACTCGTTGGTATGCTTCTCTATTATTTAATAATAATAATAATAATAATAATTTGAATTTGTTTGAAATGATGATAACAATAATAATGAATCAGATACAGAAATAATGGCAAGATAAACCTCTTCATGGTCAATATTCTGCCTGTACCAAACAAGCTGATGTGCACAAATCTCATCCCCATTTGTGACTAAAAGCTGTAATGAAAAGGTTTTATTCTTGCTGCACAGGACCAATGCTTGCTAACTAAAAATTACCAAGCTCACATACTGAAAAATTGTGTTGACTCTAAATGCATAAATATCCTGAAACAACTGACCATCTTGTATTGTGTTGCACGGTCTTAGCACAAAATTAATATAAAACTTTACATGATGGAGTGGGCCAATATCTGCACTGGAAAATCTGCGACATTTACAGAAATGAAACAGCAAAAACGTTTGGTACAAACACCACCCAGACCCAGTTACAGATGATTTATAATACATGCAGACAGAACACTCAAAGCTAATCATCCAGACACTGTGATCAGAGACCACATAAACAAAATATGCCTTCATATTGACATGGTAATACTTGCAGACTGTAATGCATCTTTGAATATCTTCAAAAAACTATCAAAATACAAGGACCTTGAATTGGAAATCTCAAAAATGTGGTACATGAGGACATCAACAATTCCAGTTGGAGACAAATAATAATAACTGAGCATAATAATAATAATAATAACAATAATAATAATAAAACATCATTTGTTGGCATGCTTCTCTGTTACTCAATAATAATAATAATAATAACAACAATAATAATAAATACAAAAAATTGTTCTCCCAATTACAGCCCGCACTTTACGAAGGGCTTTATCTATGTAAAGTATGTGTGATTTTTTTTGTAGAGGAGGATTTTTTTTCAAAACTGTTCAGTGGAAAATGTCATGGTGCCATTTCTGACCTTATGTCTCTGGCTGGGGCCGAGAAAGAAATAAGTATACACCAGGAACCAAAGGAAATAAAATAATAATAAAAATGTGTTTGTCTCTCTGTTACTCAATAATAATGATATAATCAACTTTCAAAATATAATTACCTAGAAAGTGTTGAAACTGCTATTTTTTCTCAAAGTAAGGTGAAAAATAAACCCTGCATCTTCCAATATCCTGTGTTTCAATAGAATTCAAACACTGTACTTAATTGGGGTTAGTTGACTAATTTCTACAAGCTATTTACTTGATAATATCCAAGTCAGGTCAGGCTCAGATTATTATCAAGATATACAGTGCATGGCTTGTGAAAAGCTGTACACACTGATAGTTGCCCATAGTTGGCCTATATGGAATTTTTCAAGACTCAGTTCACCAAAGTTTATTTTGAAATATAAATTAAAGAGAAGAGAAACAGTGGGCTTTGGTGCCCGAGAAGGCGACAGTTTGCTCCTAGGATTATATGAAAATTTTATTAATTCTAGGAAATTATAATTCACTGTATCGATATGCACTTGCAAAAATGGAAAGCAACATCTAATACCCTGCAAATTGCTCTGTGCAAATATGGCTTGCTGCTTAGATTCAATTATGTCTCTCGTGGCTAGCTAATCCCTGTTGCAGTTTCCTGCTCAGGCACACTTGTGTTTCTTCAATGCCCACATAGCTAATTTAGTTCCTGAGAGAGAAGGCATAATCCTTCATGATCATCAGTTAAAACCAAGCCAGTACATTGAAAGCCTCGGTCACAATGATTTGTGACTTTGTGCTAGTGCAAGCATTGACAGCTTTCAAACAGTAGCATCAATTTGATTTCAAGCCTTGGATCAACCCGTGGTTTGATCTTCATGTTCTTACAAACAGTGCCCCATACTGGGATCAGCTCCCCAAGATTATATTTTCAAGAAGTAACTTCTTCACAAATTAACCGGTAAAAATTCAAACCTGGGTCTTATGTTTGGATCCCCAGGGGGCACAACTGACACAATTTACTCAACTTGTAATTACAATCATTAAAAAGAAAATGAATATATTACATTTTTTTTAATTTAGATTACATTACATCTCATTATTTCTCTTATGATTCCAACAAATGGACCAGTTCAGTGTAACAGTCTCAAGGAGAAACTTCACAAGAATTAAAAGAATTACTTCAACACATGATCCACCAATGATCACAGCTCCTGAGTCTTTTATTAACAACCTTTTCACCCTGACACTTCAAATGAACCCTCAAATACCCATAAGAATTTAACACACATAATCTTTTTGCATTGCAAATGACTGCTTGCATGCAAAGCCTATCATGCTTGTTTTGCTTCAGGGTAAGTGCGTCTCATTTAGGAGCCATTGATGGTTGTAACAGAATGAAGTCACACATCACTGTGAGTAAGGTTTTTTGCAGGCTGGCCCTGTTCATGCGAGATAATGTTCTCTCTCTCAAAAACTGTAAGGTCCATTCAGCATATTTGCAGTATAAACCCCAGGTAGGCTCTGTGGGTGTGAAACAAACAGAAATGTGCCTGAGTAGACATTTGCAACAGGGATTGGCTAGCCACCATTGTAGTCAGGCATCCTTGAAGAGTGGCCAGCCATTTAAGCATGTCAGGAAATTTGTCATATTTACCTAACTTATCAAATATTTTCTAACTTAGGACGCCATTATTAAAAAAAAAAAATTGGGAACCATTTGTATCTCAATTAGCTAGAAGTTAAGATTCTAAAAGCTGTAAAAATTTCCCTCTAATACAGTGTTTGTTAAATAGGAGACCCTCCGTTCTTGTGGGAGGAATTTTAAGAGGAAAAGCTTCATCCAGGAGAGGAATCAGGGAGGAATTTCTGTCATAAGTATAAAGGTATAAAAATTCAATTAAAATTCAAAACAGCGGAGTAGTTGAGGAGACTTGGGACAAAAATGGCAAGGAGTATGATCTGGAATTATTGGTCAAAGAAAAAAATGAAATGAAAACTCACATTGATCAAGGCGAGGTGGTTGCAGTAAAATTGATCTTTGTCAATGTCTCAAATGACTGTTCTTTTATTCATATCCAAGCAACAGTTATAACTGAAATAGGAAGAAAAATGCAAATCACTGTATTGAATACTTATTTCACGTGATTTGAAAATTTTATTAAACCCAAATTAACATCAAGAATCACCTAAATTTAAAGTCATGCCCAAGTAATACTTGGGCATGATTTTAACGAGAGGAGATTCGTAGCTGACACAATGCTGATAGCAGACACAGAAAGAAAACTGCAGTAGCAAAGAAAAGCAAGAAGGACTAATGATCATTTGTTAAAAAGACAGAATTATATGGCGGTCATCTAGAAGAACAGTCCTGGGTATCAGCTGCAAATTGGAGATGTCAAAATCAATCAAGTAGGAAATTTTAAATATCTGGGAAGTGTTTACATTATTTACATTATTCGGACTGTTATCTCCATCTTCATTGCAATATTCACAACATTTTTGGCCATTTTATGTACCGGCCTTCTTCAGGTGACTGTAATTTCAAACTGAACCCTTTATTTCATCCACCAGGGAAATCATTTTAGTTCCACGTACCATGCCTCTTCTGGATGTCTCAGTTCTTTCCCTTTAACTCAATTTTTCAAATTTTTAGCTCACCACTGCTGTAGCCTGGTATTGAACTCACAACTCTGAGCTGAAACGCTGTGTTTATGGCAATGAAGATGAGGATAACAGTCTGAATAATATAAATAATATAAATGATTATAATACCTCATCTCAGAGATATAGACAGATACTGGGAACTGTTTTAACTGCAGATATGTATTTAGAGATTCTAAATAAAATCAAAAGAAAAATCTGTAATGTTATTGGCCCTGACCTGGCATCTTGGCTTTAGTCATTTTCCCACCACTGTAATGTAGCTCTCCTGTGCCTTTTCTATTAGGTTGGTGGAAAAATAATGTCGGTTTTTGACGTATTTTTTAACGTCAGAAAACCGACATTATTTTTGTACCAACCTAATACAAATAATTTTATGGTAATTGTTCTGATGAATGTTCCTTGGTGGTACTTAGACTTTATGTTTTTAAGCACTGATGGACAAATCATTTTGGCTAAGAATAGTTTTTTCTCTTGCCTCTTATATATATATATATATATATATGTAAAAATCTTAGTCTACAGGAAATTCAGTGTATATATATATATATATATATATATATATATAATTATTTATTTTTAAAGAAAAAAAAAAATTTATAACATAAATATGTTATAAAATCACTACAAAAATAGCCATTTTGTTTCAACACCTTCGGTGTCTTATCAAGTGATGACGTTGAATGTAAAATAAATGGTTTTAAAAGTTTCAAATTAATTAATATTCTACGCAAGGGGAAAACGTTGTTACAAAGGCTAGATGGACCAATCAGAACACAAGTACAGGAAAATTCAAAAAGCTCGATAATGAAGTCATGTTATAATATCTATTCAGATGTTTAGTATTAAAAAATAATTTATTCCAACTAATAATTACTAAATTATATGATAAAATTTAATATTAAAATTTAAAACTGCTAATTACAAAATCAAAATTTAACATTTATTCGCTATCAAGTTTACAACTATAAAATTACTGAGGAGAAAAGAAGAAATATATATGTTATTCAATTTATTTTTTCATTGAAGCTACTTTAGCTATATTTAATATCCGGTCTTTTTACAATGTATACATTTTAATCCTCATGGTGTGTAAATGGGGTCCCAAACTCACGCGTAAAACAAACGCAGTCAGATTCTAATACATAAGCATCAAGACATATACACACACAAAAAAGGGGACAAGACAGAGAACATCTCCACCGTCTGTCATGAAAAAAAAAAAAAAAAAAAAAAAAAAAGGGGGGGGAATGGGAGAAGGGAAACCAACACACACGTACATATATATATATATATATATATATATATATATATATATATATATTAATAGGGTGTATACTGGCAGAAATAATTCTTTAAAAAATGTTTGGTTTAAGAATATCGACAACTTTTGTCGATCACATTAGACTTTGAATTTATCAAATTTCTGAATTAGTTGTTTTATGATAAATTTGCAAAATTTCATACTTTTATTTCATATTATTTTTTCCTGGTTACTTTTGAATATTTCTACTTTCTGTTTCAAGGATTGTGTTTTGTGCCGATTTACACAGCTGTTTTTGTTTAATTCCAGTTTTCTCATGCTTGATTGAACCAATTTCATATATATATATATATATATATATATATATATATATATATAAATATAAATATATAAATATGTATACATATATATGTTACTTAAATTTTATTTTTAGTGGATACTCTCATATTTGAGTAGATGCTCTTTTTATTTATTAAACGATGTATTCATTTATTTTCTCCACCAGGATTTGAACCCGCATTCCCCAAGTTTCAAATCCTGCTGGAGAGTGCATATTCTTCCCTAATAAGATTTCTTGAACATTCAGGACAGTCAATAAAAATAAATAAATATACAGTTTAATAAATAAGCAGACTCAGATACTTGTATCTACGAAAAATAACATTTAAGTAATAAAAATCTGACAGATTAATCATTTAAAAGTCCATCACATTTCTTTTCAAATATAAATTTTTTTTTTTTTAAGCATTTCACTCCAAGCAAGGTGAGAAGCCACTAGGACGCAAGGCATTACAGAAAATTTAGACCAAGTTCAGATAGGAGTGATAGAAGAAAGGATGAGGAGGAGGGTAGTGGATATATCAAGGCAACTGGAGATGTCGATTGACATTACACTTGAATAGCTGGAGATTATAGCTCTCAGGGAAACTGGAATAGGGAAGGGAGTTCCACAGGCGAGAGGTGTGAGACATGAAGCTATTGGAGTAGAAGAGACGGCTACATTTAAGAGTTTCAACAGTGAAGGCGTGAGAGCGGGATGCCAGCCTCGTAGGGCGCTTGAACTCACGACGTCTGGGAACCAGCGAATGCAGCTCCTCGGAGCAATTTCCATGGAAGTATTTGTAGAACAGACAGAGGGAGGCGACGGTGCGTCTGTGAGAAAGTGACTGTAGATAAGATGCCAGAGCAGGGCCAACTACATTGCATATCCGCCTCTGGAGCCTATCAAGAACCCCAAGGCAAACAGAAGGGGCACCAGACCATATATGGCAGCAATATATGTGTGTGTGTGTGTGTGTATATATATATTTTTCACCAGACCATATATGGCAGCAATATATGTGTGTGCGTGTGTATATATATATATATATATATATATATATATATTTCTGTAGTTTAGTGCTAGCAGCAAGCAGAAATATTTCTCCTCCCGATGATGGCCATTTCGGCCGAAACAAGTCGAGGAATCTAAATGGAATAATAATAAAAAAAACGAAAGAATATTAATCTACAACCCAGTGTGTCTAAAGATTTTAATTTTTTAATTTTTTTTATTGTTCAAAATATATATATATATATCTATCTATCTATCTATATATATATATATATATATATATATATATATCCAAGTTTAAAGTAGGTTAATTCCAATATCCAAACATTATATTTTAAAAAAGTGCTCAATACAGAGTAGAACTGAATAATATTTATTAACAATTATAACAAAAACATGTTATAAACTGCTAGACAAATGCAATCATGTTCCACGACTCTAGGTGCTTCTTCAGGCTGTGGCATATATATATATATATATATATATATATATATATATATATATATACATATATCCAAGTTTAAAGTAGGTTAATTCCAAAATCCAAACATTATATTTTAAAAAAGTTCTCAATACAGAGTATAACTCAATAATATTTATTAACAATTATAACAAAAACATGTTATAAACTGCTAGACAAATGCAATCATGTTTCATGACTCTAGGTGCTTCTACAGGCTGTGGTGAATATATATATATATATATATATATATATATATATATATATATATATATATATATATATATATATATATATATGTATATATATATATAAATATGTACATTAAATAAAACTACGAAATGTGCATCAGAAATGCTGAGGCAGTATAAGATGTAATACTCAATGTAAAAAGTGTCGACATAAAGAGCAAAAATATAAAAAAAAAAACAAATTTTCTTCCATATGCCCATCTGATTGATAATAGTTTACATATGAAAACTGACAAAGAAAATGAAAAAGAAATGGGAGTACATGTAAAGTTTCTTATTTCTTATATTCCTTCTATAAGCATCGACACAGAAGAAATGATCTCTCAAAATCCTCCTAAGAGATGAACCTGGTGTCAGGTATAGTTTCAGTGCTCTTACAACATCATTGTTTCAGACTATTCCAATCCAGTATCTTCCAATTCTACCAAACTTTGTTGCTTCAAAGAGTTAGTCATGTGACTTACAGTAGATTTGACACAGCTTACTGGATGCAATATCTACCTGGTTCTTGCAATATATTTTCTTCTGAGTTATTCATTCTAAGAAACCTTCAAGGCTGAAATAGGTATGAAACTACGACTTACAGCTTTCTTGAAATATATTACACTGCAATCCGTAGCTCTTATATTCCCATTCAAGATCTTAATATTTTACCTCAGAGGTTTATTGGATATTGCCTTTAAAAGAAATTGTTAGCTACACAATACTTCTTGGTTAAAGTTATTTCTGTCAGAAAAACCAGGCAATTTCTGTTTGAATTTCTGGAATGAGTAGTGATCATTATCTACACTTGCACTACTGTTGTTTTCCTCTTCGATGTTATTATCACAATATTTTGTCCAATTTACCCTGTGGCCTTCCTCATGTGCTTGTAAGTTAGGATAACTTTCAAGAAATTTTTAACTAAACCCTTACACAGATCAACCAACAGCTGCTGATGGCTGATGGCTACAGGGTGTAATGTTCAGCAAATAAAAATAACAAGGATGAAGATAATAGTTAGAGTTATGGAGGTATAGTAGTATTAAACTCTAAATAGTGGAGGAGGTATGTAGAAGCACAAACCTTTTTTTATTATTTAAGAATATATATATATATATATATATATATATATATATATATATATATATACACGAGCATAGCACCAAATTTGTTCAAATCATGTAACAGCAAAATTGTTCAATTGTACACCCTTTAAAATTTCATTAAGTGTGCTGTGATATTTTCATTTACTCCTAGGTGTGCCATTGCTTAAAAAGGTTGAGAAATACTGAATTAGACAGAGGGATAAGAAAGGTGAAATCTTTGCCTTCCCTTTTGTATATATGAAAAAAAGTTACCTAAACCTGATTTAAGTCAACCACTAATAGAGAACATGTCTCCCATTGATAAGCGATGACTAATGTGTATAAAACTATAAAAATTTATTTTAGGTACAACTATTTCATTTATTGTCAATGTCATCGTTCATTTATTTGTGAATATTTTTTCTTTTATCTTACAAAAGATTAAATAAATTTCATGCAAATAAAAAGACAAAAACCAACAATAAAACCACTGACTGTCCCTAAATAATTATTTGCTTGAATACAAAAAAAAAAAGATTCTTCTAATTGCTTTATCTTTGTGAATTATGTTTACCTCTTTGCTTGAAAGCAAACCTTTTTTCGTTCTTGCATTTAAAATCATTACCAAACATGTCAGACATTAAATGCTAAGCACCTTACAGTTTTTTTTCTTCACTCATTCTAATTCAAAATCAATAGATGGAGTAGCATAGATAATGAATTATTGATTATCAAGTTTAGCTTCATTTTGAAATCAAATGTACTTTGGGGGATTTTAAACTCTGGTCCACTATTTTAATTTTTAAAGAAGTAGTCATTTCTTTTTTCTTAAATTTTTCAAAAGAAAACAACGTTAATTAAAACTGGCCAAAAATTTAGTGAATGATGTTTGAAAACATTTAACACCATTTCAAAGAAAAAAAATCTTGAATCTAAAAGTCTATAGAAAATGTTAAAAGAGTTTTTAAACCAAAAGTCTACAGAAAGTGCTTAAAATAATTCTTGAACAAAAAGTGTTCAAAGACTATAAATGTTCAAAATTCTCTTGTATATTTACTTTCCACATATTTATTTTCATGTTACCATTAATTAACTTTCATATTGCCATTAATTTTGTATTACCATCAATATTGTATTACAACAAGTATATATACTTTTCATATATTTACTTTCATATTACCATTAATATTGTATTACTGCTCATATATATACTTTTCATATATTTAATTTGTATTGTATATTTACTTTTTAATAGGTGGATATTTCTGTGTTCTCTTTTTTAAAGTTATTTTGTATAATCAATAGTTATTAATCTTAAATTAGTATGGCACAAGTACAAAGCGATGAGACTGTTTATTAGAAACATTGTTATGCCAGTTTTTCACATGGGGAGGACCTGCTTTTTCATTTCTTTTAATCATTTCACCCCAAGCAAGGCAACAAAGCCACTAAGACACAAGGTGCTAATCAGTGCTAGATAATAATACTATAAATAAGAGAGAATAAGAAAAGAACAAGAATTAAGAAGACAGAATATAATGAGTGACATTGCATTTAAATTTTTGAAGATCAAAATTGACCAGAAAGCAAGAAACTGGAAGAGAGTTCCACAAACAAAAAGGGAGATTACTCACTACATGTTTTGGTTCATTTTAATTTTTATTTATTTATTTTATTGTTTGTGGGTTTTAATTCTCACAAATCAGGTGCACTGTGATTATATAAAATATAATCTATAGTTATATAACCCCAGGAGAAAGTAATAATCACTTAAGATTCATCATAATACAAAATGCTTAAAACTTCTCTACAAAAAAAAACTACTCCAAGTTTAGGAAACTCTCTCTCTCTCTGTTTATATATACATATAGATTATACCACAACATTTCCCTAGAGAGGACTGACCTTTTATCTTTCTGTGCAAAGTGCCATATGTAAACATAAATCTCAAATCCATAGCAGGCCTTCTAATTTCTGTCAGCTTTTGATTGATCAAACAGAAGTTCTTCATTACTCTCATTATAAAAAAATCTATTGCAAATCTTGGAGGCCCTTTACATTAAAAGGAAGCAATCCACTATCAATAACATGTGTTTCAATCTAGATGCTCTTATGTTAAAATGCCTTTAAACTGTAAGGTCATATTAACTATTCTAATCTCTATTTCATGTTCATTTCAAGCTTTGAATTGGCAACATTACAACTACTTCTGGCTATTTCTAGATTTCCAATTTCTTTCCTTGTAATGACAAAAATCCCAGGACATGAAGCATAATATCAGCAACTTCTGGTAAACTTAGCCCTTCACGTCTACAAAAAAGGTTTTTTTCCATTGACACTGGAGCAATATTTATTCTTTTAAAAAGTGATGATTAGAATTATAATAAAACCTAAACATATGAAAGTTAATCTATACATTTTCTTTGTTCTTGAGAACTGGCAACAAAAATAATATGTATATGGGCAGGGCATATAGCCTAGGAAGAGATTAAATAAACTGACATATTCATGATGAGGTCTGAAATGTTTCCACATTGGGGTCCTCGCCAGACATGTAAGATTCTGTAGATTGATATAGTTCCTCTGTTAGTTCAATGCAGTCAGTGGATTTGGAGAGTTTCTAATGGATGAGAAAAGGAAATCACTGTTGCTCTGGTTATATGCCACTGTGAGTCCAACAAAGCAGTTATACACTTTCCTATTAGAAAGGTAAGCAAAAAGGAGGAAAGTAAAAGCTAGTCATCTTGCTGGATTTGATCGTATGACTGAATGAAAATTGTTTATTTCTCTTTAGATACTGAAAATCCAAAAAAAGGCTTCACTTTGACATGAACCATTCTGTAGAATGTATCTGGATCCTGACATCATATCCATCAAATTCAATTTTTTTTTTAAATCAATTAATTCCCCAAAAGGTGATAATGTCACTAAGATACAACAAGCTACTGGGAATAAAAAAAGAATGAAAAGACTTTAGAAAGAACCAGAAACCTAATCCTAAACAGAAAACAATGGATAAACCCCTACTTCTATTCAAAAGACTGGGGAGGAGTATGAACCGGATTATTGGAGAACCTATCTATTCTTATTTTATAGTGTAAATATCTGTTAAAACTGACCCTTATTTCGTGTATGTTTTTGGAACACATGGTATTCAGTTTACAGTGTAAATATCTGTTAAAATGGACCCTTATTTTGTCTATGTCTTTGGAACACTTGATGTTTTTACAGTCTATATATATGCTAAAATGAACCTTTACTTTGTGACCATCTTTGGAACACCTGATGTTCAATTTACAGTGTAAATATCTGTTAAAATGGCCCCTTACTTTGCGACTAGCTTTGGAACACCTGGTGTTAAGTTTACAGTGTAAATGTCTGTTAAAATAAGCCTTTAATTTTTTGTCTGCCTTTGCAATACCTGATGTTCAGTTTACAATATCTGCCAAACTAGACATTAACATTGTAAACGAACACCTCATATTGAAGCCAATTCATTTGTTTCTCTATATAAAAGTTATGTTTTTCTAAGAAAACATGAAGTTTCTGTAAGAAAGGCCAGATTTAATAAAAAAAGCTCAAATTACACAGAAATAATTAATTTTTTTATTTTTATAAAGGCGATCACATAAATCATATACAGTTGTAGTCTGATGTCAGAATAGACATTGCACACAATTCACACCAGTCATCAAGGTGTATCTGAGGGTTGACCTGAGGTCAGTTCCAGCCACTGAATGCAGAAGTATGTGACATTTCACCTGCATCAGGTATTACAAGTGTAAGAATGAGGATCTTGGACAAATAGATATATAAACAACAGCTCCGGACATTCTTGAGCAGTCTCTCACACACTGCAGACAGAGAATATAAGGTCCAAGTATAGGACCAGAAAGTGAAGATGGGGGTAAGACTGACAAAATACTGGAATGAATGAAATGTTAAGCAGTTGTCTTGTGTTATCTTTTAATCAGCACCCACCCAAATCATTACACAGTTATTTAGTATTTTTTTTTTGCTTAGAATATCACTATTGAATATCAGTTGAGAAAAACCTCTGTTATGGTAATTTACCCACACACACATGGACGGACTCTCCCAGCTATAAAGAGGAGCAGGTACTGCCTTTTGGAGAGGGAAGTATCCAGCAGTCAACTCTTGTTGTTGTAACACTCTCATTTGTATATGTTTGCATCACTGTATTTGTCAATATATTTGTTTAACTCAATTCCACTTTGTGTCTTCATTTTCGGTCCTAACAAGGCAGCAACATTTTCTTTCTTTGTTTCTTTCTTTTTTCTTCCTTTTCTGTTATGGTAATTTACCCACTCACACATGGACTCTCTCAGCTATAAATAGGAGCAGGTACTGCCTTTTTGGAGAGAGAAGTTTCCAGCAATCAGCTCTGACAGTCAGACCGAACATTCTTGCTGTAACACTCTCGTTTGTATATATTTGTATTACTGTTTCTGTTAATATATTTATTTAACTTCATTCCTCTCTTTGTACCTTTATTTCTGGCCCTAGAAGGCCACAACAACCTCTGACCTCACTTCTGCTGCATTAGAAAGTAAGTGAAAATCGGAATGGGTGATAGCATAAATAGGAAATGCATCTGATGGCTAAAATAAACAGGATGCAAAAATGTCCTAATCCTTGAATAAATAGGTGTCCTGAACGGAAGGAAATGCATGCTTGCATGGGTGCATGCTGGAAGAGGTGTGGCCACACACAGTTGCATAGGCACTGAGCCAGTAGAGGTGTGACCACAAGAAATTGTGTAGGTGACATACCAGAATAAGCCATAGCCATATGAAGTTGCATGGATGTCCAAATGTTATAAAACCTGTTCAATTCTTGGCAGAGAGGCTGGCTAGAGTTTTACCAAAGATTTGTCACCATCAATTCCTGTATGCACAATCCTAACTGCCGTGATTTTCCCCTCATTCTACCCAACTGTTGCAACTCAAGCGAAAAAGATACTTATATATTTTTACTTATATACCTTATATATTTTTATATATACTTATATATTTTATATATAAGTGTTTGTCACTTTGTTTGAGTCCAGCAGCAATATACAACACCACAAAAGATCTTTACACTCTCAGGATATGGTAATTTGAATAAGTCGCATCTACCTTCCAGTGTCAGAGGTCAGTATTTGAGTCCAGATAAAATCAAAGATTTTGTATATTGATTTTCAAGGCAGTCAGACCATTCCTATTTGGAAAACTGGTAAAACTCTATATTCATAACCTCCAATTCTCTCCAGTTTGACTTTGTAGTATATTAAACAAATCTTACTAAATATCAAAGCTCTCCCATCTTGGAAGATTGGCACAACACAATCTTCCACACCTCTGTTTCCTTTCCATTTGGCCTTGCACTGTACTGAACTAAACTTAGTAAATATCAAGGAATTTAGGCCATCCCTAATTTGAGGAATGGCACAACACAATCTTTCAAACCTTTTTTCTCTTCCATTTGGCCTTATGCTGTAATAAAATAAGCTTAGTAAGTATTAAAGCAGGCAGGCCCTCCCCATTTGGAAAACTGGCACAACACAGTCTTTCAAGCCTTCATTTCCCTTAGAGAAGGCTTTATGCTGTAATAAAATAAGCTTAGTAAATATCAAAGCAGACAGGCCCTCCCCATTTGGAAGATTGGCACAACACAAACCTTATTTTTCTTCCAATTGGACTTTCCGTTGTACTAAACTAAGCTCAGTAAATATCATAGTAAGCAGGCTCTCCCTATTAGGAAGACTGGTGCAACACAATCTTCTTTCCTTCATTTTTCCCATTTGGTTGTATTTATAACTCAGCTACTCTAACTTATTGAAGCTAAGAGCATGTGATAAATGAAATATTTTTAGAATCAAATTTTCAACAAATTTAATTGTTTATCATTGAATTTGACACTAAGATTCATTCAGATCAGAAAAATGACACAATTTTGTCTGTCTTTGCAACAAAATCATGTCTTCCTGATTTCAACTGGATTTATTAAACAATTTGTTCATAATTGATAATATAAAAGTTAATTTGGTAAGCTTAACTGTTTTGTTGGCACTAAAATTGAAGTTGAATGTACAGAAATCAAACACTATATCATTGCTTAAATGATTTATGAACTTTTTAACATAATAAATAAATGTAAAAACTTTCTATTTTTTGTTCATATAAAACCTTCAGTGCAGAAAGTTGAAAATTAGATTATAAGCAATACAGTCACTGTCCATGTGTATAAAACTATTTAGTCAATGCCAGTAAGCTTGAAGAATTTTATTTTTTCTGAATTTTTAGCTTCCTTTCAGTATAAATGTACTCAATTTTCTACGACATGAGGAGCAGAAATGAAAAAAAAATCCTTAAAAAAAATTCTTAAAAAACCTCACATGGTATCTTATCCATGGATATTTAGGTTACAAGTATTGGACGAACATTTAAACACTCCTGTTTGACACACAGAGCTTCGGATAACTCCTACCATTTAATACATGATGCAGAAACATTTCGTTAGAAACAAAGTGTACTGAACTGTTATGTAATATCAGTCCTCCTACATGGCTGTGAATGCTGGACAATCTCCTCACAGCTGAAGAAAAAACTTAAAGCAACAGAAATATGGTTCTACAGAAAGATACTGAGAATAGTATGGACTAAACATGTGACAGCTACAATGTTCTAGAGACAACAGAAACAAAAAGGACAGTTATACTTAACATCTGAAAGAGGAGGTTGAAATTTCTAGGGCACATAATGAGGAAAGAGGGCTTGGGAAATTTGATGCTCACAAGACATATTGAAGACAAGAGGAACAGAAGAAAACATTGAATAACTGTTAGGGGACCTTACCCATAATAACATAATGGACTATTCCATACATAATAAATATTGTGCCTCAAGAGGAAGCAGGGAGTTCAGTCTGAAGTCTGGAGTGAGGTCCGTCAGAAGTCTGTCAGTCAGTCAGAGTGAGTCAAGTCAGAGGCAGTCCGAAACAGAGTCGCATTCAGACAATTACTACTAAACCTGATTGTTCATACTAACACTTTCTATTAGGTTGGTGCAAAAATAATGACGTAATAATGTTGTTTTTTGACGTATTTTTTAACGTCAAAAAGCAACATTATTACGTCATTATTTTTGCACCAACCTAATACTTCTCTGTATATATTCCTGTTTGTAATATATCTGTGTTATTCCATATCCGTGTTCGAGTTCTTCTTTATTGGTTCTACCTTGGACTATCACTGTGGTACAAGGAACCAGACCATAACAATAACCTACTTAGAATATGTAAACAGATGGTAGAACAGGGTTTAGGAGAGATAACAAAAGTACAAAATTTATTAAGAGCTACAAAGAACAGAAAATTGTGGAGAGCCATGATTGCCAATGTCCTGAAGTGATAAGGCATATCGAAGAAGAAGAAGGAGGAGGAGGAGCCTGCAATCTTAGCAACATAGATATGTAAACAACACAGTGTTGATAGAAGGTACAGAAAGGAAACTGTAGGAATTCCTAGAGAATGAAACAAAGGAAAGCAAAAAGAATGGACTAATTGTAAGAAGACCGAATATATGGTCATCAGCAAGAACATTCTAAGATATAAACTAAACATTGGAAGTACCAAAATTGAATAAATCTGAAAATTTAAATGTCTGGGAAGTATTTTAATAGAGGATGGAAAATGTGGCACTGAGATCAGAAGGTGCATTGGAACAGTGAAAGATGCCCTTTCAAAATCTCATTTTTATTAGAAACAAAGAAAAGAGTGCTGAACTCTAATTTAATATGAGTCCTTCTATATGGCAGTGAATACTGAATAATCTCATCTACACAAGGATACTGAGAATACCATTGACTGAATTCTAAGAATTTTGGACAATTGTCTATTATAAATCTTATATTATATGAAATTAAAAATTAAATTAATGTAAATCTTCGACTGATGAAGGGAACAGAAGCTCCAAAACCTACCAACTTTCAATAACAAGTATAGTATATATTTCTTATTTTATTCTATGGAAAAAATATTTCATAACATTTCAACCAGTCATACATTTGTTTCCACTCAACGCTGTTTTGTTGAAAATATTTTAAAAGGTGGCATAGATATTTTAAGAATGTATATAAGCATTACTGGTCCTGAACTGTCTACTAAATCTCTCACATGATGTCTCCAACTTACCATACCCTGGTAAACCGTTTCAGTTGGTGAGTTAAACACATGTGAGGGGGTAGTGTTAACACAGCAACACTGGGCAAAGGACTTTCTTGAAGAAAGGTTCCTCAGATGAACTACAATGGCTATGTGTTCATAACCAAGGCGAACCACCTACTTGTCTGTGGTGTAACCTGGAGATGGATGGGCTTCACCAGGTTAAAATACCGAAGACACATCAGATGATGAGCATACCAAGAAACTATTTATAGAGACCTAGAGGCTTTAGCACATGACTGTGACAGATGCAGGAGAATGGTGGACAACTCAGCATGTTGGCATCCCAACGACTTCTTCAAGGGTCAAGGGCAAAAGAAGAAGAAGATATAAGTAACAAGTATCATGGTAGATATCCAATATTGCCCTCAAGTGGTAAGAATTGTAAAATAATTACTTCAGGAAAGAGTGTGAATATAATTTCTGTTGTGCTTGAAAATGAATACTTGATCAAACACAGACCTTTGTACTTACAATCAAACAATTTCATTTATGTGTTCTATAAATATTCTAATTATAGTTTTAAGTGGTTAACTTCAAGATTGGTTTGAGCAGGGAAGTAAATGTATTTCTTACTATTTTTTTTATACAGGCATAGTTAATTATTATTTGTTTCAACTGACAAAATACAAAAGGAAAAATAAATGAATTTACACTATTTATATTCAGACTATTGTCCTTATATATGTTGTTGTTATCACACCTTTTCAGAAACAATGGCCAAGTAGATTAAAGCATTTGTTTGTGAATTTGGAGACATAGTCATTGTGAATTCAATCCCTGAGTCAGGCAGTGTGTACTTACACTCAGGGAAAACAGGCAAGCAATAAAAATAATTGCTACATGTGAGCATTGGAACAAAAACAGTCTACCCCCATAGATTAAATAAAGTTTTCAGTAGGTTAACCAGATCAATATACACATGAATAAGGCCTGAGGGATATTATCTTTATCTTTATTGTTGTTATCACAACATTTCAGGACAATGACCTACTGGATTAAAGTGCTGGTTTGTGAATTTGGCGACATAGTGATTGTGAGTTCAATCCGTGGTTTGGGCAGTGTATACTTATACTCAGTGGAAATGTATGAGCAATAACTGAGCAGTATCAAATAAAAATAATTACGACACATGAGCAGTGGAATGAAAATAGTCTCCCCACCCCCATTGATTAAATAAAGGGTTCAATTCATAATTCCCTGTAGATTAACCAGATCAACATAGACCTGAGGAAGGTTTAAGGACAGAACAGTCAAAACATTGTGAAAAGAACAACAGAAATAAATGAATATAGTTTCTTGAGTGCAGCCAAATGTAAAGTGTACAAAAGAGAAATAAAATTGAAGTAGACACGTCTATAAAAAATGTGTCCACAGAAATAATTCGTTCATTTTTCAAGGGAGAGAAATGAAACAGACCAATGTATAAAATATAAACATCACATAAAATAAATAAAAGTAATATAGTATTAATTAGAAAAAAAAGAAAAATTTATTAAATAATAATCATAAAAATAATTAATGTTTAATCATTGCCAGGAGTGGGTCCTTAAATGTTCATAGTTGACCCACTTCCTGAAATCACTATTTCAATAGTCAGATATCAGAATTTTTTTTTCTTGAAAGATTAAATAAACTTGTGAACTGATATTCCAAGTGTGTTGAACATTGAGAGGGTAAATATTTAGAACAGAATGTATGTTTCTTAGCTCTCAGTCATTCATCCCTGGTTGGACTGAGATCTTTACTGCATTCCTCATTATTTTAATATTATTTTTAATTTTTATTAGATGAATCATTTTGTATTAGTATTTATTTCATCTTAATTTCAATTGCTTTTCATGGCAACTATTCAACTCTCTGTAGTAGTAATACTAGCGAACTTTTGGCATCAAAAATGATGGCTATTGCTAGGTTTTAATATTGGGATGCAATGAAACAAAAGTTTTGAAAGAATGTATTGGGATTCAATAAAGCAGAGATCCAGAATTCACAACAAAAATGAACCGTTTAATTAATCCATTCCCTTTATATTTACGGTAAATAGCATCTATGATTCATTTATTACCCTAAGCATTATATAAATTTCTCATTGCTTGATATCTTTCCATGTTAAAAATTTAGATAGAAATGTTAGAGATTTAAATCTATCATGATACTTCAGAGTATCATGGATGATAGTTGAATGTGCTATGTGTGATGTTGCAGAGTATTATGCATGAATGTTCAGTGTGTCATGTATGTTATTTCAGACTATGATGCATGATACTTTGCACATTGTATCATGTGTGATGATTTATGGTATCATCAATGTATTATGCATGAATGTTCAGTGTGTCATGTATGTTATTTCAGACTATGATGCATGATACTTTGCACATTGTATCATGTGTGATGATTTATGGTATCATCAATGTCAATTCAGAGCATCATGTATGATGCTTCAGAATATCATGTATACTGCTCTAAAGTATAACGTATTATGCTTCATATTATGGTGCCTCGTAGTTTCATGTATGAGGCTTCAGTGTATCATGTATGGCATTTCAGACTGTCATGTGTAATGTTTCACAGTATTATCTATGTTGTTTCCTAGTATCATGTATACTGCGGTGTCAATGTATGCTGTTTCAGAATAACATGCCTGATACTTCAGAATATCATGCATGATTCCTGAGAGCATTGTGGGACTTCATAGCATCATATATGCTGTTTCACAGCAGCATCTATATTGCTTCCGAGTATCTTGCACAAAGTTTCACTGTATCATGTATGCTGCTTCCATGTAATGCTTCAGAATATAATAAATGGTACTTCAGAGTATCATGCATAATTCTTCACATTATCATCTATGTGGCTTCAGAGATTCAGGTATGATGTTTCACAGTATGATGTCTCTGACTATCATGTATGATAATTCTGAGAATGATGTATTATGCTTCAGAGTATCATGTGTAATGCTTTACAGTTTCATTTATATTGCTTCTGAGGATCATGCACAAGACTTCAATGTATTATGTATAATGCATCCATGTATCATGCTTCAAAGTGTAAATATATGATGGTACAGAGTATCAGGTATAATTCTTCATATTATCATCTATGTCAGTTCAGAGTATCGTGCATAATGCATCACAGTATGATGCCACAGAGTATCATGTAAAATTATTCAGAATATCATGTAGGATTCTTTGGAGTATCACATGTAATGCTTCACATTATCATGTACAGTGTAACCCGGATATAAGAGAGTTGTCAGGACCAGATAAGAAGTATCTTATATCCGGGTTTCTCTTATATCCGGGTTTGGTCTATTTTGTTTAGGTAAGTATGGCTCTAATTTGGGACCATAGAAAATCTCTCTTATATCCGGGTTACACTGTATGATGCTTCAGAGAATCATTTATGATTCTTCACAGTATGATACCTCAGAATATCATCTATAAAACTTCAATGTATCATGTATCATGCTACAGAGTATCGTGTGTAATTATCATCTATATTTTTCAGAGTATCATTCATGACGCTTCACAGTATGATGTCTCAGCATATCATGTATGATTCTTCAGAGTATCATGTACAGTGTAACCCGGATATAAGAGACCCGGATATAAGATAAACTCGGATATAAGAGAGATTTTCTATGGTCCCAAATTAGAGCCATACTTACCTAAACAAAATAGACCAAGTCCGGATATAAGAGAAAACCGGATATAAGAGAAAACCGAATATAAGAGATTTCTTCTCTGGTCCCGACAACTCTCTTATATCCGGGTTACACTGTATTGATTACTTTTAATATCTATCCCTCTTCATTTTTCATAAAAACACCAGAAATATAAGTAAACCAATTTTGGTGGCGCCAGATGGGGAGCTGATATTTGTTCCTGAGCACAGTTTTATTGCAAAGGGTTAGACCTGTCATGATTTCAAAGCAAGTATTTTTGAGCATGTAATGATTCCAGGTTTACCTGTGGTGTTAACTTGGAGGCTTCACACGAGGCACAATCAAAGCAAAATCTAAAGAGTTGTAAGATTAGATGAGAATAAATAAGAATTCCAGGTGCTTTGAGGATGTTCAGTACAGCAGAGAAGATGAAAGAAATCTGGAATGTCAGTGGTCTTGATTTCCACACTGGCATCTGATCTCTGCCTGCCAAAATCTGCATGGTGGCAGCCTGGAAAACAGCTTGCCATATAAAGTGACAACACATGCAAGAACACTTCAGAAGAAACATTTCAACATAATACACTAACAGCTGCAAATTGTTAATGATCAAGCTAAACTACATTCCATCTGGAGTTAATATGCAAATCACATAAACTCCAATAAGTATGGTTGCCTATTCCAGTGTTTCCGAACTTATGGCCAGAATAGGCCATAGTAAATTTCATGTGGGCCACCCAAATTTTATAATTAATTTAAATCTTAAATTTTTTTACTCATTTTTTTCCTTTTTGGTTTGTTTTGTGCCATATATAGGGAAAATTGTAAAAATAAATATTGATAAGAAATGATTGTTTCATTGGAGATGCAAAATATTTTAGATACTTCTGAAATTGTATGTGTCCAATAAATAGACATAGTTGTATATTTATTGGATATATTCTATGTAAAATGGAAGTAATTTTTCAAACTATAATAATTTCATGGGCCACATTATAATTCTGGGCTCAAAATGGGCCCTGAGCTAAAAAAAAAAAAAGGTTGGGAACCACTGGTCTAAACAACTCTTAGAGATTGGAATTTAATACTATATTAATTTTGCTACATCCAAAAGTATAACTGATTCTAGCTCAAAAGGATTGCAGACTACATTGATTCTTGGTCAAAAGCCATAATTTTTTCCATACAAGCAAGCAGTATAATAGTATAGATTTTCAATCAAAGAGAAAGAAAAGAATGGATTATCTGAAATAAGTCCTGTAGTCTAAATAACTCCTGGGATAGAAATTTAATTCTACCTAAATTTTTTACAGCTAGGGTAAGGCCCAAGAAATGGATTACATGAAAAATTGTTCTAACAACAAGAAAAAAATCAAATTCTGTAGTCTAAACAAATCCTGCAATAGTAATTTAATCCTAGCAAAATTTTGTACACCTGAGGAAGACCCAAGAATGGATTACCTGAAATATTGTGCTAACAAAAATGGCAATGAAAGAAATGAGGTTAATAGTCCATATTACTAATGAAATGCTAATGACATTTCTCAAAGTTATACTGCAAGTTTTTATTAATATGATCACATATCTTAGGAATTTACACTACCAGAATTCCTCCATAGTTTGTAAATGGCAGGAATAAACTGAACATACATTTCTTTCAAAACCAATGATATCTTCAATAAAAAAAAATGAACTTTTAATGCCTTGATCTTTAAATATCTCGGGTCATAAATGTAGGGCAATACAGTGAGGATCAAACACCCTATTAATTTTGCAAGATTTGCAAAAGCTTGCTTATCTTGTTGAAGATAAGAGACAAAATATGTCTATTATATTTCTAATCAATTTTGCTTGCTGACACATTAGTTTTTGGTCTTGTCATTAAAATGGATATAGGAACTGTCCAAAGTTCAAGTTTATTTTGTTTAGTTTCCAATCTTTCAACTGGCACCAGTTCTGGTTTTATAACTGTTTGCAGCTTTGTGATCATTTAGCCATTTTAAAGGAGGGTTGTTTTTGCTGTTGTTAATTTCTCTTCATGTCTTGATTGTTTAAGATGTATTTTATTTTTGTGTTGTTTTGAATATTAGTACAAGCATTTATTCTGAGCCTTCACATATAGGGTGCAAATGGAATTCAATTAGGCGGTCATTCTATTTTTTTAAAATCTTTCAACACTCCATTCCCACTGTTAAATAAAGTGAAATTGATAGTGGGAGAGAGATGTTTAATATACAAGGCCTCTCTTATTGTAAGATGTTTCTGGTAATGTGACTTATATAGAATTTTAGTGTTTTTGACCAGAATTTTTTTTAAGGGTTCTTGTAAATTGTGGGTAGATAGATGTTTTTTATGGTACTTTAATTTAATAAGTCCCACGTGAGATATCTACTCAAGAAGGTGGCAATATGTCCAATATAGGTAACTGATTTTTGACAAGAAACACAGTCTTATATATATATATATATATATATATATATATGAAATGTGTATTTAGGTATTGAGAATCCATTTAAGTACGCATTATTTGAAATAAACAGATAAAAATCCATGTAGAATTAAAGCCAATTGTATCAAAATGAAAGAGAAATGTTATGATTTTATCCATTTGCCATTCCTGTTTTTCTCTGAATGGCTCCAAGAGGTGAAACAGTTCTTTCCAAGATAGTATCATGTTAAGAATCCTGTGAGAATTCATTGCATTTTCTATTGGAAAGGTGATATATATATATATATAAAGAGAGAGAGAGTGAGATAAAAAAAAATACTATTATTTTTCCTTCTTGTTGCTCCATTAATTGTTTCACCTATGCATAATTGGCCAGAAGGAATTGGTAAATAATAAAGCATCGCAGCAGAGACAGGAAATAGGTGGAACACAAGTCGCAAAAGCTGAAGATTTTCTCCAACGATAATTCAGATCATTTCCATTTTCTATGTTCAAGGCAAGAATTGCAGCTGACCATTCTCTGTGATTTACACTTGAGTTGAAGAATTACCAGCAAAACTACTTCTTCTGTATACCATGTTCCTTCAGGACATAGCTCTCCACAATTTCCTGTCCTTTGTAGCTCTTAATAAATTAGTGACAATGTTTAACCATTGTGACCAGAAAAAAATACAGAGACAAAAGGAGTTATTCTCTTGACACCATGCATTACTGTATGCACTTTTAACTCCCTCGGCAAATATTTATTTACAAGATTAAAAAGTATGCGAACCAAGTAGAGTCGTAATATTTATTATTTACCTTTTAGGAAGATTTATTTCCATCTTATGAGGAAATAAATTTGAAAAAATATCTTTTTATTCTAAAAATTTATAAAAAAATTACAAAAATACATAAACCAGCTACAATGCAATATTTATTATTTCAGTTATATGCCATACATAATACACACTTAGGAGATCATATATGTTTCGATACATGACTGATGAGGCAGATTTTTTCCCCACAGTAGGTTGCCATCTCTTTCTACGGTAGACTAATTGCTATTCAAGGCAAACCCGGTCTCTCCTGCTATTTATCCATAGCTGGGGGGAGAAGAAGAGGATTCATACCTTTCCCAAGGGTATTAGCACATAAGTGTATGTAATGGATTCGACTGGAATCACTGTTGTAGAGGAACCAAGTATCACGTCTGACTCACAAAATTACTATATATTAAGCACTCCAAATCACAAATATAAAAAAAATATATTAAATAATATAAAAGTGGGGTCCAGCCAGTTATATAAATTCACTGTAGATTAATCCCAACTATGGAAGCCTAAACAAAATATGCTTATGCCATGCATCAAAAAATAATTTTTTTTTTTTAAATTCATAATATGGAGTGTTTAATTTATATGGAATTTTAGAGTTGGTGACCAGAATTTTTAAGGGTTCTTGTAAATTGTGGGTAGATATTAGGTTGGTGCAAAAATAATGACATAATAATGTCGTTTTTTGACGTTACGTCAAAAAACGACATTATTACGTCATTATTTTTGCACCAACCTAATAGAGGTTTTTTTTATAGCATTTTGATTTGATAAGTCACACGTGAGTCCCCTAGTCAAGGAGTTGGTAGTATGACAAAAGAACTCCATATTAGGAATTTCAATTTGAAAAAAAAATATTTTTTACAATTTAAGAAATCACATCATATGACCATATTTGCTTTGGCTTCCATTGAGGGGATCAATTTACAATGAACAAATATACAGACTGAATAACACTTTTATAAAATTTAATATATATTTTTTATATGTGTGATAATGACAAAGTTTTAGAGAAAAAAAAGACAAAAAGGACACTTATACTTAACATCAGAAAGAGAGTGTTGAAATTTTTTGAAGAAAGAGGGCTTGGAAAATTTGATACTCAGAGGACAGATTGAAAACAAAAACCGTTGGAAGAAAATGACAGAACCTATCTAGCATGCTTGAGTAAATCAATGGCTGAGCAACATTTAGGAAAGATAACAAAAAGACAACATTTATTAAGAGTAACAAAAGACAGGAAATTGTTGTGGAGAGCCTTGATCGCCAATGTATTGAATGAACACAGCACACAGAAGAAGAAGAAGAATGAGATTGAGTAAATGGATGGCAGAACAAGGTTTAGGAGAGATAACAAAAAACAAAATTTATTAAGTGCTACAAAGAACAGGAAATTGTGGAGAACCTCGATCACCTATGTCCTGAAGGGACATAGCATATAGAAGGAGAAGATCCGAGGTGCTTAATATATAGTAATATAAGAAAAAATGATTATATCTGGTCATAATACATATGGTATAACACCACTATCAATTTTTCTCTCGGTTCCCAAACATGCAACTACAGCTCTTGCAATAAAAAAAAAAAAAATTGTTTGAAATGAGCTTGTAAATTTATTGAATATGATAACATTCAGAAAAATTTCTTCTTAACGCAAATTAATCAAGACATTCCATATTTAATAACATAAAAGACCTTTTTGCTTACTACAACAAAAAAAAAAAAAATGAATGAAAAATATCTTCAAGTTCTTATAAGCTAAAATGAACTATACATACCTAGCCTAACTCCATAATCTTCTTTAAGCGCCATGTCTCTTCAAGTTGTTTATGGCTCTCCACAACTTCCTATCTTTTGTTGCTCTAGTCAATTTTGAACTCATTATCATTTTTCTTTGTCCCTGTTCTGCCATCCATTTAGTCAACACTCCAATTCAATATTTTCTCTGTTGCTTTTCAGTATGTCTTGTGTATGTTAATTTCTCCAATCCCTCTTTCCTCCTCATGTGTCACAGAAATTTCAACTCTCTTTCCAATAGTTAGCAACAGTTACCTTGTAGTTTCTATTTGATTTTGAATTTCCTTGCAGCTCACAGAAGTCCATTCAGTATAGAACCATATCACCATTGTTTCAAGTCTCTTTGTCATCTATGAGGAGACTCACTTTCATATAAAAGATTATCCAGCACCTTTTGTTTCTAGCAATATTTTCCTGTGTCTTAATATTTTACTTATTTTCTGGAAGACATCTTTCACTTTTTCTATGTGTGTTTGGATTTCCGTGTCACATTTTTCATCATGTGTTACTTTACTATAAAGTTTGTGGTAAGTTCTCTTGTTGGAAAGGGACACAAAATATGGTTCAGTAGGGATTTTTAGGAGAGACAATAAAAACACAACAAAAGCTACAAATAAAAAGAAATCGTGGAGAGCCATGATCACCAACTTCCTGAAGAAACACAGCAAACAAAAAATTTTTTGTTGTTTTTCTTTAAATGGAAGCCACACATCAAAGTGACTAACATAATCAAGCAGTTGTAAATGATCTCAGCATTCTTCTGTTGGACCATATTTCTGTTGCTTCAAGCAAGTCTCTTCTTCATCTGTGAGGAAATTGTTCAGTCTTCCCATTCATATAGGAAATTGAATATTATATATTAGTTCAGCCTTGCTAGCCATATAGGAAATTAAATATTAAGTATTACTTCAGCCTTCCCATCCATATAGGAAATTAGGTATTATGTATTAGTTCAGCCTTCCCATCCACATAGGAAATTAAATATTATGTATTTGTCCAGCCTTCCCATTCATATATGAAAATAAAAATTTTGTATAAGTTCAACCTTCCCATTCATATAGGAAATTAAATATTATGTATTAGTTCAACCTTCCCATTCATATAGGAAATTAAATATTATGTATTAGTTCAAACTTCCCATTCATATAGGAAATTAAATATTATGCATTAGTTCAGCCTTCCCATTCATATAGGAAATTAAATATGTATTAGATCAACCTTCCCATTCATATAGGAAATTAAATATTATGTATTAGTTCAACCTTCCCATTCATATAGGAAATTAAATATTATGTATTAGTTCAAACTTCCCATTCATATAGGAAATTAAATATTATGCATTAGTTCAGCCTTCCCATTCATATAGGAAATTAAATATTATGTATTAGTTCAACCTTCCCATTCATATAGGAAATTAAATATTATGTATTAGTTCAACCTTCCCATTCATATAGGAAATTAAATATTATGTATTAGTTCAACCTTCCCATTCATATAGGAAATTAAATATTATGTATTAGTTCAGCCTTGCCATCCATATAGGAAATTAAATATTATGTATTTGTCCAGCCTTCCCATTCATATAGGAAATTAAATATTATGTATTAGTTCAACCTTCCCATTCATATAGGAAATTAAATATTATGTATTAGTTCAACCTTCCCATTCATACAGGAAATTAAATATTATGCATTTGTTAAGCCTTCCCATTCATATAGGAAATTAAATATTATGTATTAGTTCAACCTTCCCATTCATATAGGAAATTAAATATTATGTATTAGTTCAAACTTCCCATTCATATAGGAAATTAAATATTATGCATTAGTTCAACCTTCCCATTCATATAGGAAATTAAATATTATGTATTAGTTCAAACTTCCCATTCATATAGGAAATTAAATATTATGCATTAGTTCAACCTTCCCATTCATATAGGAAATTAAATATTATGTATTAGTTCAACCTTCCCATTCATATAGGAAATTAAATATTATGTATTAGTTCAAACTTCCCATTCATATAGGAAATTAAATATTATGTATTAGTTCAACCTTCCCATTCATATAGGAAATTAAATATTATACATTAGTTCAGCCTTCCCATTCATATAGGAAATTAAATATTATGTATTAGTTCAACCTTCCCATTCATATAGAAATTAAATATTATGCATTAGTTCAGCCTTCCCATTCATATAGGAAATTAAATATTATGTATTAGTTCAACCTTCCCATTCATATAGGAAATTAAATATTATGTATTAGTTCAACCTTCCCATTCATATAGGAAATTAAATATTATGCATTAGTTCAGCCTTCCCATTCATATAGGAAATTAAATATTATGTATTAGATCAACCTTCCCATTCATATAGGAAATTAAATATTATGTATTAGTTCAACCTTCCCATTCATATAGGAAATTAAATATTATGCATTAGTTCAGCCTTCCCATTCATATAGGAAATTAAATATTATGTATTAGTTCAACCTTCCCATTCATATAGGAAATTAAATATTATGTATTAGTTCAACCTTCCCATTCATATAGGAAATTAAATATTATGTATTAGTTCAACCTTCCCATTCATATAGGAAATTAAATATTATGTATTAGTTCAGCCTTGCCATCCATATAGGAAATTAAATATTATGTATTTGTCCAGCCTTCCCATTCATATAGGAAATTAAATATTATGTATTAGTTCAACCTTCCCATTCATACAGGAAATTAAATATTATGCATTTGTTAAGCCTTCCCATTCATATAGGAAATTAAATATTATGTCTTAGTTCAGCCTTCCCATCCATATAGGAAATTAAATATTATGTATTTGTCGAGCCTTCCCATTCATATAGGAAATTAAATATGATGTATTAGTTCAGCCTTGTATTTTTTGCTTCTTATATTTTGCTATCTCTTAATATAGGCCATCAAGTAAAGTAGAGAAATATGTTAAGCACACTGGCTCTTTAATTTTTAAAATTTAATTTCTAGCTTAGCATATGCAAATTAGATATAAACAAAAGACTATTTTTAACATTCTGATGTAAAATGAAAGATTCGAAAAATGCATGATAAGATATTCGATGATTAACAATTTATACAAAGTATTGAATTATGAAAACTAAGCCTCAGCAAATTTTGTCTTTCCTTACACTTCAAAATGAGATCACATGGTTAAAATTTATTAAATATATTTTATCTTGAAAGTTTATTCTCTAAATATTTAATTAACAGATATTCAATTTGACTTGAGTGTATAAAACTGAAATCATTTGATGATTCCTTGATGTCAGTGACCAACTTTGTTGAATCAGTCTATGCTCGATGCTGGTAACTATGACAGCTACGTTACTTTGAAGGATATCTGGGTACAGTAGCTGGTGGTGAAAAGTCATCTCTCACGTGCCAAAAATGACACAAGCAATGTAACATCTAATTTGGCAAAGAAGAGCATTGGCTTTATCACAGGAAGTGCCAGTAATCTCAAAAACTAGCAAGTTGAAACAGTGTATGAAAAGAGGACGAACATGGACGTTAGAGTCATTCTAATTTACTAAAAATTGTCCTGGTTATAACGATAAACTTCATCTGGCAACAAGACCTCTGATCACGGGGTTTTGAGCAGTGTGAAAGCACTTCTTAATTGCTGCTGTTCTCAGGTCCACACTGACATGGGGTGGTAGCACCTGTTAGGGTTCCAGCTATGGGCAAATAGTGAATCCAAAAACTGGGATCAAAGCACTGAGAAAGTATAAAAACAGATTTTTATAGTAAAAATACCAGCAATAGATTTTTAAAAGTAGCAAAAATTTACCAAAGTTCTCAAGAAAATTAAGTTTTGGCATCAAATGACCTATAAGGAGTTGATATATCATTAAACACACAAACAAACCTTGCAGAAAAGAGTCAAAATATTTCTAACCAATCAGAGTCAGTTTTCACAGCTGAACCACTTTATAGAACCTTCTTACAGAGATTGGACATCATTGTGAGAAAAATATAACCTATTGTATGGATTCAATCCAATGGCAAGGAATTATAAAGATAGAATCAACTTGTTATGATCTTCTAGCATTCAGATGATTATTATAGAGATTGTTAATGTTAATCCTACCAAGGATTGAACTTGTTAAATTTGGCTTACAGTTATTGTTGAATTACCCTGTCCTGATAATATGTTCAGAGGAGTAAAAAATGAATTTGCCTCTGGAATCTCTGTTGGGCAATTTCAGAGCTTAAACATTTCTGGTAACAGAGCATAGTTTTGTAAAAGAAAAATGTCGAATAATAAGTTCTTAACACCACCAGATCTTGTCATGGAAAAATATGCTGCTGGAAAACAAGAAATGAAGTTCTGGGAGATGGCAACAAATGCTGATGCTAAGAAAAGAGCTCCAACTGTGTTTTTAGAGTGTAAGTGGTAAAGCCAGAAAGTATTAGAAATAGAGCCTGATTAATTAAATGCAGAAGAAAGAATTACGTATCTAGGTTGATAACAAAGTGTATTCCATTGTAACAGACTTAGGTCAAAATAGAATTATAACAAGATGGATTTGCACCAAAAAAGTGACATTGGTTGTAATTATAATCAAGTCAAGACTGGTTGCAAAAGTCGCCAACTCAAAATTGGTTGAATTTTTTTTTTTATATTCTCACTCCTCAACTACTTACACATATATAATTACATTAACAAATGTGTTGTGTTGTAAACAGGAAAGGTTGACACACATATAGAAAATAAGAAGTAGTTTATTCTGGAGAATAAAATAGTAGATGGTTAAGAATACAGACTAATGCAATAAACAGTCAATCGTTAACTCCTCTCCCTTAATAAAAGAGACTGCTGTTTAAATAGTCTTAGCCCAGTCCATCTTGGTGGTGAGAGTATTTAGCTACTCCTCAATAAAATACCTTAATTTAATCCAATGAAGCCTTAAAGGGCAAAATCTCACACAGAAACTTTTTTCCCTTTGTCATTAATTTGCCTAACATCATTCTGAGATATAAAAATTTATATATGCATATATATATATATATATATGAAACATTTTACCCCAAGGCATGCAATAAAGCCACTAAGATGCAAGGGGTTACTGAGTGTGAGAGAATAATAGAAAAAAAAAAACATTTAGGAGAGAGAACAATAAAAGAACAGGAATTAAGAAGACAGAAGATAATGATCAAAACTGCATTTAAATTTTTGAAGGATAAAATGTTGACTCAAAATCAAGAAGCTGGAATAGATTTCCACAAGTGAGAAGTGCAAGAGAAGATATACATATATATATATATATATATATATATATGTGTGTGTGTGTGTGCGTTTCTCTGCAAAGCTTGAATCATCACTTTTCACCTTATATTTTCCGTTCTTTTTATTATATTACCAATCTTAATGGTCCAGGTAAAAAGTTACCAGTTCTTTTATCTTTTTTATTACATGTTCAAAAGTAAATTTTTATGATTGCCTCAGGTTATGGTGCTAAATAGAATTCTAGATCAGATTGCATGCAATGAAACAACTTTATTGACAGAGATCCTGGTTCTTTATACATAACACAATTCTTTTTTTCCTGTGAGTCACCATGTCCATATATTCATGAGTTCCTTTTTAACCAATCATATTCCAAGGTTTTGTGTAGACTTTTATTATCCTGTGTGATGATACAATCTTTGATTTTCGGATTGTCATCATAAAAATTATTCTTGACTCAGGGAGTTCAAAGCATAAAAAGTTACTAGCACAACTATCAAAAGTTGTAATTGACAAAAAAGCAAATACAACAAAGAGGTCAAACAAATACGTACTCTATGTACAACAATCTCAGTGACTTCTTGAAATTTGGTTCAAAGGTGAAAGTGGGAACACTCTATTGCATTTTGTTTAGTCCATAACATATCAAAAGAATATTTCAGAATAAACACTGAATAATGATATGAGGTTATGCAAGGCAACATGCAAATATAAATACTCATATAAACACAAAAAAAAAAAATCTAAATTAAAAAGTAAAGATTCACTACAAGAAAAATGAAATGTTTGAAATGATCTGCAATAAAATGACTACATCAGTAAAAGGCTTGCAAAGAATGCACTTAGTATAATGAATCTAATTTTATTTAACAAAATAAATCTTAAGGAGTTATGGAGGCTTAATGGATAACAGATCAGATTGAGGAATTGGAGAGTTGAGTTTGAATTCTTTTCTATAAATACTTTAATAAAACCTGATCTGACAAACATTTTTCCCTGGTGTTACTAGATTAGCTCCTAGATTGGCATCTAGGTCCCACCCATTTACTGTTGAAATAGTTAAATGTAACTGCCACTTCTACTCCAACAGTTTCTTTTCTCACACTTCCCACCTGTGGAACTCCATTCCATTTACTTGCTTCCCTGATAACTACAATCTTCAAAAATTTAAATGCAATATGAATCCCCATCTTCTGTTTTCTTGAATCCCATTAATCTTTAGTCCTTTCTTCAATCTTTCCTATAGGAAGGATTGAAGAAAGGACTATTTCAGTCTTCTCTTCCTTTCCTTCCTTGGAACCTCTTGCATAGAGTAGCATTATCACCCTGCTTGGGGTGAAATGATTTTAAAAAAAATGTTATCAAAAGGTAACATTATGTAAACATTAAAATATGCAAAGTAGCAGTAAAAGTGTAAAATTTAGTTTTATTTATTAAAATAAAACATAAATAACTTCATATAGCCATTTTTAATAGTAGTGTTAAGTAAAACATGGATGGCATTGTTGGAGTTAGCTCCTCCTTGGGTAATTAACCTTAGCTCCTCCTTAGCTAATTAACCCTTCAACAGGGGTCTCTCTCCCCTGGCTATAAATACTCGCTGACCCTTTGCTTCTTCCACTTTTTGCCTCAGGCGTTCAGCCTTACCACTTCGCAGATGTGAACGCTCACAGATACAGCGTTTCCCAAATGCTGGGAACACACTAAGCACAATACACGTACGTACGAACACTCACCACACACACAAACTCTGTCCATGTAACTTGTAACCTTTCTTGTTATTAATACATATATTTGTTTACATATATTTATCGGTCTTGTGTTTGTTTTTCTTTGCCTTCTTTGGACTTAATTAAAGTCAAACTTTCTCATGTAGTTGGACTGGCTAGCAGGAAAATCTTAACTCACGTGTGTTCTTCTACTTCTACTCAACATCGCCGACACGGTCCTCTACAACATTATGTAATTTTTTGAATCTTTAAGTTAACAGTAAATATGATAATGTGGTAAACCATATATCTACACAAATGCAACATACTCTGATTGCATTTAATGGCATATCATCCTGGAATTGCTTACCTTTCTCAGTGAGTACTGCAGACACCAGGCAATGACCCCAGCTCTACCTTTCTTAGTAGGAAAGTTATCACTTGCAGAGTGTTATCCGTTGCCTAAAAACTCAGAATACAAAGATTTTTTTGTTATCTGATTATTTCTGGAAGTATTTTTTTTATTATTATTCTCTCCATTTCTCAACAGAAATCAATAAGAAAATTATTACTGGATCAGTGTCTTGAACGTCAGTAACAAATCATGAATACATTCTGGTTTTGAGATAAGCATTCGCAAAATATTTTCTTAATAGTGTTAGTCAGATTTAATTCCTTGTCAAGCAACAAAAAAATAAAAAATCATGTATATATTGCCAAGAGATAACTTTATAAGTTGCTAAGACAACAGCTTTTAGATTCAAAAGTCTTTTGTTCATTATTCCACAAATCTGAATTATAATAATAGTCCCAAAACAATGATTTCAGTGAAAGCAGCAGAAGATGGTTTTTTCAATAAGTCAGGCAGAAAATAGATTCTTCCTTAGAACAAAAAAATATAAGCTAACAAGAACTGAATAGAATGTTCTGTATATTGTACTTTAATCTGATTGGTTGATTGTCATCAACATCACTTGATTGGTCAGGAAAGTGCATGAAACAGTTGAGAAACATAAATGAATATTCAATAAATTCAAAATTAAATTAAAAAAAAATTCAAAATTCAAAATTGATAATACTTCTAAGATGAAGAGCTGCAAATAATATGACATCTTAATCTGTTTGCATTGGCCAATACAAGGTAAGAATATCTGTCTATATTTCTGAGATGAGGTATTGTAACTATTTATATTGTTCGAACTGCTATCCTCATCTTTGTTGTCATATTCATGCCACAGAATTTCTGTTTCGGAAAGGAGAAAATGCTGCAAATATTCACATGGGCTTAGTGAATTCTTTTATAGAAAGTCTGCATTTGATGTAAGACTGTAAGGAGATGGGTCAATAGAGTAATCCTAGAGATAAAGGAGATATTTAAGTGGCAAATTATGTGAAAGCCTTCAAGTAAGCCATTGGGGTGAATTCAGCTGACTGCAATCTCTTGACTATACAATGGTGTGGGCTGTGCAAAATGGTTTCCCAGAATGCTAAGTAACTCCTTAAAGGGGCAGAAGGTGATTATGGCCAAAACACTTCTGTAGTAGCAGAACTTAGTTATTGAGGACTAAGAGGACAGTGGAACTCTAATTATGATAAGGGTAAATGGGGCAGCTCACACATGGCTAAGAAAACAACCAAGAAGATTCTACAAAGTTTTATAAGCCTTCATTTCAATGTTGGAAGACCATGATTGAAAAAGAAGGAAAAAGTTTAGAATGTGTGTGTTCATATTTACACTATTTACATTGCTTGGCCATGTGTCCTTATTTTTGTTGTCATATTCACAACATTTCAGATGTTGTAAACTCTGCCCTTGTTCAGGTGATATACATCAGAATTTCAAACAGAGTTATTTATTTATGCCAGGGTAGACTATTGTTCCACATGTCAGGGCTCTTCCAGATATCTTAGTTTCAGTCATTTCCCTTGAGTAACTCAACTCTTCAACTCTGTGAATAGGTATTGAACTCACAACTCTTTGGGTGAAGTCACTGGATTATATCAACCAATGCTTTTATACACTGGGCCATGTATCCAATCACTTGAAGAAGGCTGGAGTGTACAATGGTCGAAACATCATGAATATGACAACAAAGATGAAAAAGTCCAAACAATCTAAATAGTGTAAGGGGTAAGAAGCTGATAAAAAAGTAGCAAGAAGTCTTACAGAATAGCTGGCCCATAATGGCAAATTACTGGTCAGAATTTGGGTGTGAATTCTGACAGTAAGTGATGGCCTATGTTTAAGTTTTTGATATGAGATCAAAAAGGTATGAAGACTATGCAAGAATTTGAAGAATCCACATGCCTTCCACACCCAGATTCCTTAGTGAGGCAAGCTAGCATGTGACGATGAATTTCTAGTGTCAGAGTATCTCTCCACTTTACCTGGGGTTAGAGCATTGGTTCACTTTGTCTAGGATAAAAGTGTGTTGCTTCCTGTCCTTTTGCAGAGGATCAAATGGTAATATCTGTTCTAATTCCTTTCTGCTATGTTTCTGCTATTGAGAAGTTGATGTAAAAGCAAACAAGAAAGTCTAGCCCTAGGGATTCTAACCCTGCAGCAATACCTCCTCACAGTTGCTCTAAAGGAGGAAGATCTGTGTGAAAGTAGTTGGATTTTTGTCTTTGGCCCATATGTACACATGAAGGATGCATTAAACTGACCATGTGTCACATTGGATATAATGTAAGAAAGTTATAGAATATTACAGTTTAAACTCTTTTTAAAGAACAGTGACCATAATGAAAATAATCGGGATATGCCGATGCAAATGGAAGCAGATGAAAATGGTGGGGGTGAAAATCTAGATCTCCAAAAGAGTTATGAAAGTTTTAACAAAGATCAATTTAAAGAAGATAGTCATGAAGATAAGAGAACGCAGGACAAAAAGTGTCTCACGTAAATAGAAATATGGTGAAAGATCTATGGAAGGAGAGGGCGAAGAAATTCCAAAATTGGGACAGAGTGTAGAAGAAGGAAAAGATTGATCAAGGGCATAAAGTCTTTCAGTTTCAGGGCAAGTGATGTAAGGATATGTAAATGTAAGAGTTTGATCATTTGCATAAGGATGAGAGACACTCTGTATAAATTTGTAGTCATGAAGGGAAGGAAATTTTGTGAGTAGTGATTGTGGCTAAATTGTAAATACAATCATCGAACAAACTAATTTCAACTCATCTGATTTATATACCAACAGAGTTAAAGTAAAATTCAAGAATTCAAATGCTTAACACAAACTACATTTTTGTCTGTTCATGGCAGTGATAAAATTTTGTACCACCAAACATATCTTTATATATATATATATATATATATATATATATATATATATATATATATATATATAACATATCTTTAAATATTTTAAGACAAGATACCCACTTGATTTAATTGGTAGATTGAATTCTTTGTTAAAAGTTAAAAGTAAAATTAGAACTGCCACTGCTAACAAATCTTTTCTTCATCTGTGCTTGACTAATAAAGTCTGTCCCCTTTTTATTTCCTTTAGAATTAAAAGGGCCAATTTACATCCTGGACAGAAAATTGAGGAAGCTTTCATTACCAATTTTATATCTAAGCTTTCTTATAATCTTGCCAATTAATGTAAGAAATATTATCAATTATGGAGTATTACAATGGGCAGACTTTCCTATTTTGACAGGATTCGTTTTGGCTGTTATGTAGCACTTATTCACAAACGCAGTCGTTCTCGACTTACGATTAAACATCAGAATAAGTTGCAACATTTAATTTATAAAAAATTTGGGTGTTATGCTAATCCTGGTATTGGTCAAAATGTCTTGAATCTGTCTTCATACCAGTTGTCCAAGCTTGAACTATCAATCCTCTTGCACAGACTGGATTTTTGTATTCCCCCCTCATGTATTAAGTGAGAGAAGGTGTATTTGAAGTTTGAGGTTTTGCTTGCACAGCTAGCTAAACTCCAACCTGAATCTGCTAGCAAAATCAGCAACCTCAAGGCAAGGTGGAATAATATAGCACATTGTTACGCAAGTACTCCTGTTTCACATCATGAATTGAAGTGGAACGAGGAGTAATTTTGGGTAATTAAAACACTTTGTAATAATAATTCTTTGGTAATTATGAAATCTGACAAAGATACTGGCATCGTCATCCTTGACTATCATGATTATGTTAACAAGATGATGACAATTTTTGGGGATTCCTCTAAATTTTTCCGGTTAGGCCCAATAGATAAATTTGATTCTACATTATCTATTGAGGCCAAGTTCCAAAAACGTCTGGTTAAGTGGGTATAAAGTAGAAAATTGCCCACTGATATTTCAAATTTGATTAGACCCTCAGACTCCCTACGTCCTTGTCTCTATGGCTTACCCAAAACTCATAAAGTTGGTACACCATTGAGACCTCTTCTATCTATGATAGAGTCTTCTCAACACGGAGTGGCTAAATGGCTTTCCACTATACTGCAACCGCTTTTGGAGCAGTATAACTCTGCTTGTATTAAAGATTCATTTGAATTCTCCTGTTTAATGCAGTGTTATTTGCCTAAGGATAAATTTATGTGTTCATATGATATTGCCAGTTTATTTACTTGTGTTCCACTTGCTGAGACTATCGATATATGTGCCAATAATCTATATTGTAGTCAATTGCCTCTGCCTGTTATTCCAGAAGATGTGCTTGTTGAACTGATGAAATTTGCCACGATGTCAGTTGAGTTCAGTTTCGACGACATCATGTACAGGCAGATTGATGGTATTTCGATGGGTTCCCTTTTGGGGCCCATCTTAGCAAATATCTTTGTGGAGTTCCAGGAAGAGAGTATACTACTAAAATCTGATAAACCTGACGTTTATTTCCGTTACATTGATGACACGTTTTATCTCTTCGATAACAAGATTAAAGCGGACCAATTTCTTGCGTCCCTTAACAATATACATCCAGTCTTGAAATTTACACAGGAAATGGAGGTTGATTTGTCTCTTCCCTTTCTTGATGTATTTGCCAGCAGATCTATGTCATGTTTTATTACTTCTGTTTACTGTAAACTAATGTTTACTGATTCGTATATCCGTTGGGATTCTATTTGTCCTAGGAAATGCAAAATTAATTTAATTAAAACACTTACGCATAGGGATCTCATGATCTGTTCGGACATCAGGTTGGATGATGAATTCAGGTTTATTAATTCTACTCTCTGCAACAATGCCCACCCATTGGGCATTGTTCAAGCAATTATTAAGAATAAAATTGCTGAATTTAATAAAGTGAAACCTGCTATAGTAAAAAGATGTCTTGTGTACCTACGCCTTCCTTGATAGGTTTGCCAAGAAGGTTTCTATCACAGTTCAACATTGTACTTTGCTACTAACACTCATGTTGTTTTCTCTACCAGGCCTGTCCTTCTGTCTATACGTAAGGATGTTCTCCCACGACATCATAACAGTTCATTAATTTATTCCTTTAAATGTAGTTGTGGTTCACACTATATAGAGAGAACGACACTAAGGCTAGATGTTAGAATAAAACAACACATTCCAGCAAAAATCCGAAACTGGAAGTACACTCCCTCAGATATTCTGACCAATACATATGGGTCTTCCATCGCAGAACATCTTATAAATAGCCATAATTGTGCTGTTAGTTTTAGTGCGGACGCTTTTACCATCCTTAGCAAGTCCCACTCAAATTACCACCTAAAAGTGTTGGAGGCCATCTATATTCTATCATTAAATCCTTCTCTTTGTAAACAGAAGGACTTTATATTAGGTCTTCCATAATTATCATTTAATTTTTTTTTCTTCTTCCCACCAATAAGCTTTGGCCATTGTTTTTTTTATTATATAATTTACTCTACTTATCTTAATTTAGCTCTGTTGAGCAAGGTATAAAACCGGTTAGCTGGCCTGTTTTTCATTTTTACTTTTCATGAGTGTAATAATAAAACTAATTTTTGTCTTTCATGGCAGTGATATATATATATATATATATATATATATATATATATATATATATATATATATTCCCCTCTACATACACAAAACACTTTCTTACTCTTCGACAAGCAGTTAACATGGACAGGCTGTCAACACATGCATCAATGAAAATTTCTGCTCCTTTTCCTTTTTCAGGCCATAATAGAAACATTTATCTCCTAGCACTCAACAAAAATTCAAGGTATGAAAACCCAAGACACTTCTTGTATTTTTGCAGCTAAATTATCTGGACACTCATTACACACATATAAAAATACCTTACGAGAAAGACTATATATATTTTGCCTATTTTTCATCCTATTCTGCTGTCAGATTCCAATCCATATTTGATCTGCATTTGACCCCAAACTCCTAATTTTACTCAGTATTACTGCCTCTTGCATCTACAACACCACATAACCAGCAGATAATAAATAATATTAATAATAATAATAAATAATAATATAAATAAATAAGGGATAATAAATAATTCTTGTTTTGCTGTTTTCACATCTTCCTGTTTTTCATTTTTAAGAGTATTTTTATATATATATAAATGTTAGGTGGGGGCTATAATTATTTACTTAACACAATATATGTATATATATATATAATGAAGCCATCTTAATGAAAATCTAATTCAGGTGGGCAGGAAATCTTTCTCATATGAGCTATAGCAGACTTCGAAATCAACTCCTCATTGACCAGTTTGTAACAAGCAGGTCAGTTGAAAGGCCACTCTTGCATTACAAAGACAAACTCAAAGACAATCTAAAGCAACGCAGCATCCCCTTTTCTTCCTTGCAAAAACAAAGCATCAAAGCGAAGAAGCTGGCGTCTGTCCTGCTTTGCATCGATACAAAGGTTGGAGCAAGGCCGACTTGAACATTGGGATCAACTGCGTGCAAAGATTAAAGAAACTTGGCAGCATACAGCTCCTCTCAATGATAGTCTTGCCTGCAACAGTGGCTCTGCTGGATGCAATAAAGCAAGCCTTGCTGTCCACTTCAGGAAACATGTGGCAATTGATCCTCAACCACTTGAGCAAAATAGCTCAACCACATGTTCAATCTGTCCATCAGTTTGAGCACCTCTTTATTTTACTGAGCCCTCATTTGTTGTCCGCAATGAGAGAGTCCAACATAGAAATGCCTGACGAAAACTCAGTGGAAACCATGGTAACATAAGTGGTTTGTATTCCTCCATTTTAATATTTAACAGCTCTGCACTGTTGATTTTTGCATCATGCATTGAGCACTTTTTTATATAAACATTTTCTGGATTTGACCAGATAAAACTGTTTTATTGTTTTATATATATATATATATATATATATATATATATATGTATGGTAACTATTTCATGATATTTAAGTTTCCCTTCTTCAAATCCACTGCTTTAGTAATTAGTTTATGCAAGAATTTGAAAGTATTTAAACTATTTACATTGTTTGGATTGTTGACCTCATCTTCGTTGCCATATTCACAACGTTTTGGCCATTGTATGTTCCAGCCTTCTTCAGGTGATTGGAATTTCAAACCAAACCCTTTATTTTGTTCACTGAAGACTACAAGAACATTGTAAAGCTGTAACACAAGAAGGAATAGAAAAATTGGGAGTAGTTGAACACGTGAGGGAAAAAGGAATAACTGCTCTCCTGTGGTTGAAATAATAAAACACTTATGCTACCATGGTTTCCACCGATATGATTTTGCTTGATGAAAACTTATTAGTGGAAACCATGGTAGCATAAGTGGTTTGTATCCCTCCATTTTAATATTTAACAGCTCTGCACTGTTGATTTTTTGCATCATGCATTGAGCACTTTTTTATATAAACATTTTCTAGGTAAGTCTGAATTTGACCAGATAAAACTGTTGTATTATATATATATATATATATATATATACTGAAACGAAAAATTTTATCATATATATATATATATATATATATATATATATTCCTGCCCACCTGAAAAATTATTTCGGTTGAGCCCTCAGGGGAGAAAGTGTTAGTTTGTAAACAGTGACTAATACACTCAAGTTCTCTCAGTCTTTGGGGTGTTTATCTAAAAATAAATATGCTTAAATTCACTTTCATCCCTGCCATGCACCAATGGCTTAGGAGTAGATTCTCCAACTGATGCCAATTTAGCCAGGTTTAGATCCTTGCTAGAGGGAACTGGACATCTAACCACACTGATGAGCTGTGATACAGTAAAACAGTCTGTCTGTGGATGACTATATATATATGGATGACTGGCCGCTCATGTCTGAGGATGCCTGTCTATTAGAGCAGCTAGCTAATCCCTGTTGCAGACACCTTCTCAGACACATTTGTATTTGTTCAACATCCACAGAGCTCACCTGTGGTTTATACTTCAACTATGCTAAGGAGACCTTAGTTACAATTTCTGGGAGAGAGTGCATTATCTAGTGTGATCAACAATCTGAACAAGGCCGGCATGCTCAAACCCTCGGTCACAATGAATTTTGACTTTGTGCTAGCACAACCATTGATGGCTATGACAGTGTTCCATCTATCCAATTTCACTCACAAGGCTGGAGTCAGCCTGTAATGTGGTTTTCAGGCACTTTCCAAAGGTGCTGATGCTGGAATCGCCTCCACCAGACTGATAAAATCAAGAAGTGATCTTCCTGATAAATCGACAAAGGTGAGATTTGAACCCGGATCTCATGGTCAGAAAGCAAACATTCTAAATACTCAACCATATGTATACATGCATACATATTGGCTATTTGCTCATATAAGTAGCTTAAACCGTTCTTTGGCAGGTTTTGTTTTTTATCCTGTGAGGTGACATGACATCCTTGTTACCAGCAGAAAAGCTAGTGAGGGAGAGCTGGTCTAGATGTCAACCACCACTCATGAATATAAAAGAATATCAAAAAGATCAGGATCTTCCAAAAATAGACCTAAATAAAGGAAAGAAATCGTGAAAATGTAACAAAGTGTAAAACACAGTTGTGACTGAGGAGGATAGCAGGTGAGGCAGAAGAGGATAGCAGGTGAGGCAGAAGAGGATAGCAGGTGAGGCGGAAGAGGATAGCAGGTGTGGCAGAAGAGTGAGGCAGAAGTGTATAGCAGGTGAGGCGGAAGAGGATAACAGGTGAGGCGGAAGAGTATAGCAGGTGAGGCGGAAGAGGATAGCAGGTGAGGTGGAAGAGGATAGCAGGTGAGTCGGAAGAGTATAACAGGTGAGGCGGAAGAGGATAGCAGGTGAGGCAGAAGAGTGAGGCGGAAGTGTATAGCAGGTGAGACAGAAGAGTATAGCAGGTGAGGCGGAAGAGCGAGGCAGAAGTGTATAGCAGGTGAGGCGGAAGAGTATAGCAGGTGAGGCGGAAGAATATAGCAGGTGAGTCGGAAGAGTATAACAGGTGAGGCGGAAGAGGATAGCAGGTGAGGCGGAAGAGGATAGCAGGTGAGGCAGAAGAGTGAGGCAGAAGTGTATAGCAGGTGAGGCGGAAGAGGATAACAGGTGAGGCGGAAGAGTATAGCAGGTGAGGCGGAAGAGGATAGCAGGTGAGGCAGAAGAGTGAGGCAGAAGTGTATAGCAGGTGAGGCGGAAGAGGATAACAGGTGAGGCGGAAGAGTATAGCAGGTGAGGCGGAAGAGGATAGCAGGTGAGGCGGAAGAGGATAGCAGGTGAGGCAGAAGAGTGAGGCGGAAGTGTATAGCAGGTGAGACAGAAGAGTATAGCAGGTGAGGCGGAAGAGCGAGGCAGAAGTGTATAGCAGGTGAGGCGGAAGAGTATAGCAGGTGAGGCAGAAGAATATAGCAGGTGAGTCGGAAGAGTATAACAGGTGAGGCGGATTGATTGAAAAACAAAGATTTAGAAACAGTTTTAAAAAATTCTTATGCCAAAAATAAATATGATTTCTAATTGAAAATATTATAATGAATTACTTTTAATTGCATGCATGAGTCCCAGTATAAATAGTTATAAATAATTATTGACTGATTTTATCATTGTGATATTTTTTGTATTACATCAAGTATTAAGAATATAGTAACTAGTGTCTTCAAATTGGAGGAGAGAGTTATCAATGATAATGTTCTGACTTTGAATCCACCATTATCTCCCTTTAAACTTCTGTTTTCTTTTATTTTCAATGTATATAAAATTTGGTGAAGCACAAGGAAATTTTTATTCCAAAAATGCTGCTCAAAGAAAAAAATTTGGGAACCACTGGTGTAGAAAACATTGAACAAGGGCATCAAGCCCCTTTTGTTTCAGGAAAATTTAATGATATGATGTAAGAGTTTTCATACAGACAAGTGACGATCTATATATACTTTAGTAGTCATGAGAGGGATAGATTTAATGGAACAGTTGGAAGTGACTGGGGAATATTAATACTACTCAACAGATATTATCATTTACTTTTGGCCTGGATACATATGCCAACAATTCCATAGCTTCATGTTGCAAAAAAATCATTTATTTAAAGGAGACTTAAAAAGGATTATCCTTCTTCAGTTGAGTGCTACAGAATAACAAAGAATTTACTAAAAATGAGAAACTGTATTTCTTGATGACTTCAACAAGAGCAACAACAAAAAAGGATAGCATATGTAACTGGAATAGAAAATAACAATATAATCAAGACCTTACTTCTCACACGACTTCAAAGAAATGGTTAGGGCATTAAACTCTCATAAGTACTAGAAAATCTCATAACAGTGATCTTGGGAAACATATTTTCATGTTCTTAAGAGAATGATTTTAGAAATTTTAACCAACAGTTATGCTAATCAATGACCAGTGAATGTTGAAGTTTTCTTTATGGAAACAGATAATCTCTTTATTATATAAATCTCTTTATTATATAAATATATTAGAAATGATTTTACTATAAAAAAAACATTGGAAATGATTTTACTATTAAAATGCACTGAAAATGACTTTATTATAAGAATACAATGGAAATGATTTTAGTATAGATATGAAATGGAAATGATATCGCAATAAAAATGTATTGGAAATTATTTTACTATAGAATTGCAATGGAAATGATTTTAGTATAAAAATATATTGGAAACGATTTTACTATAGAAATGCAACGGAAATGATTTTACAATAAAAATGTATTGAAAATTTTACTATAAGAAAACATTGGAAATGATTTTACTATAGAAATGCAATGGAAATGATTTTATGATAAAAATACATTGGAAATGATTTTACAATAAAAATGTAATGGCTGTGATTTTACTATGAAAAATAGATTGTGAATGATTTTACTATAAATATGACTGGAAAATATTTTATTATAAAATCCATTGGAAATGATTTACTATATAAATACTTTGGAAATGATTTTAATATAATTGTTTGGTCAATTGATTCTGAATGTTTCCTACTGTCACCTTTACTATTGTCGTTATACAATACCCTACTATCTTATCAATGCACCTAATTCAGTGCGGGATTAGTAATCATATAGATTGTATATTATCCAGCGAAAATTTCAGATTAGAATTCTGCTAATGAGACTCAGGTTTTGTATTTACTGATACACCCTCTGATATATTTAATTAAAAAATAATACGTAAATGGTATTTTTCCTTAGGTTTTTTCATGCCATATTGTCACTCTATTCAAAATAAGAAAAGGTTGTAAGGAAGAGCAAAACCACAATAAAATAAAGACAGTAAAATGGAAATTGTATACAACTAAACCTGATACAATTTTACTTGCAAATTTAATTTCAGGATTGGTTTTGCAATATAATTTCCATATGTTGAACAGAAAAGAATCAATTGGCCCATGAAATCTTATTTTTAAAAACAGATATTACAATCTTAGAGCTGCTGGAACATTTCAAGACTGAAACTTTGATGAGTTGCTTGCTTGATTCAATTCAAGGAAAATATTATCGGGAATTAATAATGAAATACTGGACAGGTTTATGGAATGAGAGAAACATGTTTCAAATAAAAAGAATAATTTCATGTTTCTGAAATATGAAAAAGGTAATTATAAAATATATTTATTATTTTAGGTGAAGAACTCATTGGACAGATATTTTTACATGATGGATATTTTTTGCATTATTTTCTTCTACAGTCATAAATATTAAATGAACATAGTGTCTCCTTTTTTAAAATCTGTCAATTATATGCAAACATGAATAGTTCTTTCTTCTATGTGCTGTGTCCCTTCAGGATGTCATCAATCATGGCTTTCCACAACCTCCTATCACTCGTAGCCATTAGCAATATTTGTCCCTTTGCCAAGCTTCCCACATCATGTTCTGTCATCCATTTACACAAGCTTATCAGGTAGGCAGCCTGTTTCCTCCTGTCTGTGTCACTTTTGATGTGTCCTGTGAGTATCAAATTTTCCAAGCCCTCTTTCCTCATGTGTTCAAGAAATTTCAAGTATCTCTTTCTGATTTGAAGTATAAGCATCCTTTCTGTTTCCATTTGTTGTTACTCACATATTTGGTCCATGGTATTCTCAACATGCTTCTCTAGAACCACATTTCTGTTGCCTCTGGTCTTTTCTTCATTTGTTGGGAGATTGTACAGCATTCACTGTCATATAGAACAAACAATATTATATAACAGTTTATAACTCTTTTCTTTATTTCTAATGAAATTTTCCTGTTACTTAATACTTTAATTTGCTTTCGGAAGTCACCTTTTGCCACCCCAGTGTGATTTGATATTAGGTAATTTTAAGCCGAAATCCAATGTATATAAATATTACAGACTTATAATGTTTTCCCTTTAGTCTTGAGCAATACTAAGCTAAGCTTAGTCACTATTATGGACTATAATGTCTTTGGTAATATGGCAAGAAATTGTAAGAAAATTTTTTTTTACAAAACTTATTTTTGTGCAAGATATAAAAATTTATTTTTGTTGGGTTGGAGTGTGAAAAGAGAGAAAACAAACCTCTCTTATCCAAAATGTTAAAAAGATGCAACTAAACAAGACTCTTGACTATTACACCAAATTTAGAAGAACAAGCATTTATTACAAAACATTAAAACAATAAACCAAATACAATATTTTATAAAATTTTAATTTGTGTGTCTTATTTAAAAAATGAAGTAGACCATCTTATCAAGAAATATACCTAGGATTTTAAAAGATTTCTAAACAATCTTTGGAAAATGAAAAAAAAACTTTGAAAAGGTAATGGAAATTTTGGATAAGGCAGAAAATACTTTTTGAAAAACCAAAGGTACACCCACGTAATAATAAGTCAAAAAAAGATCACAGCACAAAGGGAGCTTAGATAATTTCAAACTACTAATGTCACAGGGACTTTTTATAGTTTTTCTTTTTTAGAAAAGTTCTATTAACAAAGGTTAACAAATGGTTGCTGAAGACATTAGGTTTATAATACCCAGAAATTCATACCCAGATGTCCTCAAGGACACAGGGCACAGTGGTTAAAGGCATTGGTTAGATCCAGTGACAGGACCCAAATAGTGTGAGTTCAATACCTGGTTAAGGCAGTGGAGAACTTTAACAGGAAAATTAACAGGAGATAACTGATGACTGACATCCATTAAACATAGCACGCAAACAGTCTACCCCAGTGAGTGAAATAAAGGGTTTTGTTTGACATCAACCACCTGAAGAAGGCCGGAGTGTACAATAGCCGAAACGTTGTGATAAATATGGCAACAAAGATAAGGAAAATAGTCCAAATAATGTACATAGTACCTCATCTCAGAAATATAGACAGATTCTGTTAACAAGTTTCTGTTCATTTTTGCAAAATTTTCCACAGGAGGCAACCAAAATATGATTTTATGCCATCTGGATGAAATTTTTGTGCCATTTCATCTTGGTTGAAATATTTGGTTATTGTCGGAAGATTTGACTCCCTTTGAAATTTGAAACCTTCTTCTGCAGCCAGCTAGCTCTGTCCACTTGTGTAACTTATCACTCTTTTCCACTGTCTAACCTTCTACCTTAAAATCTGATTACATTCTACCCTTATCTGCTGGTCCATCTCTTTATATAAGAAATGTATAGGCTCCTGACAGACTTAACTTAAAAATTTACAAGGGCCCATGTTTTTGATTGGACAATAAATAAAATAGTACATATTTTTTTTTTAATTCAAAAAAAGAATCAGAAAGAATACACTTAGACAGAAATAATTTTGGAAGTTCTTTAACGACCAATTCTATAATTAGGAATTTTTACAAACACAATGTAACAATTTTTTATAAACCATCTTACTTTCTTTAAAATACACTTCTGTAAAAAGTATGTGAAATAGACAAATCTAGATGATTATAACATTTAGAAATGAACACCTTTTAATTAATATTAATTATTTTACACTACTAACTAATAACAAAATGTATGAAATAATTTTGCAAATAGCTGTCATCAAAAACTAATCAACCAGTTTAAAACAGTTTCTAGACTGGAAGTATTGGAAATGCTCACTCAACGTGGACAAAATTTCATTTCATTAATTATGAAGCCGTTTTCTCAAAGAAAAAAGATTAGCAAAGAATTTTAAAATATTTTCAGGAGATAACTACTGAAATTTAAATAGAAGATGAGATAAAAACAATATAGCCAGTATCAACATATTATCATTAAAATGTTGCCTGGCTGTGCTGGCCCATTCAGAATAGGCTGAGAGATTAACACTTTCACTGCTGCATCATTATAACACTGTTGCCTAGCTGTGCTAGCTCATTCAGAATAGGCTGAGAGATTTCACTGTGTCTTGCAAACATGTCTGTATGTGTGTATATATATATATATATATATATATATATATATATATATGTGTGTGTGTGTGTGTGTGTGTGTGTGTATGAGGATCTGACAGCTTACTGATTCAGTTATGAAATTTTGTGTGATAATCTTAAGTGGCATTTAAGACCCACTAGGGATTTACAAAAAAGGCCACATATGGAGCAATAGTGAGGATTGTGAGATGAGATCACTGTTAGATTGGCTGACCTTTTAGTTCTTGCTCTCTCTTCTTGAAAATGATTCAGACAAGCAGATTGAAAACTGCTGAGTCCACTAAAACATGTTGATTTCCATTTTACCCTCCACAAGGCTAAGCGCTCAAGGTTGATATGTGGTATATTGACAGCTGACAAGTTGCTTTTCAGCTTGTCTTTCTATCAAAGTCATGGACGTTCTACATTCCTGTAGCCCTGATCTAACTGGCTGTACATTAGTATCTTGGGTATCATGTCATCAGACATTCTCAAGACATGACCAGTCCACCATAACTGAGGCTGTATAAGAAAAGTCTCAATCCCTCCAATATTACACTTGTTAAACAGGTTTATGTTAGATGTCCTATCTTGAATGTTAACTCCACAGATTGCACACAGACAGCTTTTATGGACAACATCCAGCTGGCGTATATGGTACCTGTATGGAGTCCACAACTCTAAGCCATACAAAAGGATGGCAAGTACTACAGCTCTGTAAACCCAAATTTTCTTATCCAGTCGAATACCCCGCTCATTTCACAAGCGATGGCAAAGTTTGCCGAAAGCATTGGTAGCCTTAGCAATCCGATGCAAGATTATTATAAAAATAGACTTAATATGTCTATATTATTCAATATATATATATATATATATATATATAGCTATATATACACACACACATATATATATATATAAATATATATACACATATATACAGACATATATATACACACATATCTACTCACACACACACATATATACACACATATCTACTCACACAGACACATATATACACACATATCTACTCACACACACATATATATATACACACATATCTACTCACACACACACACACATATATACACACATATCTACACACACACATATATACACACATATCTACTCACACACACACACACATATACACACATATCTACTCACACACACACACACATATCTACTCACACACACATATCTACTCACACACACACACACATATCTACTCACACACACATATCTACTCACACACACACACACATATCTACTCACACACACACACACACATATACACACATATCTACTCACACACACACACACATATATATATATATATATATATATATATATATACACGTTGACAGTAGTTAATGTAAATTTTATAACAACATATAATTATGTTTGAAACTGCCAATCTACGGGTCATGACCCATTTATAAAAAAGTAATTTTTAATTTTGCTTTTTAGCTTAGTTTAAATTTAACATAGATCATATTTAATTGGTTGATCAAAGTAAAGCCAACAAACCTTATAACCTAATTTCTTTTCTTTTTTTCATAAAAATAGGTTGTATTTTGCTTGTAATATGCATTGAAACATGACTGCAATTGTGTAGCATAATAATATTATGCAGGAGACTTGATATAATATAGCAGTTTAACACCGTTTTCTTTGTTTTTGACAAAACTTTCCTGTGACTTTATACTTTGCTTACATTTTCGAAGGCATCTTTTGCCTTCCAATGTTCTCTTAAAAGTATTGAAGATATTTTAATTTCATTAGAAAAAAACGAACAAACGTCTCAGCTAACTAAACATGTCAGTCAAGAACTCTTCTGCCAAAAACAGAAGAAAATGTTTTACGTTTACTTAAGAAACCAAATGAAGGTTTTACCCAACTTCATGCTTGGCCTATATGCATAAATATTTGTATTTCTCCACATTAAAACGACCTTGTGTCACATCCTGTCTTAGTGGGGAGGTGGGTAAACTTGTTGGTCAAGGTCATTTCTATTAAAAAGAGAAAAAATGTATTACATTTACTTAAGAATCTGAACAAAGATTTAGTCAAGCTAACACATTCTTCAATGAAGTTTCTATCAAATATAGAAAGAAAAAAAGTCTTATTTTTACTTCAGAAATGGAACAAACTTTGTGCCTCTTTGTTTTTTATTTTTTCAGATGGTTTTATAATTTCTTGCTTAAAACAAGAAATGTTGAATTTATGTTTTATTTGCATTTTTTTATTGAGAGAGGGAGAAAGAAAAATTTAGATTTCAAACTTTTAGGTTAAACCAATTTTTTTCTCTTTTATTTTAATATTGATTTTATTTTATTTTTTGAAAAGATCTGCTGTCAGATTTTAATTTTTGTTTTGTCTCTGGCAACATGTATAAATTTGAACTGTAAGCATTGTGTTTGCAGGCACATGAATTCATATAAAAAATATTCAGATGCTGTTTTAAAATATAGTGGTACTGTTCATTGTGTGGTCAGTGCTTTAAATATACCTACCCCAGCAACACAGATAAACACATTCGTAAGATTACATGCATACATAAATACACATATACACACACACACACACATATATATATATATATATATATATATATATAATCTGAACATATTATGTCTTTTTATTTTTATTTTAATCCTCTTGAATTCTCTGATCAACTTCTTGATATTGTTATTAAATTCAGAAGGAGCCATATTTTCAGTCTCATCCAAGATCATTTTCATGGGTGAATTGCTAAGACAATAAATTATTGTAATTGATATTTGTGATGTTTTTGCTTAAATTATAATTATAAAAAATTACAATTATATAAATTAAAGTTACATCCCTTAGATAAAAAAAAACATGAAAAAAGATAACAGCTTTAACAGTTAATTTTTAAAATAAATTACATTAATTTTTTGTCTTAGCAATTCACCCCTGAAGATGATCTCAGATGAAATTGAAAGCACTTGGGAAAATAAAAACTATGGGACCTTCCTTAATGTATTTAATATCAACATTATAGAAGTTGATAAGAGAATTTGAGAGGATTAAAAGAAAGACAAATAAACATAATATGTCCAGATTATTCAACCAAACATGCTTGAATAAAGAGATTCTACCTATATATATATATATATATATATATATATATATATATGTGTGTGTGTGTGTGTACATATATATATATATATATATATATAAAGAAATAGTCTTAAGATGTGCTATATTTATGGGATAAAGTGCTCAATATCAGAGATAGAGCGAGTGTAAATATAAAAGTGAACATAGAAGTCAACACTTAGAGGTGACAATCTGTTTCATGCTAGATGCAATCCTCAAGCCACGAGTGCTCGTGGCCTGAGGATTGCATCTAGCATGAAACAGACTGTCGCCTCTAATTGTTGACTTCTATGTTCACTTTTATATATATATTTATATATATATATATATATATATATATATATACACACACAATAAAATATACATATAAACACAAACACATACATGCACATATGTGAAGTTGGAAATAAACATCAAAACTGTCAAACTGCAAATATATGCTTTTTACATTAGTGGATCACACATTTTTCCGGTTAATAAATCAATCCTTTGAAATTAAATATTTAACATTTTTCAGCCAAGTTGTATTTACACCAACAATAAAAAAAATGCTTCATGATCCCACTGAAGTGTATTTAGGCAAAGTCACTACTCCAGACAGGTAAGGAGAAGGAATGTTAATATCTGGCGATATACAACGTGCAAGGCTTCAGAGATTCCTGCAATCATTCAACCATCTTCTTCTATAAGCCAAGTGACATTTACACTCTTTGTCACCAAATTTTGTGACATTTGCACTCTTCCTCACCAAGCTATGTGAGACTTACACACTTCCTTGCCAAGCTACATGACATTTACACTCTTCCTTGGTGAGCTGTGTGACATTTATACACTTCCTTGCCAAGCTACGTGACACTTACACTTTCCTCCTCCATTTCCCCCTTGCCTCTTTTAATATAAAATACTTTAATATAAAAAATATTTGATAAGTTATGGTAAAATGATGTGGGGCTTCAGGCTTAAAAGGAACAATTGATTTACCCAAGCCAAGAAGATTAATGAAGGATAATAATGATGAAGAAATACACATGTAATTTTAACAAAACATAAATAATTTATTTACAAATTTATACGCTTGATGTTGTGTCAGTAGCTTATTTCTGGAAAATAAATCAGAAATTTTTTTTAAAGTTTTGTGGTGTGAAGGCAGAAATAAACAACAAAATAGTCAATTATCAAATGACAAAAAATGGTTTCTGAGTCGTAGGATCTGTGCATCCTCCAGGCTAATAAATTAATATTTTGAAAATAATTATTTAACATTTTTCAACCAACAGGTTGCGTTCCTGCCAACAATAAAAGTCATACTTTGTGATCCCTTTGAAGGTTATTTAAGCAAAGTTTCTAGACAGACAAATCAGGAAGGAGAATCAGATGGTAACAGTTCAATTAATAATTAAAATAAATTCCCTTACTCATTAACCTGTCTTCCTCACCAAGTTATGTGACATTTACATGTTCCTCCTCATTTTCTCCCTTGCCTCTTCTTTCCCACTTGCATCTCCTTTCTACCTTTCCTTTTCTTTCTTGCCTCTTCTTTCTCTCTTGCCTTTTCTTTCTCTCTTGCTTCTTCTTTTTCCCTTGCCTCTTCTTTCTCTCTTACCTCTTCTTATGCCCTTACATTAATTACAACTTAGTAGTCATTTTGATCCCTCCATACTTCCAGCCTAGTGCCATATCTAAGATATGCTTAGTGTATCATTAAGTAACCTCCTTGCACTTAGGAACCAGGATAGTACTCCAAGAATACAGGATCAACCAATTAACAATTAATACTATATAGCTGAATACCATTATTTTACTGTTACTTGGAAGGGGGAGAGACACTACCAAGTAATTTCCACACTCCTATATCATAAAATAAACTGCTATTCCCTAAACAGCTTAAAATCAAAAAGATCAATATATATACACTTATTACAATTAAACATTATTACAATTGGTAATGGTGAACTATGCGATAAATAAATACTGAAAATACGCGACTGTTCTTGCACTGCTGACGCCACATGAATTCATGAAAATGCGACGTAAACAATGCCTCAGAAGTTCCCAACTGTCAATGCAGTTTATGCTTGATTCATTATGTTGGGACTCCATTGGTAGACATAACAGATCAGTGGCTTTAGTGGCAACCTGCTGTTAGCAAAGAATGAATCATCTCTGACATTTCGACGATGTTCACATGATTTGCAATACAAAATGGCCAGTTGCAATGTAGGCTGTTTTGGATAAGCAATCATTGTGCTAGCCAATGCAGCACAGCTATAGGCTCCCCAAGATGATTGCCAAGCTCCAACAAGCAGCAATCTTCTTGCAAAATATCTTCTCAAGATAATAATTCATTCGGATCGACGATTGACTTGGTCTACCACGTGACATGCCTGAAATGAAATGGGGACTGTATTTTATGCTGTGAAGCAGAAATTTGGCAGATTATTAAATTCTGGTTATGTGAAGGATTACCATCGTTGGTATTTCAACTTTCTCTTCTTGATGGCAGATATGAGGTTTTCCAATGGGTTTTCTTCTTGTCTTTTTTAGGATTACCATGGTGGAGTAATGGATAGCAGCTCAGATTGAGGAATCGGAGAGCCAAATTCCAGTCGAATGCATTACATTCACTTACGTGCTAATACCATTGGGAAAAATATGAATCCTTTTCTTATCCCCCCAGCTATGGGTAAATAGCAGGTCAGAACAGGATCTATAGCAACTGGTCTACCGCAGAAAGAAATAGCAACCTACTGTGGGAAAAAAAATCTTTCTCATCAGTCATGTATTGAAAGATACATGATCGCCTAAGTGTGTATCATGCATGGCACATAATTGATTGTATAAGAAATCAAAAATGAATAATGAAAATTTTACATCTAAGGAATTCAAACGTCTTAAGGACTATTAACGTGTAAACCGATGATATGGTGTGAAAAGTCGGATGAGAACGGATGTATTTTATGATTTATTTTGAATTTTATAGCCCTGGATGGCAACTGGTCTACCACAGAAAGAAATGACAACCTACTGCTGGAAAAAAAAATCTGCCTTGTCAGTCATGTATCGAAAAATACATGATTGCCTAAGCATGTATGACACATGGCATATAACTGACTGATGTATAAGTCTTTCTTGTTTGATGGTGTCTCCCATTGTATCATTTGTGATGAAGACTAAGCTGCCTATTGTGCAACATCTCATTTTTAATACTTGTATTCTTCACTCTACTTCTGCTGTTAATGAAGATTCTCAGGAATAAAAAAAAAGACTGAGAAGACCAATGCACACAACAGTCCGATCTTTGATTTCAGGCAGATGCTCTTGTTTTCCCAGATAATTTTACAACTACTCTTGAAAATGTTTCTATTCTGAAACCTGTTTATCTTACACTGTTTAAGTGAAGCAGAAATTTGACAGATTATTTAATGCCAGTTATGTGAAGGATTACCAACATTGGATTTTACCATTTCAACTTTTCAACTTGTTTTCCCAGATAGTTTTACAACAACTACTCTTGAAATTGTCTCCATTCTGGAACACTCTGTGCTGATAAAATGAAACAAGATACTTAATATCAGTCTTATTAAAATCAACTAAATAAGTCACATCCATACACAACTGTCTTTGAAACTCACTTTATTCAGATATTCATATTAACCTAATTTCCTCATCTTCTGTTGCTACAATTACATTTCAGCTGTTGTGCTCTGCAGTCTTCTTCAGGTGCTTGTCAATCAGAGAGGCTTTCAGGGAATTTTGAACCAAAACTAATTTTATTTAATCTACAGTATTAGATTGTTAATCAATAAATAAAAAATTGTGATAGCAAGGCTTCAACAACAGCAGCAATAAGAACAGACAAGCATCAGTGAATGCAGTCAAACATAACAAGCTAAAGTGTTAGTAGTAAGTAGAGTAGGTTTAAGGCCTTAAGTTCTAAATTCAGGATTGTCCCATAGGAAAAAGGCTAGTAGATAAAAGCATTGGTTTATGATTTTGGTGACATAGTAATTTGTACTGGTTAGTGCAGACCTTGTGGAAAGAAGGTGAGCAATAATTGAGCACTATCAGTCTATGGTATTCTCAGTATCTTTCTGTAAGACCACATTTTTGTTGGCTCAAGTTTCTTCTTCATCTCTGAGGGGATTGTCTAGCATTTAGTGCCAAAAGTGTGTCCCAATATTCCATAAAAGTTCCATACTTTTTCACTGTTTCTAATGAAATTTTACTGTTTCCTGAGATTTTGTTTAGCTTTCAGAAGGCATCTTTTTCCATTCCAATGTGTTTTCTGACTTCAGCGTCAAATTTTTCCATCCGCTATTAAAACACTTCCTACATTTTTGTATTTTAATCAAATTCACCCCAAGCAAAGCAGTAAAGCCACTAAGATACAAGTGGTTACTGGTTGTAGAAGAATTAGAAGCTGGAAACACCATTAAGCAGCAAGTACAGAAGAACAGTAATCAGGAGGACAGTCAATAGCAATTGACATTGCATTTAAATTTTTGAAGGTTAAAGTTTGCTGGAAAGCATGGAGCTGGAAGGGAATTCCACAAGCAAGAAGTGTGACAGAAGAAACTATTAGCATAGAACATATGGTTACATACAGCTAACTCAATCATATATGAATAAGACCTTCTGCTCAGTCTAGTACTGCCCTTATAATCATAAAGTCTAGGTACTATAATGAAGATCTCATCTGAACAATTTCCATGAAAGTATTTATTGAAAATGGCAGTGGGAAAGTGACTGAAGCTGAGATACAACATCAGGACCAATGATATTGCTAATTCTTCTTTGGATTTTATCAAGGATCTCTAAATATATAGCAGGAGCACTGGACCATATATGGCAGCAAAATTCTAAGTAAATATTTGAATTTTGTATTTGCATGGTTTCGTTGTCTCTAATTGATAGTTTGATCTTGAGCCATCCATTTTGCTGAAAATATGGCCATTAGGAAGTTAATTTTTGAAATATTTCTACTTCAAATTTAAATTTATACTTGCATTACTTAATTAAACACAGATTTTTTTGTGCATTTGTTGATCAATACTTTTTTTCACGTCTCAGAAGACGTGATATTATTAACCAGAATTATGATATTAATCTAATGGTCTACATTGTAAAAAGACTCCATTTGTGGACTAGAAACAATTTTCTGTTCATTTCCTTGGCAAACATAGCAAACTTTCCATTGCTCTGCCTTTATTCGTTGCTATTCTGGAATTGAGTTATTCTGGGAATTGCTTGCAGCAGTCCAAGTAGAAGGGCAAAAAAAAATATTACAATTCTCTTTCTCTTATCATAAAAAAATTATCTTCAGAAACGTATCAGAATAAAAAAAAAATAGATAAATAAAACAAGTTTAAATCTGAATCACATCGAAATTCTCATTGGAGATCTCATGGAGTGTAAACTTGAGATGTTTTAATTTCATGATTGGAATCTATCACAATGACAATTTTAGGCAAAACTTTACTTTTTGTACTTGTAAAATCCATAACAAAAAACAAAATCTGTTTCTTCAACTGTGTTCTTGTCCATGTCCTTTAATGTTTCTTTGTTTTTAATTTGTAGCATTCACTTTTGCACAAGTGTTCTTGGGAAAGGCATGAATCTATCTCTTCCTGTCCACCCTGTTTAAATAACAGGGTGAACTGGGTTCATTTAGACTCGGGTGGCAACTTGACTAAGAGAAGGAAAACTCAGAACTCAAACTGTAGAGAAGGTATACCACTGAACTTTCTTCCCCAACAATGCAAAGCAGTTCCGAGATAATAAAGTAAAAACATTCTGTGGATCCCCCACCATATCCTGAAGAGACATGCTACTAAATATATGAACTGTTTTAGGTTACAAATTTATTGACCATTATAAAATGTTACATATTATTCTTTTATGTACTTTTATTTATACTATATATATATATATATATATATATATATATATATATATATATATTTTTTTTTTTTTTTTTTTTTTTTGATTTAAATAAACATAATTTTTTTGTCATTTTTTTTTTTTAAAATATCCGGACCTAGGCTGCCTTTCAGTCACCGCGTCATCAGGGACCAATCGTTGGCAACTTTTAACTCATTTGAATTGATAAGAGATAGTACTGGAACATGCTTAAAATTATGAAATATGTAAAATTAAGAAAAAACAAATAAATTAGCGATTAAAATGCATAAAAAAAGAAAAATGTTTTGATCCAGTGAAGCATAAAAAGGAAAAAATAAAGCTCACATATCTCTGAATAAATTCAAGAAGGATCTTAAAAAATTCTCCTTCTGCTTGCATAGTACAGGATGGAACTCTCAATTGGTCCCTGATGATGCGAAAGGCAGCCTAGGTCCGGATATTTAAAAAAAAAAAATGACATAGAATTTTGTTTATTTAAATCAATATTCCTGTTCTGTGATATCAGGTCTTTGTTTCAATATATATATATATATATATATATATATATATATATATATGTGTGTGTGTGCGTGTGTGAGTTACCTATATATCATTTGCGATGCATTTTTGTAGTAATTTTTTGCAATGGTAATGGTAATTTTGGAATTTCCCATCAGGAAACATTTTTCTCTAAAAACAGTTTTTCAGGAAATTAGACACAAAAATGCAACAAATTTTTATAGTAAAATCATTTCCGATGTATTTTTACAGCAAAATCTTTCATACTAAAATCATTTTCAATGAATTTTTATAGTTAAAACATTTCTAACGAATTTTTATAACAAAATCATTCCAATGTATCTTTATAGCAAAATCATTTTCTGTGTATTTTTATAATAAAATCAATTCCAATGGATTTTTATAATAAATAGTAAATAGTATAGTAAATATAATGAAATCAATTCCAGTCGATTTTTATAGTAAAATAATTTCAAATGTATTTTTATAGCAAAATCATTTCCAATGTATTTTTATAGTAAAATTATTTCCGATGTATTTTTTTAACAAAATCATTTCCAATGTATTTTTATAGTAAAATCATTTTCCGCATATTTTCAAAGTAAAATCAATTCCAATGCATTTTTATAGTAAAATCATTCCCAATGTATTTTCATAAAAATGTTTCTAATGAACTTTTATAGGCAAATCCTTTCCAATGCTTTTTTTTTTTTTTATAGAAAAATATTTTCAATGTATATTCAAAAACCTTTTGGAATTTGATAGTGAGATTTACCATTTGCATACAGGCAACTTTCAGCATTCATTGATTAAAAAGTTAATATTATTGTTGGTTGACATTCACATAATCTTTCTCTTAAAAACTGTTTATTCAGGAAAATAATCTTCAATTCATTAACTTTTATCATATTTTCTTGTACCAATGAGAGTTTCTTTCATAACTTTTTGCTTAAAGTAAGGTGAGAAGTCAACATCTTGATTATGTTGTTAATTCTCTCTTCCAGTTACATGTGTTATTCATTTTAGTTGTTGCTGCAAATATCATGAATATGATTTTTGTTATCACTTTCTGGTATTGATAGGAGTTTCTTTCCTAACTTTCTCTTTAAGATTGTGTGGAAAGTCAACTTTTATTTTATGTTATTATTTTCCCTTCACATTATATGTGTTAAATATTTTAGTTGTTACTGCTATTGGAATTGTTCAAGAGAAGTGTTTTTTGTTATCTGATAAAGTTGTTTGTTTGGGATTCCTAGCCTTATCCTCCCTCCTTCTATTTCTGGCATTGAGCACCATTGTGAACCTCAGAATCGACCTGAATTCTTCACCAAGTGTTGAAAAGCCTTGTGTACTATTCCTCAGTCCAGTGACCTTTCATGGCCTAGGAGGACATTGTATCGGGAACTAGTGGAGCTCTGTGGGTGGCTTGGCTTGTTGGTGACTGAGTTGCATTCTTTCTGGTTGTGGGTGCCAGTGGTGGATTACCTCAGCAACCCAGAGTTTTCACTTACCTGGTGATTGATCTGGAATGTACTATTTCTTAATAACGTGGCTTTCAGAGTGAGCTTGGGAGATTTGCCCAATTGCCACCAGTTTGATCTTGGTTTAGAGGAAATGGCCATGCATACCTTCTTCCAATGTCCACAGGTGCACCGTTCTGGGATCATGTCAGAGAATTGATAGCTTGTATTGATTCCAAACATCTCATGTTCCTCGATCTTGCTTATGTGTGTGATAATGGTTTGGAGTGAAATGAATAGTGTTTCTTACACTGTTAGCTATAGCAAGAATAGTGGTGTTGGTGGCATGGATGACGGGAATCTTATAATACAAATGTGATTCTTACCAGGATCTGATTGGATACTTTGGGCATCAGCTCAGTATGAAGATCAGAACTAATATAAGTGTTTGTCATCAGCAGATTTCAGCGAAAGGTGGGTAAAAGTTGTAAGATTGGTTTGCATGAATGGCACCAGGTATTGATTTCCTTTTTAAGTCCCTTATGGAAACAATAAGAGGCAGTTTCTTGATGAACGCTTCCCCCCCCCCCCCCCCCAGCTAAGCTAGACTCTTTTGTTCACTTAGTTAATTGCTGTTCTCAGCCTGCTCTTGGCATTCTCTTTTCTTATGATCTTTGTCAAAATTCTCAATCTTCCCATTTCGTTTTCATCCCCATTTTTTATCTTGACTGAACCAGCCTTGAATTTTTCCCACGCCATAACTTATGTTAACCCTCACCCCCACCTCACCTTTAGTGAGGAAAAGCTTCTTCAGTCTGCTTATCAGCAGAATACATCAGCAGCTCTTATTTTTCTGTTCGGTTGACCAAACAAAACATTCAAACTAAAACAAAATTATGTTTGTAGGACCTTACTAGCATAATTTTGTTTTAGTTTCAAATGTTTTATTTCATTTTTGGGTTTCTTCCCCCACAATTATTTCATGAAATAGTTTTATAGATTTTTGGAAAAAATATGAAAAAAATAAAAAATTATACATATCTAAATTTTTATGCAATGGAATTTTGGAAGGTTCCCTGTGAATATGTAATATTTTGGTAAATGTTGGATTTGGTGATGATGGATAGATTCTTTTGGTGATTGAGTCAACTCTAAGAATGAATGGGTTGTAAATCAGATTAGCTAAATGTAGAATAATCAGTGACCACCAGCATTTCCCCATGTACTTCCTTTCAAAATAAACTATAAGATTCAAGAAAGGATTGTCTTCCTTAAGACTAGTTTAGATATTTGAGAATGAGTTGGATGTCAGTCCATTAACAGAATGAAAATCCTTAAAAATAACTAATAGATTGGATAAAAGTGCTCAGAGAGAACAATATTTTATTACATCCAAAAAGGAAATCTATTTTTCACACACACACAAAACTTAACAAAAGTACATTGTTATTTAGTTTCAGTGAAACATGTATAAGAGAGGGACTACTGTCAAAATACACAAATGTATAAGAATATGGCAAAAAAAATTTGATCTTGAAAATAGCCAAGAGGATAATTGAGAGGATGAGATACAAAACATTTCAATGATACTGACACAATATGGAATGCTGACCAGTTTTCTTATACATATATATATATATACATATATATATATATATATATATATATATATATATATATATATATATATACTAGCAGCATGGCCCAGCGTTGCCTGTGCTTGATTTGAAAATCGTACGGCTCATACAGCAATTGCTATCACTTGACTTAAAATATTTTTGCCCTTCCTTGCCTTTAAAGGAGTGCCATTTGCCGTGCTGATGTTGCTATATGCCTTACTTCTTGCCTATCTCACACTGCAAATTTTTTGTAAGCTCTATACTAAACATTAAATCTGTTACAAAAAAAGAACTAAACAAAATGAACACAAAACGATCAGCTTTAAAAAAAGGACTCATAACTGGAAAAACTGAATGAAAAAAGAATGTTAACAACAAATACTTTTTCACACCCAACACTGTTCTGTGGAATCAGAATCAACATTGAGTTTAAGCAAGCAAATGAGCCAATTGGAGTAAAGTGCCATGCAGATTTAAATTTTTCCCATATGTGACGTATGCAGCTATCGAATTTAAAACAAATTAATAACCTTTTCATTATTTTTGAACAAAAACTCATCGATTTATGACACAGGAACATAGGGTTACAAAAACATCATAACCCGAATATATATATATATATAAATATATATATATATATATATATATATATATATATATATATTCAGTTTTTCATTTCAACCTTTGGAAGTAAAGTCTGATGATCCAGAGCTCTGTTAAAGGGGTTGTGGTGAAATAACTTATTACATGGAACCTTAAAGTGGTCTGTTTTTATTCAAACAAATATATATATATATATATATATATATATATATATATATAATTGTGTATTTGAGCAGCAGTATCTGTTTTATACATCTTTCATTACAACAAATGACATGGTACTAAAGTTAAGTTTTTATTTAATTTTTCTTGTCTTCTTATAATTTTCTTCTGTTATGATGCATGTAGAAATTGTTCAAATTCCATTAAAAGTAAAAATAAAATGATATTTGATAATGGTTAAAAGTATAGCCGAAAGCATTCATACATACAAAACATTTGGACAATTTCTGCATAATTTACATCCAGAAAAGAATAAAATTATAAGAACACAGGAAAAATTACATAAGAAGCTTAACTGCAGTACCTTGTCAGTAGTTTTAAATGAAATTATTATATATATATATATATATATATATATATATATATATATATATATATATATATATTGGTAGATTGATAGATAGATAGATATACACATATATCATGATATGATTATAGTGGGGCATGCTTTCATAAAAGGAAGAACGGGCAACAAAGTTTCCAAGCACTCTGGTTATGTTTGAATTTAGAATTTTCCTTCTTCAAGGCCAGTTGACACCTCAATGCAAGATATCTCAGTCTTTCCTGCTATATAACCTATACTTGAAGGTAGATGCATATATGCCTTTTCTAAGGGCAATAGTATGAAGAACAGAATCAACTAGCATTTGAACTTGACAATTTCACTTAAAAAATTTACATATTTCCTGCCAGTGATCAATTTCCAATCCTGGTCAAAAACCCAGGATTTTGAATGCTGATTTTCAAGATAGGCTCTCCTCATTTGAAAGATAATGCATCACAATCTATATAATTTTTTTTATTAGCTACACTTGTAACATATTATGTTTTAGGATATAAATGACGGTGTTATTTTCTCATCTAATTAATTATTGATCAGCCTGTTTTATAGAAATCACTTGCCACTTTATTTTTGCATTGTAAATACTTCATTTCTCGTTCTTTTCTCCAAGATATATGCTGTGTTTTCTTGGTTAATGGCAAAGAAAATGGTAAGACATGTCTCTGATAATTAGCGCTTTCATTTGATGGATGAATCTGTGTCTTAGAAATGCTACATTTGCCACTCAGCCACTCACATTCTTCTCAGTTAGTGTGTCATCTCCATATATTATTATTGTTTGTTACATTTTGTCAGATTTCATGACCGGTGCTCATATCAGTAAGGCATTATTTTTAATTAAGAAATCAGTTCTTTATTAGGAAGATATATATATATATATATATATATATATATATATATATATATATATATATATATATGTTGTAACCTATGGAAAGGTTACTGAATACAGAATAGAATAATCAGTGGAAGATAGGTAATGAACAATAATACTTAGGACAAGAACAACACATATAAGATTTTCCAGTGCCGTGTAGAAGAAGTATTCAACTGCTAGAAGTGAGTCAAGTGAACTCCACAATCAATCTCAAACTGCAGGCTATCTACCAACTGCCCCATGTTGTCAGATGTGGCACAATGCCGAATTTAATGTGAGGTATCCGAGCCCATAGGGTCAGCCAAAAATTCCCCGTAGACCTGGGGATCATCTCTGCCCAGCGGCAGGGAGTTTGACCAGCACAGCTGAAGATGAATTTCCAACTGCAGACCAACATACAGTATTTACTACTGTATTTATGTGAATGGGGACATAGCGATTATTGTCTGTAGATATGCTACAACAATATATATGATAAAATATAGTTTTAAGGTGTGTTATATTAATATCAAAGATATAAATGTATATAATATTTATATTTTCTACATATGTGTGAAAGCCTGTGCGATACCCTGCCCTCATCAGCCATCAACCAGAAGAAGTAACAGAGTTTTGATACTGCCACCCCTAGTTCAACCACCAGCTTTTGCTATTGAATAGGGTATGGTTTTTTGTGTAGATGTGTCAGCCTCTGTGATTTTTTGGAACTGCAAGTTAGATTTTCAATGTTCTGTTAAAAGCATTTGCTTTTGATCGTTAAGACATGCTCTTAGTGATCGTTATCAATGAGTTAGTTTGGAAGATAAACAGATGTATTTCCTGTCAGAAGTAGCAGTGTGTTGTGATCATGGTCTTAATTAACTTTGTTTATTTTGGATCTTGACAAGATCCAACTCTTTTATTGTTTCATTATAAACAACTGACATGGCACTGCAGTTGGGATTTTGATTTAAATCTTCTAGTGTTCTTACAAGTTTCTTCTTTTCTGGACATAAATTAGGTAGAAATTGTTTGAATGTTCTGTATGTCTGAGAACTTTTGGCTAAGCTTATAGCCATTATCAAGGATGGTTTTGTTTTTACTTTCAAACTGAATATATGGGTTGTTTTAATTCCTGTAACTCCAGAGACATACATAAACAATCCTTACATTCAGTAAAAATCATTTACTTTTAAAAATTTTTTATGGTCATATATGCATACTTGTATATCTTTTAGGAATAAGATATTTGAAGATATATATATATATATGTTTGTATAAACATATATAGACCATTTGAGGTTATAACACAAATCACCTATATCTCAATAACTTGAATTCACTTTCAAAAATTTTTGTCAAATTTTAAATGATTTATTTAGACATCAAAACAAAGCTTGAGTTACATTTTTAGAAGTTTCAATATGTTTCATTAAAATTATCGGATTTATAAAAAATTCAGCCTGAAGTTATGCACATAATATTAGTTAAAATCCTCTGAAATCTAATAAAAATTATTTATATGAACTCAATAACCATAATATTTTATTAAATTTTTCTTCTATTCATACAAAGTATTTTCTTTTATGGACATAGAGTGTATAAAACCTGTTCAAATAATCTGTGAATCTGAATGCTTTCGACTAATTTATTAAACATTATCAAGGATATTTATTAAAAACATAATATATATATATATATATATATATATATATATATATATATATATATATATGTATCTATAGGAATGGGGAGACATGATGGAAGATGGATAGAGCCGACTTTGAATTCCAGTCTAATCTGTTACATTCGCTTACATGCTAATACCCATGGGAAAAGTATGAATCCTCTTCTCCAACCCAGCTATGGGTAAATAGCAGGACAGTCCAAGTTCTATAACCTTGGATGGCAACCGATCAACCATGGGAAAAAAATCTGCCTCGTCAGTCATGTATAAGAAGATACATGATCGCCTAAGTGTATCATGTATGAAGCATAACTGAGCATTGGGGATATTTTTCATTTACCGAAAACTGTCGGCACTTTGTAGACATGTTCATAGTCAATATTATTGAGAGTTGACTTCTTATTAATCACAGTGCGTTGTCAGTCAGATACATATATATCTATATCTATATACATATATATATATATATATATATATATATATATATACACGCACACACATATATACATACACACACATATATATATCAAAATGATAACTTTAACTGCTCTTTAACCAAATTTGCGTCAATGAAAAATTGTTACTGAAACACATCTCATATATATATATATATATATATATATATATATATATATATATATATATATCAATAATAATAATAATAATAATAATAATAATAATAATATAACTGAGAAAATATGTAAAAATTACAAGAATTTTACGTGTTTCTTTCAGGTGAGTAGAAATTTAGCCAAAGAGTGATCAATAGATAACTAGGTCTATAATATATATGTTATATATACATACACCCATACACACACATATATACATACATATATATATATATATATATATATATATATATATATATATATATATATGACACATACATAGAAATAACTACAAACCTATACACATACATTTTCATATACACAGACACACATATATATACAAACATATTCACACACATATATATATACAAACACATTCACACACACACATATATACCGTGTAACTGCAACGTATGCATAGATATTATCCAGATACATTGGATTTAGCACAATTGTCCATACACTTGGCAAAATGTTGGAACAATACCTACACATATTGAATTGAGGTGTGTATTCTTTTGTTCACAAACATGAAAAGTTGTGATAAAAAATGAAATGAACATTTCAGGTTGATGCATTAACAATGGATTGCTGCTACAATCTTCCAATTTTTATCCGCACACACATACACACACACATATATATACTGTCTGCTCTTTCAAGGCTGACAATGTGTGTAACAGCTTTTTTACTATCATTACTGCCTGGATTGGTAAAGTATATTTGAGGAACAGATTCACTGACTTCTTCTCTTTCCCATTAACAGTTGTTGCATACCAGTGATAAAATATTGTTACGGGAGGGATTGGTTCATGCCTTCCTACAAGATAAGTGGTGATGAAATTCTGTAAAGGGAGTGGTAGATTCTTGCCTTTTCTAAGTGCAGTAATGCTAGGTGAATATTTGGTCAAGTGGTGATGAAACATTGTTAAGGGATTAGTAGATTCATGCCTTTCCAAATTTGCTGATTCTTTATAATTGTTCTGATTTTATCTCATGGAACAATAATTTAGTGGATTAAAGCACTACTTCCTAATTTTTGTTGCATATGCTTAGGATATCAAGGACTGGGTGTGTGAGCAATGATGAGATCTTAGGTTGCAAACATGGAGGAGGCTTATACTTAATATCAGAAAGAGGCAGCTAAAGTTTCTGGGATGCATAATGAGGAAAGAAGGCCTGGAGAATCTAATACTCATGGAATAGGGGGAAAGGGAGACAAGGGAAAACAACGCGTGACATACCCAGTGGGCTTAAGCAAGTGTATGACAGAATTTGGTCTGGGGGATGAAGCAGAAGGAAGGAACTTGTGAGAGCTGCAAGGGATAGAACAACGTGGAGAGCCATGATTGCCTACATCCTGAAAAGACATGACTCATAAAAGGAAAGAAAGAAACAATTGTGAGGTAAATCCCTGGGCAAAGTAGTACAGATTCAGGGGAAATATGGCCAGTAATTAATAAGTAGTGTTAAAAAAAGAACAAAAAATGATAAGATAGATAAATAGATAGATAATAAACAAACTGAGATAGATAGATAGATAGATAGATAGATAGAGAGATAGATAGATAGATAGATAGATAGATAGATATTAGGTTGGTGCAAAAATAATGTCGTTTCCTCACATATGTTACTATGTGAAAAAACGACATTATTTTTGCACCAACCAAATAGATAGATAGATAGATAGATAGACAGATGGATAGTGGACTGCTCATTTTTGAGTACAACCGAATCCATTGTGGTTAGATATCGCCTTTCAGATGCCCACTCTGTGATATCTAGTTTCTTGAACATCGACAGAACCAACATGTGGTTTATACGGCAACTATGCTGAACAGACGTTAGTTAAAGTTTCTAGGAGAGAGCACATAAACTTGCACAGCAGAAAAATAATAGTCCACCTCTGTAGCTTAAATAAAGGGCTTAGCCTGAAATTCCTTGAAGTTTAACTTGATAGATGGAAACCTGAAGAAGTTTGGCAGGCACAACAGCCAAAAAATTGTGATGATAATAATATCAAAGACTAGCAGCATGGCCCGGCGTTGCCTGTGCTTGATTCAAAAATCATACGACTCATACAGCTATCGCTATCACTTGACTTAAAATATTTTTGCCCTTCCTTTCCTTTAAAGGAGTGCCCTTTGCCATGCTGATGTTGCTACATGCCTTACTTCTTGCCTATTTCACACTGCAAATTTTTTCTAAGCTCTCTACTAAACATTAAATCTGTTACGAAAAAAGAACTAAACAAAATGAACACAAAACAATCAGCTTTAAAAAAGGACTCGTAACTGGAAAAACCATATGAAAAAAGAATATTAACAACAAACACTTTTTCACACCCAACACTGTTCTGTGGAATCAGAATCAACGTTGAGTTTAAGCAAGCAAATGAGCCAATTGGAGTAAAGTGCCATGCAGATTAAAATTTTTCCCACTTGTGACGAATGCAGCTATCGATTTTTTTGCATGCTAGCATGCTAGTTAACATTTGTGTCAGTCAGATGTTGGCTCTCACGCAGGCCAATAGAATCTTCCTGCCTATTTGTGGCAGCCAGCTATAGGCTCTCATTGTGGCCAGTAGAAAATGGCTGCAAACTACATGAAAACTGCCGTAGAAGCATGAAAAAATTGATTATTTCCACTATCAATGGGAGTTGGGAAATGCAAAGTCGGTTTTGGCCTTCCCACTAACTTGGAGAATGTGCATGTAAATTTTGGTGCAAATCTGTTGAAAATTGCGGCCGTGCATTTGTTACACACACATCCTGCCTTTTATAGATAGAGATGAAAAGAGTTCCTCAAAGTTACCTGACATTTTAAAAGTATCACTATTAATAACTTGTGAGATAAGCCAGTGACTTATTTTCTATAATAAGACTCTAGTTTGGTGTCAAATACATTGGATTTATTCATGACAAGAGTAATTGCGTGAATTCTCATGTCAGTAACTGTCAAAGATATGCTTTCTTGTTTGTTGGTTCAAAAGCAGAGATGTCAATTACTTCTCCAAATATTTAAACTCATGTCATGAAGAGAAATAAAAAAAAGTGAAATGGATAGCATTGAAGTTTCTATTTATGAAATACATAATAGCAAAGTCCCAGGCAGATAGAAAAAATTTTGACACAAAAGAAGCATTTATAAAGCTTGCGGAATTAATAACAAATTCTACACGTGCAACGTGCTAAGAGCTAAAGAGAAAATAAACGGCTATTCATCGCAGTTCTTCTGTAACTAATTCAATTGTGTAATATCTAGTCTACAAAGAAAGGAGTTTGACTTTGGAATAAAAGATCCTATCATAGTAAGCCTGGAAAGTATTCCTAGATGCTGAACAATCCAACCTTTTTTCTCCTCATATCTACTCTAATAAAACATCAGAATTCACATATCTCAGTTTTTCGCGAATAGATCTATTAAAATTAATGCAAGAGAAGTTTTTTTTTTTCTTTTTTATGATGCAAGATGAGCAGGTGTGAAATACAGAACAGAAAGATAAGAACTGTGTACTTGTCCCACTCTATATCAAATGTATCTGACATACTGTGAATAAAACTTCTCCGTTTTCCTTTAAGCAGAGAAGAAAACATCTTCATCCAAAATGGCTACCAATGATAACACAAAAGTCCAACATAAACTGAAATGATTAAGGGCTTCAAATTTACAATCAGAACAATCCAAGAATCCTGTCAATTTTTTTCTCTTTGCAAAATTTTATCATTGGTTACTTAATAAATATTGGTTGACAGGGTTCCCTAAGAAAGGCTCTTTATTTACATGAAAGCAAGGCAATAAACCACCTAAGATATAGGGTGGGGGGTTACTGAGTGTGAGATAATATAAGAAAAAGAAAATATTATTAAGGAGAGAGAAGAACAGGAATTAACAGAAGATAATGACTGATATTTCATTTAAATTTTTGGAAAGCAAGAAGCCAGAAGTGAGGTCCAAAAACATGAAGTGTAAGAGAAGAAACTGTTAGCATAGAACTTATGGTTACATCCAGCCATTTCAACTGTAAGATGATGAGACCTTGCTGCCAATCTAGTACTACATTTAAATTCATGAAATCTAGTTACCAAAGAGGAAAGCACATCAGAAAATATGAAAATATTTATAGGAAAGGAAGCTACTTTATAGTGGTGGAAAAGTGACTGAAGGGGAGATGTCAGGTTAGGAATGATAAGATTGCTGATTCTTCTTTGGATTTTATCAAAAATCTCTAAATACATACATCGCAGAAGCACCAAACCAGATGTGGGAGCAATATTCTATGCATAGATGAATGGTTGATATGGAAAGCAAGAAGCCAGAAGAAAGTTTCACAAGTGAGAAGAATGAGAGACTGTTAGCATAGAACTTATTATTACATCCCATCATTTCAACTTGTAAAATAATGAAACCCTGCCACCAATCCAGTAGTGTATTAGGTTGGTGCAAAAATAATGACGTAATAATGTCGTTTTTTGACGTTAAAAAATACGTCAAAAAACGACATTATTACGTCATTATTTTTGCACCAACCTGATAATTAAATTCATAAACTATAGTTATCAAAGAGGAAGGCTCATCAGAAGAAAATATTCATAGAAAAGGCACAGGGAAGCTACATTATGGCGATGGGGAGGTGATTGAAGCTAAGAATATTAACAAATATGCAAATCATGCAAAAATCAAAGTTTAAAATTCAGTTACCTGCTATCAAAATCATGAAAATTGCCAGTTTTGTTGAGAATAAATAAAAAAAAGCATTTATTTATTTAGTTGTTTAAATGTTTCACCTCATAAACAGCATCATTGAATTTTAATTCAGCAAAATCTATAGGTTTTACAAATTGTCATAAACTTACCATTTCATAGGATTATCATATATATATATATATATATATATATATATTATAAAACAGTTATATATATATATACATATTATAAAACAGTTATATATATATATATATATATATATTATAAAACAGTTATATATATATATATATATTATAAAACTGTTATATATATATATATATATATATTATAAAACAGTTATATATATATATATATATTATAAAACTGTTATATATATATATATATATATATATATTATAAAACTGTTATATATATATATATATATATATATATATATATACATATATTATAAAACAGTTATATATATATATATATATTATAAAACTGTTATATATATATATATATATATATTATAAAACTGTTATATATATATATATTATAAAACTGTTATATATATATATATTATAAAACTGTTATATATATATATATTATAAAACTGTTATATATATATACATATATCATAAAACAGTTATATATATATATATACATATATTATAAAACAGTTCTCTCTATATATATTTATATTATAAAACAGTTCTCTATATATATATATATATATTATAAAACAGTTGTATATATATATATATATATTATAAAACAGTTGTATATATATATATATATATATATATATATATATATATATATATTGCACACTAATATTATATATATATATATATATATATATACATATATATATATATTGAACACTAATATTATATATATATAATATATATATATATATATATATAAATATAAAAGTGAACATAGAAGTTAACACTTAGAGGTGACAGTCTGTTTCATGCTATATGCAATCGTCAGGTCACATGTGCTGTTATTTTTCTCGGCCATTTATATATATACGGGTCAGTGGTGCATTGTGGGTAGTCCATTATGGCGGTTATTTACTGGAAGTTGTTTATTTATTTATTTGGGTTAAATTATTTTGCTTTTTTTTATATTTATTTTTATTTTTTGTTTCTTTTATTTATTTATTTATTTATTTTAATCGGTGTTTTCATTAACGTAGTAAAAATTTGTTTATATCACTTATTTAATAGTTTTGTTTTGAGAATTTAATTAAAGCTATTTATTCGATTTTAGGGTTGATTGTTGTAGTTTGATCTAACTATTATTTTGGCAAGGACAGTTTTTAATTTGTGTTTATTTGGGTTAATTATCTTTATTTGTTTTTTCTAATGGTAACTTTATCGGGGTTGGTTTGTTTATTTATTTACTTGGATGAATTTAGGTCAATTTATTTTACTTGTATATTTTCTCTTTTCTATTTCTTCATATATATATATATATATATATATATATATATTATAAAACAGTTATTTGTCAGAGTTGAATTAGACCAGGAAACAGTTGTATTAAAAAGTGCTCCATACACATAAAGAAAATAAAAAATAAAAATTTAACATGCAGACCTTTTAAATTTAAAAAATTAAGAGATCAGCTAATCATGCTACCTTGGTTCCAGTCGTTTGGTACCCGCAGGTGATATAGATCAAATGATTTCGTAACACTTTGAAAGTGTTAAGAAATCATTAGTGTGATTGGCTTTCATACAAAAATTTTACACCACAGAAACAAAATTTATCTAGTGGTCAGCATTTGATCATTCGGTTATATAGAAATGGATCCCAATTTCAAGATGAGCATTCTTTATTTTGTGATTTGTTTACATCATATATGTATATCATTGAGACAATCAAATTGTCGTGCAGATTGTTTGAAATCAGTGAAAATATTACTAATTGTTTCAAACAGCATTTGGTTAAGTGCTTTACGTTGTGGCAGGTCCATTAAGTTAGAGTCTGGAAACATGAACTGTAAAACTGGTAGTTGTCATGACTTGGAGAACTTTACAAATCAAAACAATCGGCTTTGTTGTTTAAGAAAACAAAATTATAATCCAATAAATATCTTTTAAACAGAAACTCACAGACAGAAACAGAAGAAGACATTTGTTGATGATGATGATGCCATTTTTATATTAAATCTTTTTCATTTTTCTTTTTTTTTTCAAAGATAATTACTTTAGTGAATTATTGCATTTGGCATTTCAATCAGCATTTTATTTGTTTGAGGGCATAAATTTTCTCTGGAACTGTTTTGCTTGACAGCATATTGATAGCTGTTTGTTTCACTTAAAGAGGTTTTTATGAACTTTTAGCAAGGTTATCAGTCATTACTCAAGCACAAGTATAATGATCAAACACAACAGATGTCTGGAAGAAAAACTGACAGAGTTGTTCAGATTAACAATCCCACTCAAAATGGGATTCATCACAATACTTTGGGATAATGTCTACCTTAATGTTCCTTGTATTAACTAAAAGATCATTTATTATTATTATTATTATTATTATTATTCAAGTTATTTAAGATTCATTTAGTTGTTGATTATATGACATGTTATGCATGGTCATCAGTAAGAGGATGAGCTCGAAATGTGATTTGCAGGTCAGGAACACTAGAATCAAGCAAACATGGAAGTTTAAATATCTGGGTGCTGTTGGGTGCTCCAAGGGATAGAGAGAGGTGGAGAGACATGATAGCCTAAGTCCTGAAAGGACATGACATATAAAGAAGCAGAAGAGAAGAATTCTTTTTAATCATTTCACCCCAAGCAAGGAAATATAGCCATTAAGATGCAGGGTGCTGCTGAGTGTGGAGGAATATGAGAAGAAGAAAAATATTAAGAATCAATAACAAAAAAACAGGAACCATGAAGACAGATAATAATGATTGACATTGCATTTAAATTTTTGAAGGTCAAAGTTGATTGGGAAGCAAGAAGCCAGAAGAGAGTTCCACAAGTGGTAAGTGTGATAGAGGAAACTGTTCGCTTAGAAATCACAGCTATATCTAGCCATTTTAACTGTACAATAATGAGGCCGAGCTGCCAATTTAGTACTGCACTTAAATTCATAAAGACCAGGAACCATAGAGGAATGTCTGTCAGAATAAATACCATGAAAGAATATATAGAAAAGGTAAGCTACATTACTGCATTGAGAAATTGACAGAAGCAGAGATGCCAGGTCAGGACCAGTAACATTGCAGATTCTTTGGATTTTATCAAGAATCTCAAAATATATAGCAGGAGCATCAGACTAGATGTGGCAGCAATATTCAAAGACTGGATGAATGGTAGGCTTATGTAGGATAGATTCTGTTGAGAATAATTGTTTAGCATTGACACAGAGGCTTTAAAATATACCATCATTTTTTACATCATCAGTAAACTTGTATTATAATAAGATTTTAGTGAACATAAAGAGGGTATCGAAATTTTATTATAATAAAGTAATAAACTGACTTTCTCCCATGAATTATACATCATAATTGGGAATAATTCCTTCATTAGGAGCCATACATGATGCACACTGAGGTGATCAGATTTCTTGCAGTTGGTTGCCATTGCTTTCTAATGGTTACAGGACCCAGTCTGCCCTTCTATTTAACCCATAGCTATGGGGAGAAGAGATGAATTCCTACCTTTCCCAAGAGTATTTGTGCATGAATGTATATAACAAACATGATTGGAATTTGAACTCGGTTCTCTTGCTTCTTATTCCATTCCATTGTCCATTCAACCACATGCACAACAAGACTTACAACACCTGTTATTCTCAGATTGTTACACATCTAGGTACTGACCAGGCTCAACATTGCTTAAAGGATTACAGCCATATAGTGTTGAAACATTGGTTCTTATATGATCACTGGTTAATCGATGTTCAGCCTGATCACCACTTGGGAATACCAGATGACTTAACTGCTGGCGGCCGTTAGGAATACCAGGTGAGTTAACTGATGGTAACCACTTGAGAATACCACATGATGTAACTGTTGTTGACCACTTGGGAATACCAGATGATTTAACTGCTGGTGACCACATGGAATACCAGGTGAGTTAACTGATGGTAACCACTTGAGAATACCACATGATGTAACTGTTGTTGACCACTTGGGAATACCAGATGATTTAACTGCTGGTGGCCGTTAGGAATACCAGGTGAGTTAACTGATGGTAACCACTTGAGAATACCACATGATGTAACTGTTGTTGACCACTTGGGAATACCAGATGATTTAACTGCTGGTGGTCGTTAGGAATACCAGGTGAGTTAACTGATGGTAACCACTTGAGAATACCACATGATGTAACTGTTGTTGACCACTTGGGAATACCAGATGATTTAACTGCTGGTGGTCGTTAGGAATACCAGGTGAGTTAACTGATGGTAACCACTTGAGAATACCACATGATGTAACTGTTGTTGACCACTTGGGAATACCAGATGATTTAACTGCTGGTGACCACTTAGGAATACCAGGTGAGTTAACTGATGGTAACCACTTGAAAATACCACAAGATGTAACTGTTGTTGACCACTTGGGAATACCAGATGATTTAACTGCTGGTGACCACATGGAATACCAGGTGAGTTAACTGATGGTAACCACTTGAGAATACCACATGATGTAACTGTTGTTGACCACTTGGGAATACCAGATGATTTAACTGCTGGTGGTCGTTAGGAATACCAGGTGAGTTAACTGATGGTAACCACTTGAGAATACCACATGATGTAACTGCTATTGACCACTTGGGAATACCAGATGATTTAACTGCTGGTGGCCGTTAGGAATACCAGGTGAGTTAACTGATGGTAACCACTTGAGAATACCACATGATGTAACTGTTGTTGACCACTTGGGAATACCAGATGATTTAACTGCTGGTGGCCGTTAGGAATACCAGGTGAGTTAACTGATGGTAACCACTTGAGAATACCACATGATGTAACTGCTGTTGACCACTTGGGAATACCAGATGATTTAACTGCTGGTGACCACTTAGGAATATCAGGTGAGTTAACTGATGGTAACCACTTGAGAATACCACATGATGTAACTGTTGTTGACCACTTGGGAATACCAGATGATTTAACTGCTGGTTACCACTTAGGAATACCAGGTGAGTTAACTGATGGTAACCACTTGAGAATACCACATGATGTAACTGCTGTTGACCACTTGGGAATACCAGATGATGTAACTGCTGGTGACTGCTTGGATGTACAGTTGGTTTAATGGATAATGGCTCAGAACTGTCAGTCAGAGAGTCAGGTTTCAATTCCAGTTTGGTTCATTATATTCAGTTATGTGTAAATACTCTTAGGAAAGGTATGAATCCACATCTTCTCCTCCAGCTATGGGTTAATTACTAAGAATTGTATCACTAAATCATAACCTTTAAAAATATTCTTACAATCTAAAAATATTTTCTGGCCCTGAAAATACCTGCAAAGGGTTGATAAGTTTTCAAAAATGAATTAACCAATCAATCAACATTACTTAACTGCTAAAGCTTGTTATAACAGTAACAAAATATCAACCTGTTATATGCCATCATTTTTTATGGCATAATA
>OZ010598.1:66139213-66176713 GCA_963932145.1 Acanthosepion lycidas | reverse complement strand
ATTTTGCATAAAACATTGATCATAAAAACTCACACTATACTTGACTATTAAACTTAGAGGAACATATTTTATTAGAATTATTATACTTATGGTAAATTAAATGACAAAATGAAAAAATTTCAATATGGCTAACATGGAAAGGAAACTACAGGACTTCTGCGACAGGTTGATAGAAGAAAGCGAGAGAGAGAGAAAAAAAACTAACCATCAACTGCACAAAGACAGAAAGTATGTTTATCAGCAAAAGATGCAAGTTATGAATTGAAGAGATCAGCATGAAGTAGGTGCAAGAAATTTAAATATCTGGGAAGTGTTTTAACAGAGGATGGAAGGTGTGACACAGAGATCTGAAAACATTGAATTAGAAAACGAAGCATTCCAAAAGACAAACAAGGTGGTATGAAACAGAAAATGTTTGTTAGTAACAAAGAAAAAGTTCTCAATTGCTATGTGGTAACCATTGTCTTATATGCCAGTGAATGTTGGACAAAGTAAAGAAAAAACACTTCTACTCATAATCAGGAAAAAATGGCTGGAATTCCTTGGACACATAATGAGGAAAGGGGGCTTGGAAAACCTAACTCTTATAGGGTATATTGAAAGCAAGAGGGGTTGAGGAAGGCAGAAAGTCATTTAATTGATGAGATGATATGAATGGAAGACAGAATGGAGGGTAGGAACTTTAGCCAAGAGTAAAAAAAAAACTGGTAAGAACCACATGTGATAGAAATTGGTGGAGCGCTATGGCCACCTATATCCTGAAGTAACATGGCACATAGAATAAGATGAAGAAATTTTGTCCCTCAAAAGGGCTTTAGACTAATCTCTTTATTGATGGAATATCATATACACATGAGGATGGAACAGAAATGTAAACAAACATCAGTTATAATTAAACATTGAGTGAAATACTGAAGATGTAAAGAGACTTAATTTTAAATGTTTAGTATCTGTTATTATCTAGATGTACAGCTGAGCCAGCCTCATTCTGCTTTTTACCATTCGTGCCTTTAAATATCCCACAATGTAAAAGAACTTAGAATAGTTACAATGAGATAATAAATGTTATATTAATCACAATTATTTCTTCAAAGTTTTCAGGTGGAGTCTGAGAGTCTCGGCTTTCTGTTATTAAACTTCCATTTTCGATGTTGACCGTTGGGATCAGCATAATTCAATACAAATTAATAAGGTTATTCATCATTTTCCGATTTTAAAGAGTAACATTTCTGAAGAAAAAATTGAATAAGAAAAAAGTAATAAAAAAAAGGAACTAAAAAACAAGCTGAGTATTTGTCTGGTACAAATATATCTACAAAATACTTTATTAGTAATTTAAAAGCTGGAGTTTTCTCTGTCCTTTTAACTTGAATTTCAAATTTTAAGTCTGAATAAATGATTTGGCAAGAAGAGCTCTTGAAATGGTATTCATTTTCTAATTTACTCAGCGTGGAAATCAAGAAATGGTGCTGGATGAGAAAAGATATGTCTGAATAATTTTTATTTTCAATAAATTAAACAAATAATCAAAACTGATTGCTTATAAGATCTGTGTTGAGTAACAAATATTTAAAAATTATGCTGAATTTTTTAATTCCTTCTATTTTTTTAAAATTATCTTCATCTTTTTCACTCACACTTTTCAGCATTTTTGGCCTTCCTATAGTGCTTAATGTTCTGAGACTAAATATTTTCATTATTGCATCTATTTTTTTGACAATTATCTTCATCTTTATTCTTTTATACACACTTTTATTAAATAGTGTTTTTTCCTTCCCTAGAGTCTTATTTTCTGAGTTTAAATATTTTTCTTTCCATTTATTAAATTATTTTCATCTTTATTGTTTTAAGCATAAGATTTTGACATCATCTTTATTTTACATAAAGTGATTTTTATATTTGTATCGTATGTTTCTGCTACGCTTATTCTTCTTTTCGACTAAAACACAACAGAAAGCCCCCAACGAATTCAACGCCCTATCAAGCAACTGAATAAATGGATCATGTGTGCATCTTCATAGCATGATATCTGCATGCACTAAATTCTTTCATGAAGGTGAATATTTTCAAGCTATATCCTGTTGCAGATGCCTGCTCAGTTACATGTGTTTCTTCGACATTCACACAATAAAACTAATTTATACTGCATCTGTACTGAGCAGACCTTAGTTACAGTTTCTGGGGAAGAGTATGCAATCTGGCATAATCAACAGTTTTAAACAAGGGTCGTATGCACAAACCCTCTGTCATGATTTTTGTCTGCATACTAGCACAATTATCAAAGACTTCCAAACAGTTTTGCCGACACAATTCTATTAAGAAAGCTTAGGTCAAACTGTCAAATGGTTTCCAGGCACATCCCAATAGTGATGCATGCTGGAATTGTCTCCCTTGGCCAATATTTTCAACATGTTACTTCTTTGACAAATTAGCCATGTTGAGAGTCAAACCAGAGTCCCATGGTCAGAATGCTAATATTCTAAACATTCAGCCATGTATCCATAACATTTTCTCAGTTAAGTCATTTTGTATATGTTGGATTTTATTGTAATGGAATTTCCCTATCAGCTAGGTGGATTGACTATATCAGTAGATATATATATAGTGAGCACAGGATATACCTGGGGGCTTGCTTTAGCAATTATTTGGAGATTTGTCTCCAGCTGAGCTGATTGAACTCTTTGCCTTTGGGCAGAGAGGAACCCAGATGAGGCTATGCCAAAGGGCAGAGTCTCACCTGGGGGTAGACAGCTACCTGACCCCATTTTTTACAGGGTATATGGGAAATTTTTGCCCAAACCTACAAGCTTGAATACCCCACATTAAATTCGGCCTTGTGCCACATCTGACTGCATGGGATGGTTGGTAAATATCCTTGCTTCGGGAATTACTAGCCTGCTAACTGATTCCCTGTCTTTCAGTAGTGTATTCTCTTTTACAATAAACCTCTTTTTCTTTCATCTACATGCTTGTTGTTGTTCCTTCACTCGAGTAACACCTTTGTCTGTTTGTAACCTCTTTTAGGATATAACAGATTTGATGCTTTGATGGTGTTTCAAATCTGGCAAGAGTGATAAAGTGAACATTCCTACAATGCACGAGAGGCACACAAGGTAGAGTGTTGCTGTAAAAATGGTAATGCAGAATAAGATGAGTGATAGATACTGAAAAGGAAGATGATAACTAACCCGTGACTTGAATAGGTTAAGATTAAATTGTTCAGGGAAGGACCTGTTTGGGAGTCAGTTCTTAGGGAAAAGCTGAGTGAAAGTTTCTCCTTAAATTTGGAACTTTGAGGAAATTAAGGTGATTTGACTCCATTGTGATTGCATGACACATTGTAATAGTAATGGTCTGGACTAGTGGAACTAAAGATTAGAACTCATCTGAATATTTGCCATGAAAACAGGCTTTAAGTTTTGCACTTTGGGGAAAGGGGCTGAATAGTGGAAAATCATCCACCAGCATTCGGCCTTCTCAGATTAACAGTTTCTGCCGACATAAAATTGAAAGATTATATTGTATCAATTGTTAGCTCCGCTGTTAGTAAGAAAGTTGTTTCCCTGTATCATGCTAGACAATTTTTCTCTCCAGAATTTATCTTACATACTTATAAACCTACCATTAGTCCTTGCATTGAATATTGCTGCCACCTATGGTCTGGTACAGCTGCTATATATTTAGAGATTCTTGATGAAATCCAAATAAGAATCTGCTATATTATTGGTCCTGACATGGCATCTCGGCTTCTGCTACTTTCCCACCATCATAATGTCACTTCACTTTTCCTTTTATATTTTGTTTAATAAACTTTATAATATGGTACCTAAACTTTATGAATTTAAGTGCAGTATTAGATTCATACCTTTCCCAACGGTGTTATATTCACTTACACACAAATACTCTTGGGAAAGGTATGAATCCATCCCTTCTCCCACCAACTATGAGTTGAATAGCAGGACAGACTGGGTTCTTTATCCTTGGTTGGCAACCAGTCTACTGCAGAAAGAAATGGCAACCTACTGCAGGAAAAATCTCCATCATCAATCATATATCAAAAGATATATGATTGCCAAAGAGTGTATCACATGAAATGGCTAAATGTAACTATATATTCTATGTTAGCAGTTTCTTCTATACCACTTCTCGCTTGTGGAACCCACATCTCACTTACTACTGCCCAATCAACTTTGATCTGCAAAATTTAAGTGCAATGTCAATCATTATCTTCTGTCTTCTTAATTCTTGTTCTTTTATTGTTCTCTCTTCTTAATAGTATTTTTCCTTATATTCTTTCACACTCAGTAACCCCCCTTGCATCTTAGTGGCTTTATTGCCTTGCTTGGTATGAAAGGATTAAAAAGAAATTATTTTGAAATTTATCAAAGCTGGTAAGTGAAGATTGAGCATCTCCATCTTTGATATCAATACACTGTTTTGGGGTGTAATCTGACACTTGTAAAGATGAAGTATAACAGAAGGTGTGCAGAACTGTTTAGGGTGCCCAGAGCACAGATCAGAGGAATTGTATCCCCAGGAATATCCATATGGACTATTAAGAATCATTTAATTGTTGCAGAACATATACATCTAGAGCCTGATTACTGCTTATGCCCCCATATTGTTGTCTATCTCTCTAGTGAGGTGGTTAGCACATCACCTGGAATATTAAATGCTTCTCTATACTGCTCAGTGATGGAAGCATAGTCTATCTTAATGTTAATTTGCATGCGTGACATAGACCATGAAAGTGATATTTTCCAGAGCTTATTTATCCATGACATGCATCCAAACCATAGCACCATAATGTGTGAACTATATTACAACTCTCGCATTATTTCCTAAATGTTGAACAGCCATGGATATTCAGAATGTTCAACCTATTCTGCTGTCAATGCTGCAAAAGGAATGTGATGTACTGTTTCAGCAGCATAATACCTGCTAACCTAATGCCCATGCTACTCAACATTGTAAGAAACATGGAATTATGTACTTCTTGATGCTGCTCACCATCAGTAGGATGCAAAGTATAACACAGAGAACCAAAGGTGCACTGAAATAGCAAAAGATGCCTTCTAAAACATAAACAAAGTATGAAGAAACAAGAAAACTTTATCAGAAACAAAGAAAAGGGTGCTAAACTGCTGTCATATCTATCCTTTTCTTTGTCAGTGAGTACTGGAAAATTTCTTTACAGATGGAAAGAGAACTAGAAAACACAGAAAGTTGTGGGGAGCCATGTCCTGAAGGCATAGAGCAGATATATATTGAATGAAGTCATATGACACACATATTAAGGGATTTGTTTTTTTTATGGGCTTACTAGCAGCATGGCCCGGCATTGCCCGTGCTTGATTCAAAAATCGTACGACTCATACAGCAATCGCTATCACTTGACTTAAAATATTTTTGCCCTTCCTTTCCTTTAAAGGAGTGCCCTTTGCCATGCTGATGTTGCTATATGCCTTACTTCTTGCCTATTTCACACTGCAAATTTTTTCGAAGCTCTATACTAAATCTGTTATGAAAAAAGAACTAAACAAAATGAACACAAAACGATCAGCTTTAAAAAAAAGGACTCATAACTGGAAAAACCGAATAAAAAAAGAATGTTAACAACAAATACTTTTTCACATCCAACCCAGTTCTGCGGAATCAGAATCAATGTTGAGTTTAAGCAAGCGAACGAGCCAATTGGAGTAAAGTGCCCGAGCCAATTGGAGTAAAGTGCCATGCAGATTTAAATTTTTCCCACTTCTGACGAATGCAGCTATTGATTTTTTGCATGCTAGTTAACATTCATGTCAGTCAGCTGTTGGCTCTCATGCTGGCCAATAGAATCTTCCTGCCTATTTGTGGCAGCCAGCTCTCACTCTGGCCAATAGAAAATGGCCGCAAACTACATGAAAACTGCCATAGAAGCATGAAAAATCAATTATTTCCACTATCGATGGGAGTTGGGAAATGCAAAGTTGGTCTTGGCCTTATCACTAACTTGGAGCATGTGCATGTAAATTTTGGTGCAAATCCACTGAAAATTGCAGCCATGCATTTGTTACACACACACACACACACATCCTCCCTTTTATAAATAGAGATGAACCCTTTTCAGGATATTTAAACCCAGAAAATATTTTTAGGTTGTAAGGACTTTTTCTGAGATAATAATGATTTAGTCATATGAGCCTTACTAATTAATCCATAGCTTGGGGGAGAAGAGGTGGATTCATACCTTTCCCAATAGTATTTGCATATAAGTGAATATAACTAACCCTGACTGGAATTGGAATTGACTCTCAGACCAACAATTCCTAGCAATTATTCATTACACCACCTGCACATCCAAACTTACAGCACCTGATATTCCCAAGCAATCACCCATCTATGCACTGACCAGTTGCTTAACTTCAGTGATCATATGGGAACCAATATTTCATATGAGAATCAGTGTTAAGGGACAAGGTAGGATGGTAAAAAGTGAAAGGTTGTTTAGAACTAGAAGTGACAGGATGTTGTGGAGAGCCATGATTGCCTATGTCTAGAAGACATGCGACACATAAGAGATTATTATGTTTGTATGAATGTGAGAATGCAGGTGAGAGTTAACACCAAAAGATGATATACAAGGTGTACCAAATAATTAATTACAAATTATGAGGGAAAACTGTAACAATAAAAGTCAATTTCCATGTCAGATGAAACACTTGTGTATTGTTTGCATTCTCTGCTAAAAGTTAAAATCCAAGCCATGTCTTCAGCTTATTGATAAAGAAATAGGCACAGCTTTGATTTAACTAATTACTGGCATCTCTCCTGTCGATATAAACTGGTAGATTTTGTTGGCACCAGTTTGGCCATCCTAAACTAATTCTTTATTTTCTTTTTTAATTATATCACCCCATGTAAGGCAGTAAAGCCTCTAAGACACACAGGCTTACTAAGTTTGTAGGAATAAGAAAAAAAAGAAACTTTATTAAAGAGTGAGAACAATAGAAGAGGTATCAAGAAGACGGTAGATAATGACTGACATTTCATTAAAATTTTTGAATATCAAAGTTGGCTGGAAAGCATGGAGCTGGAATAGACTTCTATAAATGAAATATGAAAGAAAAGAAACTATTAGCTTAGAACTTATGGCTACACCTAGTCATTTCAACTGTAAATTGATGAGACCTAGATACCAATCTAGTACTGCACTTAAATTCATAAAGTCTAGATACCATACTGAAGAGCAATATTTATTCTGTTATCTTTAGAAATGTGGCACAAGGCTGAAAAGGGGATTGGGGAAAGGACGGTCTTCTTCTGTCTTAACTATAACTTAGCTAGCCGCAAACACTGACCCAATCGTACGAACAATATTCCTTACACCAAAACAACACATTCATACGTACCTTTCTTACTACAACCACCATAATACCTCTTTGTCTCTATGAAAATACTAACTAGTCCCCATATTTACAATTCGTTGTCTGTGGGGGGGGGGAATAAAATAACAATTCTAAAACTAAACCCCAATGATACCATACTGAAGAGCTCATCCAAACAATTACCATGAAAGTATTTATAGAAAAGGCACAGGGAAGCTATGTTATGACAGTGGGAAAGTAACTGAGATGTGAGGTCAGGACCAATAACATTGCAGATTCTTCTTTGGATTTTAGCAAGAATCTCTAGATATATAGCAGAAGCACTGGACCACATGTAGCATCAATATTCAAAGCATGGGTGAATTTTAGACTTATAACTTATGTAAGATAGATTCTGGAGAGAAAAATTGTCTAGCATGACACAGTGAACCAACTTTCTTAGAAGCAGACTTAGTAGGTGATTCAATATAATTTTTCCAGAAAAAGATATTCAACAGAAAAAAAAATAATATACCTAAAAAGTTGTGCACCTTTGAAAAGACAGTTTGAAAGATAAGAAAATGGTTACCCAATAAAACAAACTTGATGGCAGTCTAAAAAATGGTCCAAGAAGCAACTACATGCCTGGATCAGGTGGTTTGGGTCCATGTTTTTCATGTCCATGATGGCAACTTTCAAAGAGTTTTTGCTGCTGGTTGCTGGTTGCAAGGAGATTATGATAGTGAATATTCTTGGTTGACCACCCACCAGGGCTGCATTAGCAAGGTGAGAGGTAGAAGAGCCATGCTAGAACATTATATATTCGTGCTCTTTAGCCATGGCCTGGACACTAAGTCTAGCATCCCAATATAGATGGTGGAACTGGCTACAAGGTTCTGGAGAAAGAAAGTTTATCATAACATGGCCTTCATTGTTTTTGATTTGGTGTGGGTACTTTCATGGCATCCATGCAGGGCCACAGCTCATTCCTCCTGTCCTTTTGTTGCCATTCAAGAAGATGGCTATCTCTGAGTCATTGCAGTTGTTAACACAGGCCTCAAGCAATGGAGCCTTTTAATTTCCTGTTCTAGATTGGAAGTTGTGATGTCAATGTTATCATATATGCGATAGAGAAGTGACAATGTTACAATTTGGAGAATGACATGCTAGGTTTGGGTCGTCCTTCACATATGGCCTGCTAAAGGTGTGTTCTCAAAAAAAAAAAAAATGAAATACCATAGTAATATGGGATCTGAATACTGATGCTAAATTCTTTATTTTATTCTGTGTTCACTATAGGTCAAAGGCTTGAAGCCCCTTTCTGAATTTCAAAGAGTTTTTGTCCTTTAGAACTTCTGTCTTGGGTATGATAATAAACTACATCCAGCAGCAAGGCCTCTGAACCACATCTTAATTGGTGTTGTTCCCAGGTCCACCCTGACTTGGGGTGGTAGCACCTGTTAGGGCCCCAGCTATAGGAAAATATTTAACCCCCAAACCTGGGTCAAAACACTATGAAAGTGTAAAAATATGTTTTTATAGTAAAAATACCAGCAATACATTTTTGAAAAAAATTATTACCAGCAATACATTTGAATTCTTACAAAGAATACATATTCTATTCATATGAACCTCTCCTAAAAATCTTGTTGGTATTGAATAACCCATTGAGGTTGATATGCCGTAAAACAAAATAAACCCAATCCAACCTTTAGGACTTCATTGAGAAAAAATGTTTCTGCTTTGTTAGAGATTTTACAAATATATATATATATATATATATATATATATATATATATATATATATATATAGACACTCTACTGGAGTCTCCTATTGTTTTCAATGTATGAGTGTCAAGCAGTCCAGTTTTTAGAACTAACAGCCAGACCACCCACACATATTTGATTATAGGGGTGATGGCTTCTCCAGAACCAACAACACTTTTGGGAATAGAGAAAATTAATGTACAGTATTCTACAAGGTCCCCAAACAAACCTGTGTAGGTTTGAATTCAGACTGGTTGCCTCCCAAAGCTATAGAACCTAATGTGTGTTGCTATTTTCCCATAGCTAGGGATTCATACCTCTCCCAAGGGTATTAGCATGTAAGTGAATCTAATAAATTCAACTGGAATTTGAACTCAGCTTTCTGATTCCTCAATCCAAGCTGCAATTCATATATATATGTGTGTGTGTGTGTGTGGCATAGGCCAAAAAGTCAGGTGCCTCCCTTTTGATTTTGAAGAATCATCTAAAAACTGAAGGTTTGTGTGTCTTTTTCAAAACTAGCTCATTTTGTGCCAGAGGGACTTTCTCTTTCAGAAGGGTTTCATCATATATATTTGTTATAGTTTAACAAAATATGAACGCTAATTGGTACATCCCAATCCTCATAAATACATTAGACACTATTGTAATTGAGGGATAATATGCTGTCTAAGTAGTCCACCATTAGCAGTGGTTTACATACTTCACACTGCTGGCAAGTATTGTATTTTGTTGACGTTATAAAGATTACCATTTCATTTCCAATCTCCATTTTGGTTATTCCTCATTCAGTAACCCTTCCTAGGTTACAACAATATTCAATAAATTATAAAAAAAAATAATAATAATGAATTTATCCCATTACTACATAAAGTTTCCTTAAAATTTTTTATCATTTTGTCTAATCGATAAAGCTGGTTAAGGTTGGCTGACTTTAATTTTTAGATAAGCACTATCTAAAGAATTGTATGCCAAATTGGATGGGTTTCAACATCTTGGCTTAGCAGGAGTTAATTAAACTGAAGGTATGAGACTTACTAATTATTACATCCAGAAGGTAGCCCCATACTTTTGGCTTATAATGTTGGTTATTAATCGGTATAGAGGCTGAAATACAATAAGGAGAACAAAAATAAGGAAACTGGTCAAAAAGAATGTTTCAGCAGTACTAACCAAGACTTCATCTTAAAGCATCAAACAGAAAGTTTACTATTGGGTACAGAGGCTGAAATATGGGAATTAGTTGAATTAGTTGAAAAGAATCCTTGTATAATCTTAGAAAATTAATCAGAAAGATGATGAGATGGTACAATGTATGAAACATGATCGAGAAAACAAAGTAATTGTTTGAAAAGGATCCTTGTATAATAGTAACAACACTGCATCTCATAAATTCAAATTAAAATCTTATAAATTTCCGATCAAACATTTAATGACTGAAATGTGCTTTGGTGCAAAAGATTGGTATTAATTTTTCTGTCTTCATTCAATGGGAGTAGAACATCAATAAATCTCCACTGATTTTGGTCCAATGGGAATTTCTTTAAAGAACGAGCAATCATGAACAATTTTATGGAAATTGCAAGATTTGTACAAAAAATTTGAATCTCATACAACTTGACTGACCCAAAACACAAGCTTACAATGGTTTTGGTTATTTTACAAATAAATTCTTTATTTTACAGAATTAACAAGTTTTTTTTCTTTGGGCTGCATTTTTGTAATTAAAATATGGTTGTACCTCACTGAATTTTATGTGATAAAAGTACATTTGAAAAAAACAAAAAAAACAGAGACAGGGTTAGAGGAAGAAACTGTGGATTCAAAGTCAGAACAATCTCATTAATAACTCTCTCCTCCAATTTGCAGACCCTATTTACTATATTCTTAATACTTGATATAATGCAAAAATATCACAATGATAAAATTGTTAATAATTATTTATAACAATTTATACTGGGACTCATCCATGCAATTACAAGTAATCCATAATAATATTTTCAACTTAGAAATCACATTTGTTTTTGGCATATGCATTTTTTGAAACTGTAAATCTTTGTCTTTCAATCATTCCTGCCTCACCTGCTATCCTCTTCCGCTGCAGCTATGAGGTGTTTCTTATCTCTGTTAAACCCTGTTCTGCCAGCCATTTACACAAGCTCATTAGGTTTTGCTTGGTCCATCTTGTTTTCAATATGTCCTGTGAGTATCAAAATTTCTAAGCCCTCTTTCCTCATTATGTGCCCTAGAAATTTGAACTATCAATTTTTGACTATGTATAAGTGTCCTTTTTGTTTTAATTTTACCTCTAAAACTTCATCATTGTTCACATGTTCAGTCCATGGTATTCTCAGCATCATTCAGTAGAATCAGATTTCAGTTGCTTCTAGTCTCTTCTTCATCTGTGATTAGACTGTCCAGCATTCACTGCCCTATAGGAGGACTGATATTACATAACAGTTCCATACTATTTTCCAATTTCAAGTGGTTATCCATTACATTACCTGTACATCCAAGCTTACAACCCCTGGTATTCCCAAGTGGTCACCCCTTTAGGTACTGACCAGGTTCAATGTTGCTTAACTTTGTTGAATGTACATATACCAGTGTTTTCAAATCATGATAACTCTTTGTTCATGTGTTCAATATATATATATATATATATATATATATATATATATATATATATATATATATATATATATATATATATATATATATATATATATATATATATATATATATATATATATATATATATATATATATATATATATATATATATATTTGTATTTTAGACAGCAAATGTTATTTAAGGCAAATACTATAAAAAATGACAGACATTTTGAATCGATTAATTTTAATGATTGACTTTTCCACATTATGAATAATCTTTCTCAGACAAGGAGAAAATTCCATCAGAAATTTTCCAAAGTTTATTTCAGAAGAAAAGTACAAATATTACCATGGTAATCGTGGAAAGAGACTTGTGTTGTGGATCCTAATAAATATATAAAAAAGACTTTTATTAGTGTCCACAGCACAAGTCAATAATTAAAATTAATCAACACAAAATGTCTGTCGTTTTTAATACATACATACATATATATATATATATATATATATATATATATATATTTGTTTGAATAAAAACAGACCACTTTAAGGTTCCATGTAATAAGTTATTTCACCACAACCCTTTTAAAGGGCTTTGGATTATCAGACTTTACTTCCAAAGGTTGAAATGAAAAATGACAAAGCCCTTTAAAAGGGTTGTGGTGAAATAACTTATTACATGAAACCTTAAAGTGATCTGTTTTTATTCAAACATATTTGCTCAGAATTTACATTGAGCTCTCTGGATATCATCCTCCTTGGTTCTACCCATACGGATTACCTAGTTTTGCATAAACTATATATATAAATATATATATATATATATATATATATATATATAGATAGATAGAGAGAGAGATAGAGAGATAGATAGATAGATATGTGTGTATGTGAAATAGAGAGAGAGAGAGAGCGCAATGGATAAAAAAACAAACCTGGCTAAATGACCAATATATTGGTTGCACCAACATTTTTTTATTTTATTTATTTATGTTTTAATCATTTCACCCCGAGCAAAAGGATAATACCACACCACTAAGACATAAAGTCTTACTAAGTGGGAAGGAAAATGTGAAGACATTAGTGAGGAGAAAGGACAATAAAAGAACAGGTTCAGAAACACAGAAGATGGCGATTAATGTTGCATATAAATTATTAAAGAGAATAGGTGGCAATGAAGCAAAAAAGAAAACAGGAAGAGAATTCCACAAGCGAGAAGTGTGATAGCAAGAACTGTTAGCATAGAACCTATGGTTACATACAGCAATTTCAAAAGTAAAATGAAGAGACCTAACTGCCAATCTAGCACTGTGCTTAAACTCATAAAGTTGATGTACCTCAAAAGAAATTACTATGAAAATATTTATAGAAAAGGCACATGGAAGCTATGTTATGGTCAAAGGAAAGGGATTGAAGATCAAATATCAGGACACGACTGATAACATTGGAGATTCTTTGTTGGATCTAATCAGATACATAACAGAAGCACAAGACCAGATGTAGCAGCAATATTCAATGCATGGGTGAATGGTAGACTTTTAAAGACAGATTCTGACAAGAAAAATTGTCAACCATGAAAGAGTGAACCACGATTACAATAATAGGAAAATGCAGATAAGAAAGGAATATCTCTTGCTTGGAAATGAATTTCCAAATTTTTTAAAACATTATATTGCCACTGACTTCCATTCTTCAGACTCCAATGCCACATCATAGACTCATTCCTTTTTCTTATTTGCTTTATTATACAAGAGGGACAATCACATTAGTCATGATTATCAGAAGAAACAGGAGGAGAATGTTCAGAGAAACACATGTCAACTCCTTGGCTTAGAATTTCACCACATGCTGGCTAGCCTCTCTAAGGAATATGGGTGTGTGAGGCATACTGACTCTTCAAAATTCTTACAGCCATCTACTGTCTACATGTTATTTTGGTCTTATATCAAAAACTTAGACAAAAGCATTCCCTCACTGACAGAATTCCATACCCACAGAATCTTCTGACTAGTAGTTTGCCATCCTGGGCTAGCCTCTGAATTCTGTAACAGATGATGAGATTTGAACTCAGTTCTCTTGGTTAGAACACTAACAGTATAACCATTTGGTCCTATGCCTGTTAAGTATTTATATATTGTTCATAATTCTAGTATCTGACAGGAGGAGGTTACAGCTGTGTGTTGTAATGTAATTTGAATACTAATGGAATAAATATTTAATTAGAAGATGGCTGGAGAATTGAGCAGTCAAAATTTCAAAATAAGAAGAGTCCACATTTGAAGTACAGATGTGTCAGTATGACTGCAGTTTTTCTCCTTGTCTACATGTTGTCTTTTGTGGTCAAATTTGTTCAGGTTCAGGTTTTTTTGTTTCTTTTCAAGCTATCATTATATGGTAAAATCCTCTTGATTGCTATCATTTGATAGTTCACTTCTGTTCAAATTATCATTTTAGGGTTCATTTCCATTCAAGGTATCATTTTAGGGTTGACTTGTGTTCAATTTATCATTTTGTGGCCCTCTCTTTTTGAAGCTATCATTTTATGATTCATTTCTGTTCAAACTATCATTTTTTATTTTAGTTCTATTGCTTTAAGATTTATTCCCATGCAAGCTATCATTTTAGGGTTCAAGCTTTCATTTTATGGCCCACTTCTCTTAAAGCTATCATTTTAGGATTCACTTTTGTTCAAGCTATCATTTTATGGCCCACTAGTTTTGAAGACATCATTATATGGTTCACTTCTGCAGGTTTTTATTTTAGGATTCACTTCTGTTCAAGCTATTATTTTATGGCCTGCTCCTTCTGAAGCTATCATTTTATGGTTTGCTTCTGTTCAGAGTATCATTTTAGAGTGAACTTCTATTGAATTCACTTCTGTTAAAGCAGGTATGAAATATTCTTGTTTTATTCTTATTGCTCAACATTCTGCTCATAATCTTATCTTAATTAGAATCATGCCATAAAACTAACATAAACTTTATAAAGACTAGTTTAATTAATTACAAAAATCTATTTTTTAATCTCCAGGGAATTCTGACATTTCTAGAACTTTATTGTCAGAACCAAGAAACCTTTTTCTATAAACACAAAATGAGAGTGAATAAACATCTAAGAACTAAACCTGATCCAATTACAACTTTTGTTAATACAAAATAACATGTAATAATCATGCACGTCATATTTCTTTTAATTAATAAGTAATTATATTTCTCATTACTTTCGTTTTTCATTTTCCCAGAACAAAGTCCGCCAATATTGTTTAACAAAATAAAACATCTATATTTATTCACAAGTGCAATTTTGTAGTTGTTACCAAAAATATGCATCAGACAGAAATTTTGTACAAATTCATTTTTTTAAGATACAAAAAAACAAATTGTGTTTAACCAATATTCATTTTTTTTTTTCACCATTTCATAATTGCAAAATGAAGGAAAAAGAAAATGAATTTTTGTTTAGAATTTAATAAGTCTGAAAATGATGTTTCTATTCTCACCTGGATACATCCTAATTTAGCAAACAAAGCCAGGTGTTCAAAAACACTATGAAATGATACCACAGAGAATCTTAACTGCAGCATCAGAAAATTAGCTAATATTTTCCTTCATTCATCATTGAAATAATAAGTGGCTTTGCAATATAGTATAGAGCCTGGAAGGGGCTGGCATTGTTACATTCCAGATGCGTTCATTGTATGTGCAGATGGCATAATTGTTTATGATTCGGAACACAAAATCAGCAAGCTAAATTCCAACCGAATTTGTGACATTCACTCTTCAAACTCTCCCCTATCTAATTCATCTAATAGTAATTCAATGGGGGAAAGGTCAGGAGATTGAGGCAGCTAAGTCATAATTTCCAAAATTTTGTTCCTTTTATTTTTGTCTCTAAGGTAATTTTGACATAATTTAGAAGAGTATTTGGGATTGTTATCTTGTTGAAAGGTGAATTTATTTCCAATTATGTGCAAACCAAATGGCATAGCATGTATTTCCATAATTTAATGATTTTGTTCTTTTTTCATGATTCCATTGACCTGAATCAAATCTCCAGCACTCTCTCCGCCAAAACAACCTGGCACCATAACAGACTCACTAAAATGCTTAACTGTTGGAACTACATATTTATCATTCAGTTTTTCACCTGTCATTCTTCTCACATACAACTCTTATTACGAAAAAGTTCAAATTTGGACTTGTCTGTCCGCAATACATTTTCCATTCTGTCCCGTTCTTATGACTTTTAGCCCATAACAGTCTTCAGCATACAAGAAGAATAAAAGGCAAGAAAGCCACTCAATGTAGAAAGTTATTGTTAAAATGCTAATGATGAATGATATGTGATAGGACATCAAGTAAACTTTTCTAAAATAGAAACTATGATCTGGTATTGGACTGAGAACAGAGATAGCAACTACCCTGAATCAATCATTAAAATTCAGAATATGGAATTGTTAGATTCAAAACATTTCAAATACCCCATAGTTTGGATTGGATAGTGTTGACCATGTTCACCATAGTCTATGAATATAGAATACAGCACAGTACGTAATCTGTTCAGACACTCTACTGAATCTGACTATATTGCCAATACCACCAGCAGCTGTTCCGTAATTATACAGTCTTCGATATCAAAGGCTGGCAGTGCATATTCAGGGAAAACATGGCTGCCTTTATACACATCATATTGAATATTCTGAGCCTTCTGATTGGTTAACCCTTCTATTGGTGAACTCTAAAATGAGTCAGCTCATTTTGCCTGGCTCACTACTACACCAGGGTACCCCAAAATTCCAACAGATACGAGATAAGAAAACTGAACACATAGGACTAATTATTTCCAACACCATAAAATATTAACTTGCAAACTTGAGTTATGCTATTTAACAGCCTTGTAAGAACTTGAATCTCATATGCATATGATGTATAGGATTAGATATATTTAGATTATTATCTATTTATGGCCATTTTCTCAAATTAATGATTAAAAATGGAATGAATTCTTTTGGTCTTAAAGAAGGCAATCTCTCATCAAACCCTATAGACTTGCATTACAATATTACAAGGACCTTCACCAAATAACAAAAACCATATAATTTGAAGTCCTCCAACAACAACTAAAAAAGGTAGCACCTATAAGTAAAAGAGAAAATAATGGTATGATAAAGCTGTTAATTTTCCTCACTCCTAAAAATAAAAGATTGGGAAGGAAACTCCCATCAATACTAGTGCACTTGAGAACTTCTGCTACAGAATAAGAATAAATGAATGACAAAAACAGAGAAATCCATTTGAATATCACAGACTTGGACCTTATAAAAGTGTCTGACCTGACAGAGTGACATATTTAATAGGGGTTTATTTTTGCTGCAATTGAACATACAGAGTACCTAGTAAAAAAGTGGTGAATTTATCATCACTGTTTTATCTTTCAAGAATCATTGACTTTGAATAAGCTTGAGTATTTATGACCTTGAATAATTATTCAACGCTTGCATAATTATTTAACTCTGATTGGTTCTTTTATGATTAATTGCTGCTTGATTTTGTGACTCATCATTTAAAGGTTATTTGCAGACAACTTTCATTTTTCATTGTGCCTTTCTTGTATGTCTAAACAACTCACTCATTTTGAGTGTCAAGTTATCGTACTTTTCAAAGAACATCCAATGTGAGATTGGTGAAATGTGCAAAAATTCTTCCTGAATTTCTTAGTCGATCAGTTGTCACCAGTTTTCAATGGCTGTTTCATATCATTCTGAAATTACTTCTTTTTTAGTTGGCACCCTGTAGAAGCAAGAGATATTTGAAAGGAAGTATCAAAAACTGAATTCAAAGTGCAGTTTTTTTGAATGGATGAAACAAGTGATACAATTTTTTCCTTCAAAAACTGTTTTAAGAGAAAGATGTAATAATTTTCAATCAAAGGTAACACTAACTGAATGTTTCCTGTATGGAAAATGCTATTTCGAACAATACTATTGTATATTTAGCACCTGTTACCACCGGTTTATCTGTTGTGCCATACATGTCATCCACTTGAGTCCATTTCTAACAGAAGCTGTTCCTACTGTAGATATCCTTAACAGAATCCAATAACATGAGATTTGTAGGAATTAAATCCTATATCATCATCATCATCATCATCCCCTTGACTTTTTTAATCGTAAGGGGGATCTGAATGCAGAAGCCTTATTGAATCTCCTCCACAACAGTCTATCAGAAATTCTGGTATAGTCATACATGTCCATTGTTTGATATTATACAATCAGTTTTTGCATTGACATCTTCTCCTATGTTCACCTTCAATGCTGCCTTGCATGATAGTCTTGCACAAGCTGTTGTGCCTGCCTTGTGATGTGTCCAAAGCACACCATTTTTCTCCATTTGACAGTGGCAAGAAGAGGTTTCTGGTGGCCTGCAAAACTTTCAACCATTTTCTGCACAAACTCATTGGTTTTATGTTCCCAATAGAAAATGCCAAGTAGTTTTCACATGCATTTGTCCTCAAACACTTGGATCCTATATATAAAATAACAATATTTGGCAAGACACCTAATGTTTTTATATATATTTTATATGTAATTATTTATAATACATGTATGTTTATAGAGAATTTACTCAAATTGAAATGTTTTACTTAAATGTCGGTTTTCAGAACAAATTATTTACTTTAACCAGTTCCACTTTCAGCTTTTCAAAAAGTTTGTAAATGTTTATCAGATTCTCATGTGCTGATGCTTAAAATAAAAAAAAATCAAGGGGCATAACTGGTTTTATATGTTGCTTATGGTATATATTTCAACCAATAAAATCCCATCAGAACAATAATTACAATTACAAATACCTCTAAAATACTTGTGGATGTAACTGCAGACCTACCATGTGTTATTTTGGGATGATTTAGAAAATAATAAATCCATTCACCACACCCACAAAATCAAGAAAAAGAATTTCCAAGCCAGTGTGAAATTATTTTCTAACCAATTCACAGAAGTTTGTACCTCTACGTAAAATTAAATTTTGGATCCTTTTTACAGATATAAAAATAAAAGCTGCTTCTTAGGGTTCAAAACAATTTTGCAGGTTTAATTTACACATTCATACACACACACTCCCAGACACATACAAACAACAGAAGATGACAGTCAGTAGGGTCTTGTCTATTCACTCACAGAAACATTAGGTTGACCCTCATAAAATAAGTCTGTCCACACATCTCACATCACCCTATGAACACTTAATTACTTTCTAAAACAAACTTCACTGCAAGGAAAATTGAACATTTTATTGCTATTGTATATTTCTGAAAAGAAAATATAAATGTTATTTCAACTGATGCTCTGCTTCTACTTTTCCTTTTATATATTTCATTTAAAAGATGTGTTTTTGTTGTGTTTGTTGTTAAAGGTTTGGAATGACAAAAACCTGGATAGATGGATCCCGACAGATTACATCTGAATATATTCTAGCAACAGAATTTAATCTGTTTCATGTTCCCAATTTTTTTAATCATCCAAATTTTATTTGACAACGACAGGGTGTGATGGATAAATTGTCATCTAAATTACACAAAAATTAAAATAACGCTGACATCTCATTTTAACAGATATATTTAACAAAATTACACAAAAATATCTTGAAATACTAAAGTAATATGGCATGTGGAACTAGAACAGTCTACCCCAGGGAGCGAAATAAAGGGTTCAGTTCGACATTTCAACCACCTGAAGAAGGCCAGAGCATACAATGGCCGAAACGGTGTAATATATATGGTGAAAAAGATGAGGATAATAGTCCAAATAATGTAAATAGTGTACATAATACCTCATCTCAGAAATATAGACAGATAATTCCAAGCCATTATCTATTACACCCTTTGTATATCTGTTGTGGTGTGATTTTGCAGTGGAGGCTTGTATTTGTACTAATCGGTCCTAAAATAGGTTCGACGTACAAAATGTTAGGAACTTGATATAATAGGTATTACGCGGAGTAATCTTGTTGTAGTCGCTGACTACGTTCATATTCGACTAACTGTCGTCCGAAAATCGACTGACTGACTGACTCTCGTTTCTCTTACATCTCCTACTTATATGGTGGGAGAGTCTATTAACTATAGAATAGGTGTTTCACCATAAAAATATCCAAGGTTACAGAACAACATAGTATTCACAAGTAGTCATCTATCTAGGTATAGACCAGACATCAAATACTGATATAGAGAGAAAGGAATGATCAGGTGCTGGTGGAAAGAAGTAAAAAATCAGGTGCTGGGTTAGTAGAGAATCAGGAAAAACCAGGTGATAATGAGAAGAGAAATCGTCAAGATAAGAGTTGGTAGAAAGAAGAATAAGAACATGATAAAAGTTGGTAGAGAGAATAGTAAGATTTCATATAGAGCTGGAAGAGAGAATAGTAAGATTGTTTATAGAGCTGGAAGAGAGAAGAGTAAGCTTGTGTGTAGAGTTGGTAGAGGTGGTAGAGAGAAGAGTAAGATCATGTATAGAATTAGTAGAGAGAATTGTAAGAACCTGTGTAGAGCTGGAAGAGAGAAGATTAAGATTGTGTGTAGAGCTGGTAGGGTGAAGAGTAAGATCATGTATAGACCTGGAAGAGAGAAGAGTAAAATAGTGTATAGAGCTGAAGAGAGAAGCTTGTGTGTAGAGTTGGTAGAAGTGGTAGAGAGAAGAGTAAGATCATGTATAGAGGTGGTAGAGAGAAGAGTAAGATCATGTATAGAGGTGGTAGAGAGAAGAGTAAGATCCTGTGTAGAGCTGGTAGAGAGAAGATTAAGATTGTGTGTAAAGCTGGTAGAGAGAAGAGTAAAATTGTGTATAGAGCTGGTAGAGAGAAGAGTAAGATCCTGTGTAGAGCTGGAAGAGAGATTAAGATTGTGTGTAGAGCTGGTAGAGAGAAGAGTAAAACTATGTATAGAGCTGGTAGAGAGAAGAGTAAAACTGTGTATAGTGCTGGTAGAGAGAAGAGTAAGATCCTGTGTAGAGCTGGAAGAGAGAAGATTAAGATTGTGTGTAGAGCTGGTAGAGAGAAGAGTAAAACTGTGTATAGAATTGGTAGAGAGAAGAGTAAGATCCTGTGTAGAGCTGGTAGAGAGAAGATTAAGATTGTGTGTAAAGCTGGTAGAGAGAAGAGTAAAACTGTGTATAGAGCTGGTAGAGAGAAGAGTAAAACTGTGTATAGAGCTGGTAGAGAGAAGAGTAAAACTGTGTATAGAGCTGGTAGAGAGAAGAGTAAGATCCTGTGTAGAGCTGGTAGAGAGAATAGTAAGATTTCATGTAGCGCTGGAAGTGAGAATAGTAAGATCATGTATAGAACTGATAGAGTAAATAGTAAGATCATGTAGAAAGGTGGAAGAGAGAATGAGATGAAAGTTTTGGTGAAATGATGGTGATGAAAGAAAAAAATTAGGTAATATCCTTGCAGAGGAAGAATAGATCAGGTAGAGGGCCTGACAGGGATCAATCAAAATAGAAAATTGTGCATCCAGATATCTGGCTAATGGTAATGATAGTGGTCATATTAGCCATTTCCTTATAGCAAAACATTTGGCATTCATTGACCAAGTAACCAGTGATACCTTTGTTTGAAATTCATCAAATCTTTCTTTTAAAACAATTTTTCAAGAACATAGTCTTTTCAAGTCCACTAACTTTTGAGCACTGATAGGGAATTCCTTCATAACCTTTTATTTGAAGTATTGTGGTATGTCAACATTGGCACTTCTTGCGTGATCGCTGTGACATGATAAGAAGAAGTGACACCCTTGTTAAAAAATCACAAAAGAATGGAAAAAATTCAATGAATTATTCTGATTTATTTTTGTACTTCTTTCAATGATTCGAGATTGATTAATTTGTTTTGTTATGGCTTATTAAGCCTTATAAGTTATTTAAAGCTGAAACATATTTTTTCGGATTATAGGTCATTGACAGTATCCAGTGCTTTCAAGTTGTTCACCCATCTAAGTACTGGCCAGACTCTAAACTGCTTAACTTAAAAAGAGGTACTCTTTAATTTATTTTTCTTGTCATCTTGATAAAGTAAAGTCATTATTCACAGATCTCAGCCAAAGCTCATCATAGACTAAAATATTTGTGGGCAAGACTGATCAGATAAGATTGTTGGTCCCAAGTATGCTTTGAACTGTCCTGCCCAGTTAAAGATTCATTGTTCTGACTCTCAGCTTGTTTATGTCATCATTTTTTCCTTCATGTTACACATGTTATCCATTTTAGTTGTTGCTGCTGGTGAAATTCCTCAAGTGATGGGGTTTCTATGACTTGGTACAATTTTTTGCTCATGATTTCATAGTCCTTGAGATTCAAAGAAAGATGGTTCTTACTAAGACCTACAAACTTCATTTTCTTAAAACCATTTTTAATACGGCTGACAGTTTAGATATTTCTGAAGAGGTTTGTCACTTTGCATGGCATCCATATGAAAGTCTTGATTTGACTAGGCTATTTAAGAACATGAATTGAGTCTTTATGTGAAGGTTTAGATTTCATAGCCATGTGGAATGAAACTACTCCCACGTGCAGAACTTATTCTATGCTCACTTTCTTTATTTGCTTTACCAAATTGGTTATAATTGATCCATAGAGTGATGAATTGGAAATGTTTAGTATATATTAATTCTACATTGTGTATTTTTGATGATGGATTCAGAGTAGGTGCCATCATTGCTTTCATTCCAATTCCATATCATAGTTTCTGTTTTGGAAAGGTTCATCTTGAGTCTTATGTCTTGGAACACTTGGTAGAGGATGTTGATTTTTGTTCAAGATCATTCTTATCACAACTATGAATAGCTACGACATTGGTATCACCCCCACTCCTCATCGTCAGTGCACTGGACTAAGGAAGTATATTTAGAAGTTTACTGAAAGAAATAGAGCAAGCAAAACTGGGAATTTCAGATGAAGTGGCAGAGAAATAACAGCAATATAGAAAACAAAGTTCATTGTAGTTGTAATAGCAGCCATATTTCATACTGGGAAACAAACATTAAACTTCCTCCAGTTCCAATATGTTACATTTGGCAAAGAGTTTGTTCTTTATGGGACACAAAGCAAGCAGGACATAGAATTAATATAAAGCAATAAATTTTCACTGATCTATGATGCACAGTTTGGAACAAAAATAGAAGATTAAGATAAAATATGGAGCTATGTCTGGCTAATGGAACAGCCTGTCAGAATAATAAGTGATAGGAGGTGGCATTGGGTTATAAAGAGATGTAAGCCAAAGGGAGGTTATAAATTCCATTTGCAATCACTTAAAATCCATCGAGCTCACTGCGGAAAAACAGCCACAAAACCGTGACTGCCATCTTTCAATTTTTTTGTTATGTTTTTTCTTGTTCATAGACTTTCATATCTGATTTGCTTATTTGGTGAAACAAAATTCATAACAGCTTGAATGCTGCATAACAATTTTATTTATTATTATTATTATTGCTGTTGTTGCTGCTTTATTATTATTACTAGTTTTAACACGTGAAAATTTCAAAGTTTTCCTATTTTAATATTTTGATGAATCTTAATTTTTAAGTTAATGATTCATTAAACTCATGGCAATAAAATATTTGTAGAAAATCTGTATTGCATCATTAAATATTTGAGCTTAACAGCTTTAACAAAATATTGCAATATCAATTATAAATATGAATGCTAGTTGTTAATTTAAGAAGTAAGGGGATACAAATGAAAAGATTTAAAATTAACAACTTTTTCCATTATATTGAAACAGCTATTAAACATTTCTATCTTCCTTTCTATCTTTCTTTCGTTCATTTTCTTTACTGAAACCAAGTAGTAAATTTTCCCTTCTTTACATGCAATCAAAATGGAATAATCCATCATTTAACAGGCATTGGTAGGTTGTAATGGTTATAGGAACTCCTGAAGGGAGGAACAAGCATAATTATAATAGGATTATTATTATTATTATTATTATTGCTGCTGCTGTTTGTATTATTGTTATTATTATTGTTGTTGTTGTTGCTGTTAATGATGATGATGTTGCTTTATTATTATTGTTGTTGTTGATGTTGCTTCTTTATTATTGTTATTGTTGTTAGTATTACTGGTATCATTATTATCATTATTGTTAGTTTTATTCGTACTATCATCATCATTATCATCATCATAATTCCTGCCTTCTTTAGTGAAATCCATTACCAGATCAAAACCTGAGGTAAGGACAGGTAACAAATATATCCTTTGTCTACATTGCTTATATTTTCTTTACATTGTTAATATTCTCCTCAGTAGATGAGCAGTTCGACACAATACAATTTTTGTCTTAAAAAGTAGGGGCTGCTAGGGATTTTGTCCATGTCTGTACCTTTTTTGACCATTTTGACCTTTTTTGGCTCATATTATTATAGGGATAGCAATGGCACATTTATCAAATTTAATTTCAAAATTCTGTTACTCACTCATTTTTAATGGTTTTAAATGGATATATTTTTCATCTAATGAATCTGTCATGCTTATGAGCAGGTATTTTTGGGTTGTAATCATTATCATCATCATCATAGTTATTTTTTTAATTATTGTTATTATTATTTTATTATTGATATTATTATTACTCATTATTATTACATTATCCTTATTAGTTTTCCTTTCTAAATTATTCTTATAATTATCCTTTATTACTATTATTATACTTATATTTATTATCATTTATTAATTGACATTATCATATAATTGATATTTTGTTTGTTTCTTCATTCCTTAGCTAGTTAACACATATGTTACACTCAGCCAGGACCTCAGAAATAATAGACTATTTCATTTTGATCACGAGGAAAGATGGAAAAGAAATATTAGTGTTGCTATCTGGTTTCAATGAGAAAAAGGAAATAAAATAGTGGAGTGATAACACTCTCATGTGTTTAATGTCTGCTTCAATGAAATGGAGAAACTTCTTCAATTTTCAATTTTTTCATTTGTATCCTCTTACTTCTTTAAATAATGGCTTGCATTCATACTTATGATTGTTTTTGTTAAAATTGGTAAGCTCAAATATTTAACAAAGCATTAGGGGAATTCCATGGGTATTTTATAGTTGTGAAAGTTACAAAGAGCTTATTTAATCATTAAATATTATGATACATCAAAATTCAATTAGGAAAACCTGTTAAATGGCTACAGCTAGTTATTTACTACGAACTGTGTTATTATTGTTTACTTTTATTATCATTCATTAATCATATTATAATTTTATTATAATTATTTTTTATTATTATTTATATTTCTTACTATTTATCATTTGTTATAAATCATTATTATTATTATTACTATATGTTATGGGCTATAAATAATCTGTAGTATCATGTGAAAATTAGATAGACAAGTATAAATAGAGAACAACTGGTGAACATGAGGGGGCTATGCCTAGCAAACCCAGTTGCTATTCAGGACACAGAGAAGTGTACTACGACTACTACTACGCAGAGTGATAAGCAAAAACAACATAATCATTATCAGTATTAGTATTGTCCTATTATAATTGTGCTTGTTCCATTCTTCATTAGTATGCATGTCCGTTATGTACTGCCAATACCTCATAAAGAATGGACTATTCCATTTTGATCATGTGGAAAGAGGAAAAGACACTACTAGGTTTCAATGAGAAAAGGAAAAAGAGACAGGAAGCTAGGAAGAAGGGAAGGTAGAAGTGTTAAACTTGTTGCATTCTGTGTTGTCTTCGGATCCCCATGCTATTAATAAAAATGGTATAAACAAAAATGGTCATTTATTTTGGTATTTGTTTTATTAACCCTGGCAGCTATATTTACTATTAACCTTATCATCATTATTATTATTGTTTAATTTTATTATCAATAATTAAATATTATTATAATTTTACTATAATTATTTTTATTATTATTTATAATTCTTATTATTATCTATCATTTGTTATAAATCATAATTATTATTATTATTATTATTATTATTATATCTCATATGTTATAAATAATCATTGTTAGTATTATTATTATCCTATTATAATTGTACCTGTTTCATTCTTCATTAGTCTTGTAAGCTAGGGAAAGTTATTGAATAGAATAATCAAAGGAAGGTTGGTAATTAATGATAATACTTAGGACAAGAACAACACATACAAGATTCGTCAACAGCACATAGAAGAAGTAGTGAACTGCTAGAAGTGATTCAAATGAATTCCACAATGAATCTCCAACTGCAGACCAATGTACAGTATTTAGTACTGTATTTATGTGAATGGGTACATACCCATTATCATCCGTACGTATACTACAACAGTTAGTTTTCACATCTGTTATGTACTGCCAATACCTTATAAAGAATGGACTATTCTGTTTTGATCACATTAAATGAGGGGAAAAGACACTACCAGGTTTCTGTGAGAAAATGGAAGAGAAACTGGAAGATAGAAATGTTAAACATGTTGTGTTCTGTGTTGTCTTGGGATCCCCATGCTATTAACAAAAATAGTATGAACAAAAGTGGTCATTTATTTTGGTATTTGTTTTATTAACCGTGGCAGCTTGGATTCTAAAAGGCAATAGTAGGACTGACATGGACGCATGTCACACATTGGGTCAGTGTCTCGCTACAGGTGATATTAGTCAGAAACAAACTTAGGTGTGGGAGGCATATCAACGTGTCAGAATTCTTGAAACCCTCTGTTGAATTTGCACTGTTTTGGACTTATATTCAAAACCCAGACAAGAACAATCCAGAAGGCCCCACCCATGAGTTAAGTCAATCACTGACCATTCTGGCCCTGGCCTTCGCATTCTGTAACAAACATCTCCTACCTCATGAATAATGGACAATTCCGTTCTGATTATGTGAAAAAACATATCAGAGATGCTACTTGGTTTCAGTAAGAAAATGAATGAAAGAATGAAAGCTGAGAAGACAGAAGTGTTTAACAACTGTTTCAGTGAAATGGAAAAAGTTGTCAATTTCAAATATTCATTTGTACCCACTTCTTAAAATAATAGCCAGCATTCATATTTATGATTGTTATTTTAATATTTTGTTATACTCTCGTGTCAGGTATATGGCACGAGGAGGTTGAGTTTTCTTCCCTGACTTGGAGAGGAAATAGAACAGATCCTGCTGACCTTAAAACTGATTGACTGTCTGTCTGCATTTGGTAGGTAGGTCAAGCTATTGCAAAAGTAGGGAAGGAGTGGAGGATAAATTTATTTATTAATAATTTGAAGAAAATATCAATCTTGAAAATGGTCTCAATGGCTGCAAAAAGATAATCTGTGGGCTGCATGTTTCAGAACCCTGACCTGAAAATGAGACAGTAAAAATGTCTCAAGATATACAAGGTATTAGTTGTTTATTGTCTTAAGTCTGACCATGATTTTAAGTTAAATAATGCAGTTTTAATTAAGACATAATAGCCATAGAAAGTGAACTAATTTTTGAGTCGTTCATAGAAAATCTATGTCCAGGATCATACATCATATCACCTTTCTTAACAAAACTACTACACTATTACAATATGGAATGTTTGGAAAAAACAGTGATAAAAACAAAAGTGGTAGGAAAATGAATGAAGTCAGCTAAGTTGTGCATCTCATCATATCAGATGCCAAAAATTTAAAACTTAATTTTGGTTTGATTGTTTGTTTAACGGTATATCAACTCCTTATGGATCATTAATGACAATATTCTATTCTCTTTACTTTGGTATTTTTTTCTCAAAAATGTATTGCTCTTAATGTTTTTCCAGTTATCTATTGCTGGTAATTTAATTTTTTTTTTCCTATGAAAATGTATTGCTGATAATATTTTCTAATGCATTTTTATATTTTTGTATTTTAACCCCAGTTTGAGGGTTTTCATTATTTCCTCATAGCTGGGACCCTATCATCCTGGATCTAGGTGAGCTGGTAATAGCAATTAAGAGGTGGTTACATGCTCCCCAAAACCTCCTGATCAGATGCCTTGCTGCCAGATGTAGTCTACTGTCATACTGAGGATGAAAAACTGTTCCTGCATCATGAGCATTTCAATCAATGCATAATTATAAACAGTGTTTGTTGTATTTCATTCCCACCAACTTACATATATAAAGTTTAATCAATATTTAGTCTGAAGAAATCCTTCTGAAGGATGAAACTTGTGACATATGATTTTTCCATTTTGTCCTTCAGTTATTTTTATTCCAATTATTACAGAATATTCACAAAAGATATTGCTCATATAAGCTACATATAAAATAGACTGTAAAAATGTCCCAAGAAATTTATGGTGAAACATTTGAGAATTTCAATAAAGGACGACATGAATATAAAAGGATCTTTTAAAAATACACTCAATGTATTAATCATTTATCATAAATCTGGTCATAATTTTGACTTGATGCAGTTTTGATTTTGATTAATATTTTAAGTCAAAAATATGTATTGAAAGTGCACTGATTTCAGAATCCACTATAGTAAATTTACATCCAGAATCATATATCACCTTTTTTTTTCCAAAGATACTACTGATGCAAAATAAAATATTTAAAAATCAATAGCGATAAAAACAAACCAAAAGCCGAAAAAAACTGAATTTAGTTTGCCTGGTTATGCATCTGAATATACATCGGACACAAAAAATTTTTAAATTTATATTTAAAGCTAATCATCCCTTTATCTTAATGGTAATGGTAAAAATAGTCATTTCTATACAGGAACCACTAGACATTAACCAAAAAATATTATTGTCAGTTAAAACTTACAAAATCTTTACCCTAAAACAGTTTTTCCGGAAAGTAAACTTTTTAAGTCTCCTATTATCCCGCTTTCTAGTATTAACAGGAATTTTCTTCCTAGCCTTTTATTTATGGTTGTGAGGAAAGTCGATATCTGGATTAAATCATTATTTTTCCTTCTTTCATTTATTATCCACTTTAGCTGTTGCCACTGTTGGAGGTCTGTGATAACACAGGAGAAAACCATATCTTACCTCAAAGAAGAATTTGTATCATCTGTACTATCTGTCTTGAAATATGATAATTGTTTGTACTTCCTTCTTTGGTTCAGTCATGACATTTCTTATCACAATAAAAGAATGCTACTTTGGACACAGAGATTTCTTGGTTATCATAGGTGAAGAATGAAATTGTACAAGTTTTGGATACAGATTTTTTACCTCTTTTGATTTATGGCCCTGCCATTTTTTACTTTGGACTCGCGAGTCTAGTTTACACCTTGATTTTTTTTTATTATGGGATCAGAACCAGCTTATTGCTATCTTTTCACCAAGTCTTCATGTGATATGGTTTCTGTTATTGGTTCTTTGTGATTCTGTAGTAGCAATCTTTAAGCTCTGATGAAGGATTTCCTTCCTTAAGACCTAGAGGATTCTTTCGCTTAAAGACATTTTTAATCACTGATCTGAGAAAGCAGTTGTATATAGTTGAGAGGTGGTTTGACATTTCCGAAGGAGTTGGATGACATGCATGACATTTATATGAGAGCATAAGCTATTTATGAGCATGATTTTCATGTAAAAATTCTAACTAATAGTTTTTGCATTCCCCCTACCTATATATATATATATATGTGTGTGTGTGTGTGTATGTAGGTAGGTATGTATGTCTATATAAGACTCTATCAATGAAATGATTATGAGACTGAAGATGTCCTTTTGAAGAATGAAACACATAACATATAAATGTTTTTCCATTTCATCATTCAATAATGTATTTAATGTAAAAGATCAATAATGAGTCTAAATGATCTTCAGATCAAAGAGATTCTTTTAAAAGCTATTAAATGCTTTTTTTTTTCTTTCCCTTTCCAAATATGAAGAAACAAAAATAAAACTAAGGTCAATAGGTATTTTTCAGCATGTCTATGGTGCAAAAAATTGCACAAGCCCTCTCGGCACTTCCCTTTTTGTGGATGTCCCAGGTGGAGGGAAATAAACCCAGCCGTCGCCCAAAGAAAAGGTACTGCCATAGGGAAAGGCCGCCTGGGGCTTGGGCTTAATATTTTTGATAGATATCTGGCATGTCCCAGGTAGGCATTTTCCCTGGTCACCCCACTGAGATGGGATGTGACACAAGGTCGAGGTTTAATGTGGGGAACATGAGTATGTTATTATTATTTAACATATGAATAGGAACTCCAAAATAACTTTCCAGGTTATTTAAAGCCAAAAAATATTTTAAGATTGTATGTGAGGTGACTTCCTTTACATAAGTCATAAGGACTATAAATAGCTATGGCTATTATCCATGAGGCAGTTGAGTGCATACTACTTCCTATGAGTTAGTAACACTACACTACAATGGTGTCACCAAATGAATAATTATCACTGGATAATATGCACGTGTGACTTAGGATAGTAGCAGGTAGAGCTAGAACAAAAAATCTGAAGGATTTAAAATCAGGGGAGAAAAGCAAATAACTGATCTATTCTTGGCAACAGCTGATTGCGAGGCAGTAACAAAATTATCAGCACACCCAAAATAGTTGGAAGAAATGACGTTCGATGATAGTGAAAAACATAACACCCAAGAAAAAACTAGTGAATGCAGAGAGATCTAAGTTCATGAATATTTCTCAAAAAGTGAATGAACCAGTTATTGAATATGTTCTTTATTTAAACCAGGCTGCTAAATATTGTGAATTTGAGAAACTGTGATTGGAAAACCAGTCAAACAAAGAAGATTTGATTCAAATGAAATTGGTAAACAGCTTTCAAAATGAGGATTATCAGTAAATGATTCTAATGAATTTACAACTGGGAAAGTCTTCACTAGAAGAGTGTGTCAAATTTGTTCAGCAACAAGAATTAATTTGAAAATTTAAGAGAACAAAAGTTATGGATCCAGTAAAGGAAATGGATATATACATGATAAAGAAAAAGACAGAATAATGTGTACTTTTTGTGGATATCAACATCAAAGAGAAAAACAAAAATGTCTGACATATAAAAAAAATGTTAAAAGTGTTTCAAAATGAATCATTTTAAATGCATGTGTAAATCCCAAAATAAAAATGTAGAGATGGTCTGACAAAATGAAGAGGAAATAAGTATGGATGCCTTTTCATTAAAAAAAAAAAAAAAAAAAAAATTGAAAAAATATTATCAAAAATTTGAATCAATAATGTTTCATTGGACATGCAATGAGATACAGGAAGTGACATAAAGTTGATACTCAGAAATTTCTGGAAGAAATTAGAAAAAACAAGATTAAAGAAAAGCCTTGTCATACTGAATCTGTTCGATGGATCCATGATAAAAATATTAGGCTATTTTGAAGCCAACCTGGAGCTAAAAAATAAGTTTGACCTATTATTATCATAGCAAACTGTGATAAGAATTATGGTCTAATAAAAAATGATGTATAGATCATAAATTCAACAAAATTACTAAACAAAGTCAAGGCAGATTAAATAGGAATGTTAAAAAATTATGAAGCAAATTTAATACTAAAGGAAAATGTCTCCCTCTTGATATTTTGAAGCATGAGAAGTGCTAGTCCATTTACTACTAATACTAGTGGAAAAACTAAAAAAAATTACTGGAACAGGATCTAATTGAACAAGTTTTACCAGGAGGAAGAAAATGGGCCTCCCCCCCATTAGTAATTTTAAGAAATAAGGATGAGGATATGTACATTTGTGGTGATTACAAAATATTAGGTTGGTGCAAAAATAATAACGTAATAATGTCGTTTTTTGACGTTAAAAAATACGTCAAAAAACGATATTATTACGTCATTATTTTTGCACCAACCTAATAGGTGTAAACCATAAAATATGTGCAGACTCATATCTTATCCCCAATGTAGAATGGGCTTTGCAGGTATAAAAGCATTCACTAAAATTGATTTAAAGTCAGCATACCATCAATTGATGAAGACTTTAAAGAAGTCACAACATTAAACACACCAATAGCCTTATTCAAATGGAAAAGAATGGCACATGGAATTAAAACCACAAGTGCAATTTTTCAAAGGCCTATAGAGCAAGTTATTGGTAGCAATATAAAAATTATAATATGCTACCAGGGTGACATTTGTGCTAATAATGATGAAGAATTAAAATACAAAACCAGTATGGTTTTAAATAAGTTAAAAAAAATGCTGGATTAACAATTAATGAAGAAAAATGTGTGCACAACACTAAAAACATAATTTTGGGGATATTCCATATCTAATGAAGGCATATTACCAGACCAATCATTAATTGACAAAATATTAAAAGTTGAAGTACCTAAGAATAAAAAAGAATTTGAATTTTTCTTAGGATTTGTAAATTCCCACAGATGATATGTAGAGCGATACTCCAATTTGACAGAACCTTTTGTTGCTTTAAGAAAAAAGAATGTGGTTAAAAGAACAAGTGGCATTTGAAAATTTAAAAGCTGTTCTGGCAAAGAAGCCAGTAGTAAAAATATTGGGCCCTAGAAAGGATACAGTTGTAACAACTGATGTGAGTGAACACATAATTTTGGGGATATTAGCTCAAGATGGTCATCCTATTATTTATCTTTTGAGAAAATTGTCAAAAGCCAAATTGAACTAATAAAATACCGAGAAAGATGTGACGAAAGACATGACTTAGCAGAATTTGAAATGAGTGCAAATGTCTCTTGCCTGCAAAGTAATGACAAAAAGAAATATGGCTGCTATTGAAGACACAATTTATGTGCACCGATCTCGTCCAAAACAAGACGATATTTGCACACATGTAAATTTTGGCCGTATTAGAACAGCATAAAAAGCAGGGTGCCAGGAGCATAAGTGAATCGGGAGTCATTCGGTGGACTGTGTGCAATAGAGCTGGATGTGCAAAATGACAGACGAACAAAGAGGAAGTTGAAGTAGGCGTAGATGAGTCTGGTGTCTCTTTCACAACTGCCCAGTGTAATGGCTGAGAAAGAGAGTCACACAATTCATTTCCTTGAGGCAACCAAAGAAGAAGAAAAAAGAGCTGGCCTGCCGGTGAGTACTGCACTTTTTGACCCCCTCATCACCATTGTTTTTCCTACAAAAGAAGTGTTGGCTATAATATGGATGAAAAATAAAGATTGGGAAAGAAATTCCTACTAAGGTTTGACCATAGACCTTTAGAGTTCATATTTAATCCTAGGAAAGAACTTCCTAAGATAACATCTTCTAGAATTCTAAGATGGGCCTTAATGTTAATGGTGTCTAACTTTGATATTGAAAGCATGAAAGGTAGTACTATTCCACATGTAGACGCTTTGTTGAGATTGAGATTCATTACTTCTGAAAGTGAGAAAAGAGGAGAAAAAATTTGAAGATACTTTCTTACACTGGGTCGAAACTGATATTTTGTTAATAGACAAATTTGCTGAGGATATGAAACGAGATCACATATTGAACAGTATATTGTTCAGGATAAAAAATAATAAGTAGAATAATTGCTCATGAACAGAAAGTTGTTTTAAAGGAATTAAACACAAGTTAACTGTAGAAAAGGGTGTAAAGTGCTTCCACCAGCAATGCAAAGAAGCAAAATTATAAAAAGTATACATGATGAAGTTCATTACAGAATAACGTCTACACAAATGAGATTAAAGCTAGAAGCACATGGTGGCCAGGCTATTCTACAGATGTAGAAGAATATGAAAAAAGGTGTAAAATGTACATTGAAGAAGAAAATTTACACAGACAAAATCACATAAAAGACTGAAAGAGTCCCAACTTTGGGACAGAGTACACATAGATCATGCCCATGTTAATAGAGTGATTTTATTACTAATTTTATTAATAACTAGCAGCATGGCCCGCCGTTGCCCGTACTTGATTCAAAAATTGTACGACTCATACAGCAATTGCTATCACTTGACTTAAAATATTTTTGCCCTTCCTTGCCTTTAAAGGAGTGCCCTTTGCCGTGCTGATGTTGCTACATGCCTTACTTCTTGCCTATCTCACACTGAAAATTTTTTCTAAGCTCTATATTAAACATTAAATCTGTTGCGAAAAAAGAACTAAACAAAATGAATGCAAAATGACCAGCTTTAAAAAAAGGACTCATGATTGAAAAAACCGAATGAAAAAAGAATGTTAACAACAAATACTTTTTCACACCCAACCCAGTTCTGCGGAATCAGAATCAACGTTGAGTTTAAGCAAGCAAATGAGCCAATTGGAGTAAAGTGCCATGCAGATTTAAACGAATGCAGCTATCAAATTTTTTTGCATGCTAGTTAACATTCATGTCAGTCAGCTGTTGGCTCTCATGCTGGCCGATAGAATCTTCCTGCCTATTCATGGCAGCCAGCTATTGGCTCTCACTCTGGCCAGTAGAAAATAGCCACAAACTACATGAAAACTGCCATAGAAGCATAAAAAAATCAATTATTTCCACTATCAATGGGAGTTGGGAAATGCAAAGTCAGTCTTGGTCTTTCCACTAACTTGGAGCATGTGCATGTAAATTTTGGTGCAAATCCGTCGAAAATTGCGGCCGTGCATTCATTACACACACATCCTGCCTTTTATAGATAGAGATACTGGTAGAGTCATATTCAGGCTAGCCAGAAATAATATAGTTCTCCAACGAAAGAAGTCTGACCGTGAAACAAGTGTCAAGGATCATATTTCCAAGAAATGGAATTGCGAAAATCCAACAACGCCCAAGAATTCTGTGATGATGAACTATGCCAATGGTTGAACAAAATTGGATGCAAACCATAAAACCCCCACCCCATGTAACATCTACAACCAAATGTATTAGCAGAAAGGATGGTGAAAACTATAAAAAAATGGACTGAAAATATGTGTATAATGGAAAGAAAAGATAGGAACATTTCTTCCTAGATTGTTGCTAAGTTATAGGACAATACCCCATACCGGAAGATCAAAAAGCCCATCTGTCCTCTTGGGCAGACAAATCAGAGCACCACTGACCATGTCTAACAAAAAACTGTGTTATAAAATGAATAGTGAATCTAATCTACAAGAGACAAGGTTCATAATGCAAAATGGACAGAACACTATGGTAATAAAAAAAAATGAAAATGAGATATTAGTATATGCAGGCCAAGTTAGATTGCAACATGATAGTGATGAAGAAATGTATGGTGAGCCTGAAAGTAATGTAGGCAAAAGTGCGATGCCAAGGAAAGGCAGTAAAAAGATATAGATTCTGAGGATGAAGAAGAAGAATTGTTGAAGGGACCACTCCCATGAAAAAAGAAAAAGGTCAAGATCTTCCATATCCAGACAATCTCTTAGGGAGAGGGAAGAAGATATTGAGGAGTCAAAATGCTGCAAAAAGTACCAGGGAGATAAAACCTCTTCAATACAGGGAGATGAGGTGACTCATTTACATACAAAGTCACAAAAACTGTAAATAGCTACAGCTATTAGGTTCGTGCAAAAATAATGACATAATAATGTCGTTTTTTGACGTATTTTTAACGTCAAAAAAGGACATTATTACGTCATTATTTTTGCACCAACCTAATATTATCCATGAGGCAGTTGAGTGCATACTACTTCCTGTGAGTCAGTAACACTACACTAGAGTAAGAATTTCTGTTTTGAAGATAATAATGATTTAGAGATACAAGTCTTACTAATTAACCTAATAAGAGGTAGATTCATACCTGTCCCAAATGTGCATAAGGGAATATAACAAACCCAACTCGAATTGGAACTTGGGAAGCTTTTTTTTTTCAATATGATGCGGCCATAAGTCATGATTTATCAACCTCATCATCAGTATCATAAATATTTAGACAAATGAAACTATTAAGTGGATTATTTGTAAACTATAGGCTTCCATATCCAGCAGGGATAAAGTATTAAGCAGTTAATACTTTGCTAATAATAGAAACACATATCAATTAATCAATGAACTTAGAATTAACTGTTCTCTCATAAAATCTCCAATCTGTGATTCTGGATATAAAGGATGTTCCAATAACTTGGACCAATTTTAAATGTGAATTAAGTTTAAGCGTCTAATGATTTTTTTTCTTTTTCTTTCAGATTTAACAACTTAAGTCTTTGGCAATTTCAACCATGGAAAGATTAACTATCAAAGATGTTAATGTTATTGAAGACAACTACAAAAATAGACATTCAAACAGAAATGCATTTTGCGCACTTCATAATTTTTTTTGGTCAACATAATCAGCCAACTGAGAGTGCAATTAGAAATAATGTAACATTGTGGAGGGGTTTAATTCCTGTGCATGATGACAAATAGAAGTGTCTGGATTTTCAGCCACATTCTCGTGCACTGCAGCAATGTTTTCAGCTGAACGGCATCAACAAGCATGCAACGGTGTTTTGACATCTACCACTAAACCAGTTTGTTTGAATTTACAAACAATTTTTCCAATTACTCTCTTGAGACATTAGCATATTGTTTGATTGTTAATCTTTCCATTTTGCCAAAGACTTAAGTTGTTAAATCTGAAAGAAAAAGAAAAAAAAAATTCATTAGATGCTTTACACATTCACATTTAAAATCAGTTCAAGTTAATGGAAAACCCTTTATTTACAAATTTTTAATATCACTTGCTGATAGAGAAGATAGTGGATTATTAGACTATACAATATCTCTCAGAAAAATATCCATCTATTTGTTATAAACTCATATATTTCTGATGTCAGTTTCAACTAATGGCTTCTTTGTTCTCATATATCTAATTCCCTATAATTATGAACCACAATTTTGTGAAGCAAAGCTTTCATTGAAATATATTGGAAAATTTCCAAGTTTTTTTTATTATCTAAAATCAATAAAATATGAACTTTAAACAAAATTGTTATGATATATATATATATATATATATATATATATATATATATATATATATATATATGAAGAAAAATATACGGAAAAAACAAACAAAAATCCTAATATGCAATTATGCTGTTTTAATGTTAATATAATGTCAATGTCAGACGTTTCGGTCTAATAAACCATCTTCAGGACATATTCATAAAATATAATTAACATTATCAATTTAACATGACAAAGACATTATCTGTTATCAGTTATCTGTTTGGATGAGTCTTGTTCTTATGTCCATTGTCTTTGTCATGTTGAATTGATAATGTTAATTATATTTTATGAATATGTCCTGAAGATGGTTTATTAGACCGAAACGTCTGACATTGACATTATATTAACATTAAAACAGCATAATTGCATAAAAGGATTTTTGTTTGTTTTTTGCGTATATTTTTCTTCATACTGCCGGATCTATATCCATATATTTGCTTACATATATATATATATATATATATATATATATATATATATATATATATGAAAAACAAAACTGGTGTGAGTTTAAACTAATGTCCTCTTTTTTTTCAAATATCTAAGCTATAATTATAGCCTGTAGTTTTCAGAAGCAAAACTTTCACTGAAATTATACAGTTAATATAACAGTATTATGGAGTTAGGCTAGATTCAAGTTCTGGAGTCTATGCTGTCTTGGTAAACATTAAGCTACCAAATACATTGTGAGTTCAGTCCTCAGATCAAGCAGTGAAAAAAAGTTATATAGTCTTGTTCAGACATATTAAGCACAAGATTTGATTATGAATCACTCACATTTACATTTATTATTACAGTATTACGAAATTGGGCTTGGTACCAGTATCGCTAGTCTATGGTGTCTGGATAAACATTAACCTTTCAGATACCTCAACACTTCATATATATTTCTCATATTTACATTTATCATTGCAGTATTATGGAGTTTGGTTGGTGAGATATACAAATTCAT
>OZ010598.1:66089213-66134213 GCA_963932145.1 Acanthosepion lycidas | reverse complement strand
AGGACAAAAAATTAGGGCCATCCTTCTGGATTTTGAAGAATCATCTAAAAGCTTTCTCAAAACTAATTTAATAGCTAACTTTGGTCCAGAGGTACTTTTACTTCAAGAAGTGTTTTCTCACAATTTTTTTCTACTATTATTTTTATTATTTCCTTGGATTTCTTTTGCTTACACATTTCCTTCTGGGTCTCAACCAGAGACCTAAGTTTAGAAATGCCATTTCTGACCACCATGAAATTTTCCACTGATCTTTTTTTAAAAAAAAAGATCACACACACCTTATATAGATAAAGCTCTTGGTAATGTGCGAGCTGTACTTGTGAGTACAATTTTTTCTATTTTTTTTAAGGCATGAGCTACCAGGAATTCCTTCAATGAGTCTATCAGACCCTTTTCAAATCAATCCAAGGGCTCCAACTACAACTGGATTCATTGATGCTTTCATGTACCATATTTTTGAGATTTCCACTTCAAGATCCTTGTATTTTGATAGTTTTTTTGAAGATCTTCAAAGATTCATTATAATCTGGAGGGACTGCCATGTCAATAAGAAAGCACATTCTCTTCTTGTGTGGTCTTTGGTCACGATGTCTGGGTAATTAGCTTTGATTGTTCTGTCTGCGTGCATTGTAAAGTCTCATGAAGGTCCTATCACTGTAACTGGGTTTGGGTGATGTTCATACTAGTTTCTTGAAGTTTCCTTCCTGTAAATGTGGTATTTCCTCCTAACCGTTTTATTGAAATAGTGTGGAACATCTTGATTATGTCATTCTTGCTTCGAGTTAGATGTGTGTTGTAGCGTAGGGAAGGTTACTGAATAGAATAATCAAACAAAGGTTGGTAATGAATGATAATACTTAGGACAAGAACAACACATATAAGATTTGCCAGCAGCAAGTAGGAGTGCTAGAAGTACAGCTCACACATTACAAAGAGCTTTATCTATATAAAATGTGTGATCTTTTTTTCTTTTTTTTTTAAAATAATCAGTGGAAAATTTCATGATGGTCGGAAATGGCATTTCTAAACTTAGGTCTCTGGTTGGAACCCAGGAGGAAATGTGCTAGAAGTGATCAAGTGAATTCAACAATGAATCTCCAGCTGCAGACCAACATACAGTATTTACTACTGCATTTATGTGAATGGGGCCTTACCCATTATCATCAGTAGGTATGCTACAACAATGTGATATCCATTTTAGATGTTGCTGCTGTTGAAAGTCTTCAAGTGATGTGGTTTCTATTATTTGGTATAGCTTTTTGTTCATGATTCTGAAGTGCCAGTCCACAATGTTCAAAGAAGGATTGCCAAGCCCCTAAAAGTTCACTCACTCAAAGCCATTTTTAATCATTGATTTAAGAAAGTCTTTGTATACAGCTGACAGTTTAGATATTTCTGAGTGAGTTTGGTCCCATGCATGGCATCCATATGGAAGTCTTGATCTGATGAGTCATGTTTTTTCTATATGATTAATATTCACCTCTGGAATAAGTGAATTGATAATAAAGGACATTTAGTTTGTGGGATAGAGGCTGCAGAGTGAAGACTAAGTTTTTTACTCATAAGACTTGGTAAGTGATACTGAACTCTATCAAAGTTGAAAAGTAAGGATTGGTCACCTCTGTCTATGATATGGGAGCAATACTCTATTTTTGGTCTGGTCTTACTCTTGTATAATAGAAATGAAGCTACAAGCATTGTATATTCTGCAATTGATGGTATAAAAAGAAGATTTTGGTTTCGATACAATTTTTATGATAAAAAAGGATTTGTAGGCTGGAAAATAATTCATCATGCTACATAAATGCTTTTGAATTCTAACAAAGCTGGGAAGCAAGGATTGGGAATCTCCAACCCACACATAACAGAAATACGTCATTCATGGTTTGATCTGTATCTCTAGTACAGGGTTGCTTTTATATAAAAAAATGTGAAGAAAATCTTAAAAAGGGACAGTCTGGAAGACTCCTTTTCTAACCTAGAAAGGTCAAAAGAATAATTCTTCAACTCAAAGTGATTGCTTCTCTTCAACCTTTGCAAGTGTTTTTACATGTGGAAGACAGAAGAAATGGAGATAATTTGACTCCATGGTATATCCCAGAAGGAAAGGCTTGTGACATTGCATTTGTCTGATAGGAATTGTAAGGTGGAAAATAAATCACCCCCACAAGGCTATAAAAGTGATTTTGAACATTGTGAAGACTAGAAAATAAAGATTGAGCAGCTCAAGGCCAGACATAGCAACAATACTCCATTTTTGTTCTGATCTCCATTGATTAGATTAATATCTGTCACTGATAATGTTCTCTATTACAAGTTTGCCTTTACAGAAAGAAAATCGTAACAAAGTGACACTCTTTTTTCAGTCTGGAAGACTCCTTTTCTCACCTAAAAAGGTCAAAAGAGTAATTCTTCATTTCAAAATGATTGCTTGACTTCAGTCTTTGTAAGACTGTTTCCTCACTGATTAATCCTGAAGACATATGTTGAGACAGCAACCCTAACTATGGATGTGCAGAAAGGTCAAAATTTCATCTGATAGCAAGATTTATTTTATGCTTAATCAAAAGCACTTTTTTTAACATGCACTAAGCAGAATTTAATATTTCTGATCAGATTCTGTCTACCTTTTCGAGAGTCAGGCAACAATCTATATTGATGATTTTCAAATACACACTATCTTATTCTTTTTCGTAATAATTTGACCTCAAGCAAGGCAACAAAACCACTAACATACTGGAGGTTATCGCGTGTGAAAAAAATAAGAAAAAACATTAAGAAGTGAGAGCAATAAAAGAAGAGAAATTATGACGATAATGATTGACATTGCATTTAAATTTTTGAAGTTCAAAGTTCACTAGAAAGCCGGAAGAAAAAAGTTCCTAAAGCAAAAAGTATGGTTGGTTGGTTGGTTGGTTGGTTAGGTTTTATGGCATATCAACCACTGTGCGTCATTTAATGCCAAATTAAGGTGTGTGTATATATATATATATATATATATATATATATACACACATACATATATACATATATATATATATATATATACACACATACCCATACATATATTAAATATACAGTACTATCAAACATATAGCTGGCAACATTGTTTTTTCAAAAACGCATAGCTGGCAACATCATTTCTTACAAAAAAACGTATAGCTGGCAATATTATTTTCCCGAAAACATTATCTGAAGCCTTGTTGTTGGACGTAGTTTATCGTCATACCCAGGACATGCAAAAAGTATGAGAGAAGCAACTATTGAACTTATGGTTACATCTAACCATTTTAACTGTAAAATGATGAGACCTAGCTGCCAATCTAGTAGTCTGCTTAAAGTTCATGAAGTCTAGGTATTAGGTTGGTGCAAAAATAATGTCGTTTTCTAACATAGTAACATATGCGAGAAAACGACATTATTTTTGCACCAACCTAATACCATAGACGAGAGTTCATCAGACCAAATACCATGAAAGTATTTAAAGACAAAACATAAGGAAGCTACATTATGGTAGTGGGTAAGTAACTAAGCTGTGATGCCAGGTCAAAGCCAATAATATTGCTGATTCTTTTTTGGATTTTATCAAGAATCTCTAAATATAGCAGGAGCACTGGACCATATGTGGCAGCAATATTTGAGGCATGGATGAATGGTAGACTTGTAAGTATGTAAAATAGATTATGGCAAGAAAAAATTGACTAACATGAAATAGTGAAACAACTTTTGTAGCTACAGACTTAGCAATTGATTCAATATACTCTTTCTACTTCATATCAGCTGAAAATGTTAGTCCAAAAAGGTACAATGTGTCACTCTCCTGGAGGATAGCATCAGCCATGCTGAGGGAAGATAAAAAGAGTTCTATAATGATTAACAGAGAGCAGTTTTGTTTCTGAGGCATTAATATTAACACACCATACCTTGCCCCATTCAACAACTGATTGTCGGTTATTTTTTTAGATCAGCTGCCAATTTGGCTTTATCAAAACAATCAGACTTACTATTAAGATATGAGTAAATAGTTGTATCATCAGCATTGACTATAATAAGTACTACTCAAGACAAACCGATTTACATCCATCTATCTTTCAATTTGTTCATGTCGCATTCTCAAAAGCTAATTCTTACAGGAGGAATATTAGCCAAGGGGAACTGAAAAAGAAATTAAGCCATATGCACACTGTAAGTATCACGGTTTAGAAATGACTAAATAACAATTCAAAATAGAGAAGGAATTGAGAAAGCCTGGGATCACAGAGGGAAGAATATGTGTTGAGATGTTGGAAACTATTGCTTGATACAAACCTATTTACAGTGTTCATTATCAATCTATCTTTCAATTTATTCAGGTCTCACTCTCGAAATCTCAATGCCACAAGGAAAATTGGGAAAGATTTGCAGTCATATGCATGTTGCAAGTCATAATAGTGAAAAAAAATTCTTCTTTTAAATGCTATGTCACTTTAGGATGTGGGTAATCACGGCTCTCCATTACTTCCAGCCTGTTGTAACCCTGGGTTAATTTTGTCTTTTTGCTATATCTCCTAAACTCTATTCTGCTAACCATTTGCAGAAACTCATTAGGTAGACTATGACTGCTTTCCTTTGCCACTCTTGCCTTGAATGTCCTGTGAGTGTCAGATCTTCCAAGTCTTCTTTCCTCATGGTACCCTGGAAATTTCAACTATCTCTTTCTCATACTTCTTGTAAGTGTCCTTTTTATTTCCATTTTTTTCTAAAACTTTTCAAAAAAATTATTAAGGAGATTTTGAGGAGTATGGAACCACCTCTCATTGTTCCTAGATCTAGTTAAGGTCCCAGCTATCGGTAGAAAGTGAACCCTCAAAGAAAACAAAACATTATGAAAGTATAAAAATACATTGTTATACTAATATTAACAACAATGTGTATTTATAGTAAAACAATCAGCAATACATTTTACAGTAGAATTACCAACAATACATTTTATCTGTCGTTGAAGGCATGCAACTGTGTTCAAAATATATTTAGTTGAAGACATAAAATTTTGTTCAAACTATTTAGATTTTGCATTAACTGACCCCTAGAGATGTTGATATGCCATTAAACAAAATCAACCAAATTTGTTATAACCAATAGAAACACCAAGGTATTTGAAGTGTTTTGTATTAGGTTGGTGCAAAAATAATGACGTAATAATGTCGTTTTTTGACGTTAAAAAATACGTCAAAAAACGACATTATTACGTCATTATTTTTGCACCAACCTAATACTTACTAAATTTCCCATCCTGAATTTTTATGATTGATTCAGAATATGTGCCATAAGTGGTTTCATTCCAGTTCCAGATTGTAGTTTCTGTTTTAGAAAGGTTTATCTTGAGTCCTCTTTCTTTGAACACTTGATGGAGAATGCTGATCTTATATTCAAGATCAGTCTTAACCAAGCTATGTATACCTATATCATCAGCATAGCACCTCTGACCATCAGTACATTGATCACAGGAGGGAAAGTAGGAAGCTTAGTCTGGTATAAGGCTATAAATATAGAGCATCCAGTGAAGCTTTAACTTGCTACACAGGAGTAATGGTTGATGAGATGAGATGAGATTATTAATGGTGAGGTGCATTTGGGATCCGATAAAAGTTAAAGATACAATATCCATTCATCACATCCTCTGAAACAGACATACAACTGATTGATTGAAGCCAAATTTTGGGGAGAAATGCAAATAGGTAAGAGGATTTTACTATGATGCATACCTTCATACAATAAATTTTCATTAATATTTTTTGAGAAATTAAAGGTTTTATTATTTAACATACAAAATACTCCCACTATTTTGAAAACAATTTAATTATTAAAATAACAAATACTTATTTAATAAAAATGCAATATTGTCTTTTGCATATCTTTTCTTTAAGTTTTTATATATACAAGAATCCAGTTTCAAGTTCACATTGTGTTTATAAGAACTATAATCAAACCACCAGGCCAAATTCTTCAAAAAGTTAGAATTTGGCTCCAGAAAAAAATATTTATGCATGGTGAGTTGTATGTTACATGCTTAAGAGTAAGAAATCTTAAGGATTTATTCTTCACTGTTAAAAAGGAAAAAAAATAAATTTTCTTAACATATATTGTTTACCATAAAGTCCTATAAAATTCAACTAAATTAATTATTAAATAGCAAAGTAGGATTTTTGTTAAAGTATTTTTCTAAACAAATCAGCTTATCCAAATTTCATCAATTGATTTGCAAAATTGAATGAAATGTAGAGTTTGTAAATCTCAACAAAAAATGTTAGTGATAACTTCAACAATACTAAATGTTGTGAGGATTTCACCACACATCAGCGTGGTGCAAAAAATTTTTCTCGTTTATGATATTTGCTGTTGTAATGTTCAGCTGAATATAATGTCTTTTTTGTTTTTTCTTTAGTATTTAGAATTTCTAAAGATACTGAAAATAGACTGAACTTAAATCTCATACAAGTTAAAAAGAACGGTTTTTGTACAGAATAAATGACAAATCTTCTATAAGGGAACATTAAATTTGCTATGGAAATGCAAATAAAACATATTTTGAATAATACATGCAATTACCATTCAAAGACATCTCTTTAAATTCAAGAAAGAATATGAAAAAAAGAAAACATTATTAAAGAACGAGAATAAAAGAACAGGAACTAAGAAGACAGAAGATAACCAATGACATTGCATTTATATTTTTGAAGATCAAAGTTTAGTGGAAAACAAGAAACTGGAAGAGATTTGCATGAATGAAAAGTGCAAGAGAAGAAAATGTTATCATAAAAGTTATGTTTACATCTAGCCACTTAAACTGTAAAAAGTATTTATAAAAGAACACAGGAAAGCTACATTACTGTGGTGTGAAAGTGCGTGAAGCCGAGATGCCAGATCAGGATCAGTAACATTGCAAATTCTTTGGATTGTTTCATGAATCTCTAAATTTATAAGACATTGAAAATAAACTGAACTTAAATATCTTACAAGTTAAAAAAAAAACAGTTTGAGTACAGAATAAACGACAAATCATCTGTAAGAGAACATTAAAATTGCTATGGAAATGCAACTAAAACATATTTTGAATAATATATGCAATTACCATTCAAAGACATCTCTTTAAAATCAAGCAAGAATATTAAAAATTATTTTCTAATTTGCTCTGAAATGTGAAATAGCAAAAACAACAGATGAGTTTTCAATGTTTGATTTATTTCAAACAAATGTTTTTGGTATGGAGCAAACATTTTCTTTGTTTATTCGGCAAATGATTTTTATTTGTTCCCTCTTTTCACTTCTGTCTTTTCTTAAATTTCTGTATTCAGTTTTTCAAGTCTCAGACACAAAGCCATTGAAGCCTTTCACAAGATAGCAATCAAGAAAAGTACCAATGACTTAACATAATGATATTTACTTCTTCCAAGTGTAAAAGAGATTATTTTTAATCACTGCTGACAGCAATAAACAAGTAAACTATTCCAAAACAAACTCCTTCACTGTCAACACACTTAACTTAGTAGTGAGCATTAATCACACAGATCATATATTATACAGGGAAAATTTCAGATTCAATTTCAACAGATAAAAATGGAAGCTAAAAAGAAGAAATGGTCATAAATACAATTAGTCAAACAGTAATGACTGCTCTAATTTAATTTTAAAAATATTAATCAGAATTCATAGTCCTTTTAGTTATTAATTATAAAGTGTCTAGAAAACCCAGGAGAGACATTTAGGGAATTAACTTCTCTTTTCCTACCCATAATCCTTTTTAAAATGGCTACCCATATATTTATAGAAAACAAAAAGATGACATAGAATTTGTTTTTGAAAAGAGAAAATGCTGCAAATATTCACATGGGCTTAGTGAATTCTTTTATAGAAAGTCTGCATTTGATGTAAGCACTGTAAGGAGATGGGTCAATAGAGTAATCCTAGAGATAAAAGAGGATATTTAAGTGGCAAATTATGTGAAAGCCTTCAAGTAAGCCACGGGGGTGAATTCAGTTGACTGCAGTCTCTTGACTATACAATGGTGTGGGCTGTGCAAAATGGGTTCCCAGAATGCTAAGTGATTCCTTAAAGGGGCAGAAGGTGATTATGGCCAAAACGCCGGAGTAGCAGAACATAGTTATTGAGGCCTAAGAAGACAGTAGAACTCTAATTACAATAAGGATGAATGAAGCAACTCACACATGGCTAAGCAAACAGCCAAGAAGATTCTATGAGGTGTTATATGCCTTCATTTCAAAGTTAGATGACCATGATTAAAAAAAGAAGGAAACCCTATTGAGGTCTACTTTTGCAATTTTGGAATGTGTGTGTTCATATTTACACTATTTATAATGTCCGGCCACGTATCCTTGAGGATAGTGGATAAAAGTGCTGGTTGAATTAATCCAGTGACTTGACCCAAAGAGTTGTGAGTTCAATACCTGGACACAGCAGAGGTGAACAAAAACTTGGAGAGTTGAGTTACTAAAGGGAAATAATTGCCACTGAGATATTCATAAGAGGCATGGCACGTGGAACAAGAATAATCAACCCAACGGACGAAATAAATGGTTCAGTTGGAAATTCAAATCACCTGAAGAAAACCAGGAATGTACAATGGCTGTAAAGTCGTGAATACGACAATAAAGATGAGAACAACAGTCCAAACAGTGTAAATAGTTTAGTTACAATAACTCATCTCAGAAATATAAACTGAGATTGTGTATTCATTATGGCATATCTTTCCCAAGTTTACTATTAAACTTTTTTTTTGTTTTGTTTTTAAAGAATACGGGTTTTACTTTGGAGAGTTTGGGAACCTTCTTAATTACAGAGTTGATTAGAAATACACTGCAGCTAAAAGTATGCACCAAGAGAAAGAATTTATAGTAGCAAGAATAGATCATTATCCATTGCATTTCTGAAGAATACTGACAATTACAGCATTCTATATTCCAAGCATCTCTGAATATCTTCCCTGCTTGGCACCTCCATCTTCCTCTTTGGTCAAATCAATCAAAGACAAGGTCTGGTGGTGTCAGCTGCATAAGAATACATTGAAACATCGATTGTATCAGGCAATTCCTCCTCGTTTACTTCTTTTATAAAAGAAATCCAAATCTTGCTCACTTTCAGCAAAAATAGATGCTGATATTCTTGGCCAGCATGAGTTAAGTAACCTGACACCGAAAAAAAAAAAAAAATTCTTCTTCTGATTATGCCAAGATATCCAAAGCTCTGGCTATTTTATTTCAGCAAAATTGGAACGGTCTGAACACACTGAAGAATATCGGCACAAATTATGCCTGCCTATTACCAGGAGAATGCTAGTATTAACCATACTGAAAATTGAATCCACAAGCTTTTTCAATGAAGCGGAATAAAAAATGCAGGCAGTTTGTGGTGCAAATATATAATTTATTTCTACCTTAAACAATATAAAAAATGCTCAAGGAAATATTTATTTTTTAGCTGGGGTGAAAATTACAAACTGATAAAGTTAATAGTTGAAATATCTTCTTTGAACTACTGCCTGAACAAGACGGAACTGTCTAATAAAAACTAAATATTATTCCTGTCTTGATACTAAGTCTCATCAGTCTGATAAGGTCAAATTGGTTGTTGACGTCAAAAACAACTTTCAGTCTGTTGTTAACTGGGGCAAAGAATAGCTTGTTAATTTTAACACCTCCAAAACTAAACTGCTTTTTATTAATCATTTAAGAGACCTCTTTCTGGCTTCTGTCAGCATGGCTGATGCTAACTTCCAGGAGAATGACACAATGTGCCTTCTCAGGCTAACATTCTCGGCTGACATGAACTTAAAAGACTATACTGAATCCATTGCTACGGTCAGCTACTAAGAAAGTTTGTTCCCTGTATCGTGCTAGAAAATGTTTCTCTTCAGAATCTATCTTACATATCTATGTCTACAATTCACCTATCCGTAGAATATTGCTGGCACATATGGTCTGGTGATCCAGTTATATATCTAGAGATCCTTGATAAACTACAAAGAAGACTGAGCAATATTATTGGTCCTAATCTGGCATCTTAGCTTCAGTCTCTTTCCCACTGCCATAAAATGCTAGACAATTTTTTTTGCCAGAATCTATCTTACATATTTATAAATCTACCATTCATCCTTGCTTTGAATACTGCTGCTACATATGATCTGGTGCTCCTGCTATATATCCAGAGATCCTTGACAAAATCCAAGGAAGAATCAGCAATATAATTAGTCATGATCTGGCATCTAGGCTTCAGTAACTTCTCTGCCATCTTAAACATGGCAACTGTTCGAATGAGCTCTTTGCCAGGGTTTTATTTTCCCATCCCCTCCCTCTTTAGGTGTTCAGTGATGTCAGTTCGCTGGTGGATGCGGGGTGCCTTTCATTTCGCGTGAGTGGTTTTTTGTTTTGTATTTGTTGTCGTGTCTGAATGAGTGCATGTCAGTGTGAGTGCTTGAGATGAATGAATGTTTTATACTATTATCGTTCCACATTGATTTCGGCCAGTGAAGTGATGTTTCTGCCACATTTAGTGATTGTGGGGGGTTTTATTACTAATCTTATTTTCTTTAGTTTCTTGTAAATAGTTTTTTTGTATTCATATTGTAAATACTCATTGGGGTTAAGTTTTAGAATTGTTATTCTATTCCCCCTCCCACAGACAACGAATTGTAAATATGGGGACTAGTTAGTATTTTCATAGAGACAAAGAGGTATTATGGTGGTTGTAGTAAGAAAGGTACGTATAAATGTGTTGTTTTGGTGTGAGGAATATTGTTTTGTACGATTGGGTCAGTGCTTGCGGCTAGCTAAGTTATAGTTAAGACAGAAGAAGACCGTCCTTTCCCCAATCCCCTTTTCGGCCTTGTGCCACATTTCTGTAGATAACAGAATAAATATTGCTCTTTGCCAGGGTTCCTAGACTTTATGGATTTAGGTAGAGTACGAGACTGGTGACGAGATCTCATCAATATACAGTTGAGTTGGTTAGATGTAACTGTGGGTTCTATGCTAAAAATTTCTTTTTTCACACTTCTCACTTATAGAACTGCCTCCTGAAAACATACTTTACAGTCAAGCTCATATGCAATGTCAATTGCTATCTACTGTCCTCATGATTTTACTCTTCTTTTGTTCTTAATGCTTAGTAATGTTTCAGTTTTATAATTCTTCCATAGCTATTAACCCTTTTTCTCTTAGTCGCCCTACTGCCTTATAAAACAAAATGTCTTCCTTGAATAACTACATGATTTAATAGATATATATTTTGCATTTATTTTAACCTTCAAATCCTTGCTTAAGGCAGGATATTACCTTTTAACATTCTGTTGAAAATCCAGCTATGATGTCAGATTTGAGCATTACAGAACGGAAATGAATGATAAAGGAACAGATGAGAATTTTCTTGCTGATATTAGACAGTTCACTTCCTTTAAAATAGGATGCAAACATGGTCAGTTTGATTTGTGCTGTATCATGCACTTCAGAATCGGATGGCTAATGCAGTACTCTGTGGAACCATGTCATACAGGACATTATATCTGATAAGTGCGTTCATACATTAAGAAAAAAAATAGAGTACAAAGAAATATTCTCTTGCATGAGAAAAAATAGCTGAGCATGATAGGAAGAATTATGTAAAAATAGAACCTATTTCAAGGATAATGATTGATATTTTCAAATAGACACCGAACACAAAATTAAATAGATCAAGCAGGAAGAGTTATAAACAATGTCTTACAGACTGTGCTGATTATATCTTGTCAAGGTCAACAATGAGTGAAACAGCTTTTCCAAAGAGATACCAAACACGAAATTAAATAGATCAAGCAAGAAGCATTATAAATAATGTGTTACAGCCTGGGCTGATTATAGCCCATCAAGGTTGACAATGAGTGAAACAGTTTTTTCAAAGAGATACAAACATAAAATTAAATAGATCAAGCAGGAAGCATTATAAATAATGTGCTGAGGAGTGAAAAACCTTTTCAAAGAGATACCAAATACAAAATTAATTACATCAAGCAGGAAGTGTTATAACCAATGTATTACAACCTAAGCTGATTATATCTCATCAAGGCTGACAATGAGTGAAACAGCTTTTCAGATGGGATACCAAAACCAAAATGAAACAGATCAAGCAGGAAGTGTTAAAAACAATGTGTTAGAGCCTGTGATGACTATCTCTTGTTAAGGATGAGTTTCAATTTCAAATAAATTTCCATGTGTTTAGTTGCTACTAATGCTCTTGGAGAAAGGCATGAAACTACATCTTTGTACTTTATCCCATAGTTAGATATCTTGACATAATGTCAAGATATCTAATTATGGGATAAAGTATAAAGAAAAGTGTATCTGAGAACAAATTTGAACAAGCTGCTTTCCCATCTTATATTTTAGGTTTCCTTTTCATTGATGCTCTTGAGAAAGGCATGATACCACAACCCCAGAATGCTGCCCAATCATCAGATAGGTTTATGTTTTATCGCTAACATGTCATATTAATGGATAGAGAAGAGTGTATGCAAAGTTAAGACATCAAGATATTTGACGATGGCATAAAATGAAAGGATGTGGTTTCCGGACTTTACCAAAGACATTGGTAATAAGCAAACCCATGCAGCTTTATTTTGAAATTTGAAATCAGTTCATAGATTGTTTTTATCCAATCTCAGTATTTCACAGTGGTAAGATGAATCAAAATAATTTCAATAAAATAATTCAGTTGATTTATCTTACTTGTAAGGAGGAAAGTTATCTCTGCAAAACTCTCAGTTGGGAGATAAGTTTCAAACCTTTTTTATTACTACTCTATTTCATACATTAGACACTTTGTATACAAAGTCTGCTCACCTTAAATGCTTTAGGCTTACCATCACATCATGTTGAAACACTGGCTCCTGTACAATCACCAAAGTTAAGCAACATTAAGCCTGGTCAGTACGTAGATGGGTGACTGTTTGGGAATACTAGGTGCTGTAACTTTGGATTAGCAGGCGGTGTAATGGATAATGGCTTGGAATTGTTAATCGAAGAGATGAGTTCCAAACGGTGGAGTAATGGATAACAGCTCAGATTGAGGAATCGGAGAGCCGAGTTTGAATTTTGGTCGAATTCATTACATTCACTTATGTGCTAATACCCTTGGGAAAAGGTATGAATCCTCTTCTCCCCCACCCCCAGCTATGGGTAAATAGCAGGAAAGACCAGTTCTATGGATGGCAACTGGTCTACCGCAGAAAGAAATGGCAACCTACTGTGGGAAAAAATCTGCCTCGTCAGTCATGTATCGAAAGATAGATGATTGCCTAAGCCTGTATTATGTAAGGCACACAACTGACATATAAATACCATTGGGAAAGGTATGCTTCCACCTCTTCTCCTTTCCTAAGAGGGTTTATATGTCTGTTATGTGCCATACATGATACACACTTAGGCAATCATGGGTTAATTAGTAAGACTTGTATCACTAAATTATATATTATTGAAAAAAAAAAAAAAACTTCTTACAATCTAAAAATATTTCCTGGCTTAAATAATCTGCAAAAGGTTGATAAGCTGTCAAAAATGAATCAATAAATAAATCAATCTTAAATGCTTTAATTATTTCTTCTAATCATTTCACCTGAAGCAAGTTACTCTGATCGCTGAACAATAGTGCGTTTGAATTTAAGAGTTGTGTTGTCATATCCTGCTATGACAACAGAAAACAACTTTGAGTGAAATTAACAGTAAGGATACTGCAACTGAGAGGTATTGAAAAAGAATGCAGTAGAAATGGAAATAATATTAATAATGCAGAGTGCTAAAGGTTTTAAACCACAAGAATACCGGGGGGTGGAGACAGAGAGTGAAAGAAATAGAGCGGACAATAAAAGAACAGAATTCAAACAGACAGAAGATGTTGGTTGGAGTCACATTTAAATTTTTGATGATCATAGTAGACAAAAATGTAAGATGGAAACAGAATTATATAAGTGAGAAGTGTAATTGGTTGATTTCATTTCATGGAATATCAACCTCTATGGGATATTTAACGCTGAATAAATATTTCAGACATAATTTTATGCTTTCAACTACAGATGTTTTGCACATAATTTTATACGTCCAGGGTAAAAGTATGTTTCTGGATATATAGTTTGTAGATCATGAAATTTATTGTTGGTAATTTTACTATAAAAATGTATTTTCATATTCTTTTAGTTTTACATTGATTATCATGTTGCGATAAAAATGTATTGTTGCCCGTTTTATTCTAAAAGTGTACTGCTGATTTTTGTTTTGGGGGTTCACTATTTACCCACAGATGGGACCATAACAGGTGCTACCAGGGTGGACTTGGGAACAACAGCAGTTAAAAGGTAATTGCATGCTCCTCAAAACCTCCAATCTCTCACCAGAGGCTTAGCTGCCAGATGAACTTTATCGTCATACCTAGGATGAGAGACATGTGAGGCAAACTATTAGCATACAACTTCCAGTAATTTTATTTTTAATCATTTCACTCCAAGCAAGGAACACAAGGGGTTACTGGGAGTGAAAGAGAATAAGACTTTTGTGAGGAGAAAGGACAATAAAAGAACAGTGTTCAGGAAGAGAGAAAATAGTGATTGATGCAGTATTCAATTTTTTTAAGTTTGTAGGTAGCAGGGAAACAAGAAATCAGGAGGGTGTTCCACAGGCAAGAAAAAAAACTATAGAATATAATCTACTGTTGCATCTTTGCTATTTCAATCAATATTTCAGAATTTATCTTATACATATGTCTACCAATCTTCCATACATTGAATATTGCTTCCACATCTGGTCTGATGTTTCTATTATATATTTAGATATTCCTGATGAAATACAAAGAAGAATCTGCAATATTATCGGTCCTGACCTACATCTCAGCTTCAGCAACTTTCCCACCATCATAACATAGTTTCTCTGCACCTTTTCTATAAATATTTTTGTGATAATTGTTCTGATGAGCTTTCCTAGACTTTATCAATTTAAGTGTACTACTAGATTGGTGGCAGGGTCCTATCATCTTGCAGTTAAAAATTCAAATGCAATGTCAATCATTGTTGTTGTAGCATACCTACGGACGATAATGGGTATGCCCCCATTCACATAGGTACAGTAGTAAATACTGTATCTTGCTCTAGATTTGGAGATTCATTGTGGAATTCACTTGACTCTCTTCTAGCAGTTGACATCTTCTTCTACACACTGCTGGCAAATCTTATACGTGTTGTTCTTGTCCTAAGTGTTATTGTTCATTACCAACCTTCCTTTGATTATTCTATTCAGTAACCTTACCTAGATTACAACAGTTGTCTTCTGTTTTCTTAATTCATTTTCTGTTATTGTTCTCTCTCTTTAATAATGTTTCCTTTTTCTCATATGATCTCCCTCTCAGTAATACCTTGTATCTTAGTGGCTTTATTGCCTTGCTTGGAGTGAAATGATTAAAAAAATATTTCTAACGTGATGGTTTTTATTATGTTTTTTTTATTTTCTTTCTTTGCATATGGAAATCAAACAATCTCTCACATGCAAATGTATCATTACATCTGGAAATATAGGGGCTTTATCACCTTTGCAGACTTTCTGCTTCATCTCAAGGACACATGGCACAGTGGATAAAGGCTTTGGTTAGATCCAGTGACAGAACCCAAAGAGTGTGAGCTCAATACCCGGTTAAGGCAGTGGAGAACTTTCAGAGGGAAATTAACAGGAGATAATTGATAACTGACACCCATTAAACATGGCATGTGGAACTAGAACAGTCTACCACTGTGAGGAAAATAAAGACTTAAGTTTGACATTCCAACCACCTGAAGAAGGCCGGGGCATACAACAGCCGAAACGTAATAAATATGATGACAAAGATGAGGACAATAGTCCGAATAATGTAAATAATATACAGGCTATTTAATTTGTATATAGCATCTATATTATGAAATAGACTTAGTCTACCAATTATTTTAATATATTTTCTGTATATATGTTATTTTTATAGATAAAAATATTTAAGTAAATGCCCTGTTTATAATAAACAGTATTAAACAACATTTACTTGCCTGATGTCTGAGAAATTTCATAAAAAATATGTGTCCCCTCACAGAAATCAAACCTGTATCCTACATGGAATCGTCATATAGCCTTTAGCTACAGAGGAATCATTTAGTTAGCAAAGTCAAACATTCATTCTTCTCTACATTGTTTTTGGGTTTTTTTTTTAGATTGCTTTGCCTTCTTTTTCTCCTGTGATTTTGATGGGATTTCACACTTGCTTGTCCTCTCGTACTCAAGGTATTCGTCTTCCTTTGTTACATTTTCCTTGGATGGTTTGGAATCCACTTGTCTCCTTTGCTTTCATACTGAAGGACCATATATAGTTATGCTAAAACAATGCAGCTCTTTCTGATTTAATCAATGTCATATTTGCATCATATGATAAGAAGCTAGTCTTTTTATCATGTTTATAAATCAGAATTATCATTGATTTCCTATAAAGTGCTTCACCAAGTCAATAGGATCTCATTGGGTTTTTGTGGTTGCTTCAGTTCTATACATAACAACTCTGTTTTGTCAATAACACTAGTATAAAAATCTATGACCAATGGAAATTAATTTTCACTTGATATTTCAGTAAAAGACTGCTACAAAATAATTTCCATATCATCAGCAAGCCATGTTTATTTGATGAAAAGCCTCCAGAAAAGATAGATTAAAAAGTCTGCTATAAACGATATAAAAATATTTAAAACCGATTATTGGTAAAAAGATGATTTTAAAAGTTGAAAAAACAAAAATATTTATCAAAATATTTTTTTATTGGGCTTATTTACAAACAGGACATGTTTAAATTTGGAAAATGGTATGGAAAAATTGTAAAAACAGTTAAAAGCATGATGTTGTGAATGGTTATTGTAGCTCATCATTTCCCAACCTGGAAAATTTGAACTGTTGGATGAGCAATGAGAAACAGAACAGAAAATGGTGGGAAACTGGGAATTTTGGTCGGCAATATAGGATTTTGGTATTAAAAAGTTATCTCAACAAACACAAAAAAATATTAAAAGAATATTTGCAAGGAACCTGTATGAAAACTGTTGTGGATTCCGCGTGAAAAATCGGTCTCCAATAAATGACAAACGCAAGTATTTAAGCTAAGAAATTAAATGTATTTACACAAAATACAAAAGGTAATGCTGTTAGTAAAATCCAGGAACGCCGGTTAGTATTAATCAAAGATCACTATATACAGTCTCGAAGTAAACTTCCTTAGAGTCGGGCGTACTTGTAACTGACTTCTAATGTCAACTCAATCACAGTGTCTATGTACTTTCCACTCTGTTCCTCTACCTATTCCTCTACTCTCAGACTCTACCTTCAGACCCCTGACTGACTGACTGTGGCTATTTTATGTCAGCAGGACGAGTCCATTTATATCAGAAAAGGGTGGATCCCATAATAAAAACAAAAAAAAAAAATAGGCAACTAAATGGGAATAACTGTAAGGCATTCCTAGATAAGATATAAATATCTATGCAAACAACAAATATTTTAGTATTTTCTATAGTTTTGAGAGGCGCCATTAACATTCAAATAGTTCTTCAGACAAAATAACATTTTTTTGGATATAAAACAAATAAGGGAAGGCCAAGAACAACAAAAATATTCACTGAATTTTTATTAGTTGCCAGCAGTGTATATTTTAATTCTATAATTATGAACAAAAATTGTTTAATTTTTTGTCAACACTTGTAATGATAACCACAACCATAAAACTAAATTATATCTATAGTTTTCAATGATGAAGTTTGCTTTCATTTTTCTTTCATATGGTAGTAGCAGCAGCAGCAGCAGTTGCCACATTATTTGTTACCTCCCTTTGGTATTTTTGACTACATCATAAATTCACTTATGAACCAGTAACAAAATTTTACCAAACAATTTCAGTATATTTTTGAGTATTTACTATATAGGTAGGTGGTGGAAAATGTAAAAGTTGGCAATGATGCAAAAAAGGTTGGGAACCCTTGTTGTAGATCTTTACAAAAGAAAAAAATATAATAGAAAGATTCAACAATCAAAGCTTCAACCAAGAAATAGGAGTATTATAAAGGTTTTATAAAAGCAAATTTATATTATACAAAAACAATATACAGATTAAGAATCCTTTATCTGAAATTCTTGGGACCGGAAGTCCTTCAGTTTTCAGATTTTTTCAGATTTCAGAATACAGGCTATTTAGTATCTGTCTATATTTCTGAGATGAGGTATTATGTACATTATTTACATTATTCGGACTATTGTCCTCATCTTTGTCGCCATAGCTATTACAACGTAATCAGCACATATGCTAGGCCACAAAAATCTCCTGAGCCGACCAAGTATAGAAATGAATACAATATGGGAACCAGTAATAAGGAATGCCAGAGAAAAGCAATAATAACAACAAAAGTTGCAATATCTGGTAAAAACATGGAATGATAACAGCAAAAAAATTGCAATATGAGCACTGGTAAAAATGGTTCCTGAAGACATTAGGTTTATAATACCCAGAAATTCATACACAAATGTCCTCAAGGACACATGGCACAGTGGATAAAGGCATTGGTTAGATCCCGTGATAGGACCCAAAGACTGTGAGTTCAATACCCAGTTAGGAAGTTTCAGAGGGAAATTAACTGGAGATAACTGATAACTGACACCCATTAAACATAGCATGTAGAACTAGAACAGTCTACCCCAGTGAGCAAAATAAAGAGTTAAGTTCGACATTCCAACCACCTGAAGAAGGCCGGAGCATACAACGGCCGAAACGCTGTAACAAAGATGAGGAAAATAGTCCAAATAATGTAAATAATGTACAGGCTATTTAATTTGTATATAGCATTTATATTATGAAATAGAATAAGTCCACCATTTTTTTTTAATATATTTTCTGTATATATGTTATTTTTATAGATAAAAATATTTAAGTAAATGCCCTGTTTATAATAAACAGTATTAACAACATTTACTTACCTGAATGTCTGAGAAATTTCATAAAAAATATGTGTCCTCTCACAGAAATCAAACCTGTATCCTACATGGAATCGTCATATAGCCTTTAGCTACAGAGGAAACATTTAGTTAGCAAAGTCAAACATTCGGGCTGGTAAATGTAGTTGATACTGTTTATTATAAACAGAGCATTTATTTGTATCAAAAAAATAAGTAAATGTATGAACAGAGCATTTATTTGTATCAAAAAAATAACGTATATACAAAAAATATATTATATATAAAATAAAATAGGGAAGCCTGGGAATGGAACCCAAGTATAAACACAATATCAGTTTACATTCCATAAACACAGCTTATACATATACCCTGAAGGTAGTTTTATATAAATAACATATACCCTGAAGGTATTAGGTTGGTGCAAAAATAATGACGTAATAATGTCGTTTTTTGACATATTTTTTAACGTCAAAAAACGACATTATTACGTCATTATTTTTGCACCAACCTAATAGTTTTATATAAATAACATATACCCTGAAGGTAGTTTTATATAACATGTACCCTGAAGGTAGTTTTATATAAATAACATATACCCTGAAGGTAGTTTTATATAAATAACATATACTCTGAAGGTAGTTTTATATAAATAACATATACCCTGAAGGTAGTTTTATATAACATGTACCCTGAAGGTAGTTTTATATAAATAACATATACCCTGAAGGTAGTTTTATATAAATAACATATACCCTGAAGGTAGTTTTATATAACATGTACCCTGAAGGTAGTTTTATATAAATAACATGTACCCTGAAAGTAGTTTTATATAAATAACATATACCCTGAAAGTAGTTTTATATAAAATTTAATAAAAGATACAGGTGCTAGTCATATAATATTCACACTGATTTTTAAGTGATGAAATTAATAAAAATATTGTTTTGTACTTTCTGTAGGTTCACAAAAAAACATGGACACTTCTTAACAAAAATATATAACACCAAACACTATTACTACATCAGGTGTGAGAAACTGGAGATAGAAGGTAAATCATCAATGACATCAGTGTGAGAAATAAAATTCAGTAAGCTTTCTCTACCAATGATTATTTTGATTAAAATGTTGCAATACATCCAATACAGTATTTATATAAAAAACAAAACATGGATTCTAATTGAAGTTAAATGCAATGAAAACTGAAAAAAGGCACCATTTTGTTTGTAATGCAACGCAATAATCATGTTATGGGTAGCCATGTTGCATCCTGAAATTTTCCATTTACGACAAGTCATGTCAGCACCTGAAAAACTTTCGAATTTTGGAGGTTTAGATAAAGAATACACAACCTGTATGTAATTTCTGAGCTATGATGAGATTTGTGATGTGATAAACAGTATCATTGGTAAGAACAAGTTTCTTAGTATACCCTTTTTATATTCTCCTTGTTTGGATATATATATATATATATATATATATATATATATATATATATATATTATAAATTAATTGATTTAAAATATGCTTTTTTTCACTACACAGTTCTAACCATGTTTCAAAAATGGAAGATGAAAGCTCTGAATTTAATTTTAAATTAAATTAAAGACATTAGTTCCATTTCATCCTCAAGCGAATTTTTTCAAAAAAAACGAAAAAACTAAACATAGTACCACGCTATCGACCTATGTATGGAAAATTAGACAAGAAAACAATAAAGACCTCATCCTTAAATGGGAAATATTAAAAAAATGCCCCAAATATACAGCAGGCCAAAAATTTTGTAAGCTATGTACAGAGGAGAAATTAGCCATATAATCAATCTAATGATCTATTAAACTCTAAAACCGAGATTCTTAACATATGTAGGCATAGAAAAGTTTGGTTATTGAATTAGGTCTAATCTCCCTGTTTGTATTGTCATTCCACCTTTATTGATTGTGTTTTAATTATCCCCTCCCCTTTTAGTAGTTTGAATAAATCTTTACTCCCCCCCCCCGTTGTTTTTCTTGTGCTTTTTCTTCTTTTTCTTTGGTCAAGTGGTATGATTTTGATTATCACCTATAAATATTCTGTTTCTCTTTCGCCTCTTTAGCCAGTTTTCCCTGACGGATCGCTTAGGTGAAACCTGGGTAGGTTTGTCTGGCTCACTAGGTTTATCTATCTATGTATCTATATATATATATATATATATAGATATAGATATAGATATGCATATCAAGTGAGCTCTAACATATCCCTACACTTATATATCTTATAAGACTTGTGCTTCTTTGATACAGTGTTTTGTTCTGGGAATATTTTGCATTATTTCTCTCCTCCTTTACTGAGATCTTGATCTTGCCCATCCTGAATTGTACGGAAGGCATTCTTCTGTTGTGAGAACTTTTTTGTAGGATGTTTCAGAATTATCTTCACCCTGTCAATCATATGCAACCATGTCTTTCTTTAGTGATACAAGTCTTACTAATTAACCCAAAGCTGGAGGAGAAGAGGTGGATTCATACCTTTTCCAATGGTGAATGAACCTAACTGGAATTGGAACTCGGCTCTTCATTTAAAAATTCTGAACTATTACACCACCCACACATCCAAGCTTACAGCACCTGGTATGCCTGATTAACATATGAGAAGAGTGAGAATATAAAATACTTACATTTCTGGAACACGTAGTGAGCTGATTTTCGGTTGTCTTCTCCACAGTTTTCCTTCACTTAGACTGGTTGCTATTCAAGGCTAAAGACCAGTTCCCATATGATCACCAAAGTTAAACAACATCGAGCCTAGTCAGTAACTAAATGGGAATACCACATACTGTAAGCCTGGATATACAAGGGGTGTAATGCATAACAGCTCAGAATTTTTAAGAGAACTGAGTTCCAATTCCAGTTGGTTTCATTATATTCAGATGCACAAATACCCTTGGAAAAGGTAATGATCTATCTTTTCTCGCCCCCAACTATGGATTAATTAGTAAAACTTTTATCATTAAATCATTTAAGTCTGAGGCCCTGTAGGAAGATGAATGCATGAATAACATTGCCATCACTAGTGATCACTCCAAATACCATGATAAATAACTTTTACAAGCTTCTATAACTTCGTAATCACCATTAGTCATCCAACTCTTTCTGAATCCCCTGCGGTGTATTCAGATTGACACCCAAATGAAATGTTGTATTGGAGCTTCTGATGCAAATACCAAGCATTACAGCATGCTGCTTCCAAATTTCTAGAAGATTGAATTGCATCATGGTGCTCTTTTTCTCGCAGATGGTGCCCAACTGACCCTACTATACTGTGCAGTTGACAAAACCAAAAACAAACAATGTGCAAGTGCAGATGAAATGGCAATATATGTGTCTTCTGATATCTAAATCAGGCAAATATATCACTACGTCTGTCAGAAACATAGGGTTTTATCCCATTGTAGATATTGAACTTCTGTTTGTTTTCAGATTTTCTTTGCTTACTTTCTCTCTTAAAACCTTGATGTGTTTCTTTCTCTTGTTGATTTCAGTCTTACTAATCAAATGTCATACTTCTTCTGCAGTTAGATCATCATCAGATAGTTTGGAATCTTCTTGGCCCAGTTGATTATCCACAACCATATCTACTTTTGTCTCATTTAAAAATCTAAAACAATATAGATTTTTCTGATCTATCCAATATCATATTTACATCATATGATGATTGCTGTGAAAATTAATTTTCACCTGATGTTGGAGCAAAAGACTGCTATAAAATAATTTCTGTGACATCAATAAACAAGAAAAACATCTTTAAAAATATTCAAGAATGTGGATATTTTTAATGAAATTTCTAAGCCATCAGTAAATCAGAAAAATTTTTTTCTTGAAAACAATGTTCAGTATGGCAATTCCTAATGAAATTTCTCTGGCTATTAAATTTTTCAATCTATTGGTCTGTCTTGAAGAGTTCTGCATCAATTTGGGTGGAAAATGTGTTTGGAAATTGTTGTATGATGGCCACGATAATCAAAAAAGAATTTCCACGAACCTTTACCATCAGCACTAGCTTCAAAATAAAAAATTCAAGAGCAAAAAAAAAAAAAAAAAAATATGAATGAATAAAAAAAAAATAAAAATATCTATTCTTTGATAAACAAAGCTAACAGTCAAGTATTTGTTTGTCTTACCAGGTACCATCATGTGTTTAGAAATTGAATTGCTCCAGTAATTTATTTTCTCAAGAAAATTAAATTGTACTGTCTATTTTATTTCCTCTGTTCAGTTTCTTGACCAAATTTACAAGTATAGCGGATCAAGATTTCACTTGCACAAACTTTTTGTTTTGTTGCTTGGTAAGATTTGTAAAAGCCTTGCAAATAAACACAAGATCAAATGAAACCATCGACTTTTCTGCTTATAAATAACATCAAAAGAATTTTCTTTAAAAATAATTTAAAATATCTTATTTTATTTCTATCAGTTTTTCCTATTTTTTGAAATAATTATGCAAAACTATCTAAATACTTTAAATTTTACACACATGCAAAACACAAATAGCAGTAATTGTGAAAACAGCTGTTTCATCCAAGAAACATTTCAGTTGGTTGATTGTTTTCGTTTAGTGGTATATCAACACCTCTATGGCAAAATCCAAATATCAAAATTCAAACTTTATAATTAATTCAAGAAAATGATACGATTTCATGATAAAATTATAATTAATTAGCTTCATTTTTTTTACAAATAATTTTACAAAAGCAAACAAAGAGTAAAAACTTGTATTTTTTGACAATGTATACCATCAAGACGTAAAGTTTGCTATAAAATATATTGAGTGTCATTTTACTATAAAAACGTATTGTTGGTATTTTTTATGAATATGTATTGCTGGTATTTTTACTATAAAAATATATTTTTATACTTTCCTAGTGTTTTGATTTTAGTTTAGGTGTTCACTATTTGCCGATAACTAGGACCTTAACAGATGCTACCACCCAGAACCTGGGTGGATCTAGGAACAACAGTAATTAAGAGATGGTTTCATACCCCTCAAAAACCTTGCTGCCAGATGTTGTTTATCCTCATACCAAGGTCAAGGAAACAGTCGACATTCATTGTCTAAACAGCATTACTGCCAGTTGGAATTTATAAAATCTTTCTTTTAAAACAGATATTCAGGAAAATAGGATCCCCATGTCTATTAACTACTATTGCTCTTTTTAGTACTGATGGGAGTTTCCTTCCTAACTTTTTGTTTACAGTAGTGTGGAAAATCAACATCTTGATTATATAATTTCTCTTCTTGTTATATGTGCTATCCATTTTAATTTTTGCGGCTGTCGGAAGTCTTCAAGCAATTATAATTTTTTTATTATATTTTAGCATGGTTGTGGATAAATACTTTCATAGAGTTGCTTTAGCCCGGCAGAGAAAAATGGATTGTTTAAATTATCGTTCACAAAAACATTTTGCTATCTGTTATTCAGCTTAGAGTTGAGGGATAATTTTTCCTCAAGACAACAACTGGAAACATACTTTAAAAACCACCTTAGAATAGTTTAAGAATCAAGTGAGTGTAATCGAATGCCTTTCTCAATCACCTGACCTATATCCAAATGAACATTTGTGGCATGAATTGAACATTGGTTTTTGTAAATGGAAGCCATTGAATCTGAAAGATTTCAAATGATTCTCTATAGTAGAATGGGCAAAAAATAGCAGTTGACAGATGCAGAAGTCTTATGAAAGGCTATTGAAAATGTCTATTAACAGTGATGAATGCCAAAAGAGCCTCAACTAGGTATGAGTTGAAAGAGTTGAATACTTATGCAAAAATCATTATAATAATCTATCGATTAGTATGAAAAAAAACAAAAAAAAACAAAAACTTTAATTCTCTCATATCTGTTAAGAGCCATTGCATATTTTGAATAGGGAAAATGATGAAACACCTTTAGAATAAGGGGGTAATGATTAATCAGATTTCATATGGGGGAAAGGATTAACAATATTTGGGTTAAAGGAAATGATCAAATGCATTTTTAATAAGAAAAATGATGAAATATATTATAATAATGTATTGATTAGTATGAATGAGAGAATTATTAACAACATTTGGAATAAGAGAAATGATTAAATACATTTTGAATAAGAGAACTGATGAAATGCATTTGGAATAAAGTAAATGATTAACCAGATTTGGAATAAGGGAGATGATGAAATGCATTTGGAATATGGGAAATTATTAACCAGATTTGGAATAAGTGAAATGATGAAATGCATTCTGAATGTGAGAAATGATGAAATGTATTTGGAATAAATCAAAGGATTAACCAGATTTCGAATAAGGGAAATGAGAAAATGCATTTTGAATAAGAGAAATGATAAAATGAATGTGGAATAAGAACCATAGTCTATATGAAGATGAAGAATCTATGAAAGTAAAATTATAAAGAAAGTCTTACTTTTAATATTCCTTGTATGGACATCACCAGTTCAGGTTATATAATTTATATTCCTTATTTAGCCTACATGAGTTTTGCTGATCTAAACTACTGCTGGCTACCACATCTACTTTTCTTGAAAAATTGTTTAAAGAGAAGAATTTTTGTAAATTTCAACAGCAGTACTGTCTGCTTTACTCAATGAATGCCAAATGTTTCCTTATAAGGAATCATCTGATATTGCCATTACCATACGTACAAATATGAACATGCTTGCCAATTCCCATTTCCATGCTAATAGCTGTTATCATACTCACACATCCTTGCATATTACTTGCAGACCAAAAATAATAAGATTATTTGCATATGGATCAGCACTTCTACACAGGACTGGACTATAGCCAACACATCTAGGATCAATGTAGTATCTGTGAATCATATGGAAATTAATATACTCACTCATAGATATGCACACACACATAAAAGAACGTAAACACTGGGGTCAACATCCAGTGGCGATAGTCTGTTTCATGCTAGAATTAATCTTCAGGCCTTGTGTGTTGCATTTTAGCTTGACTATATATGCAGAACAATGGTACATCATGGGTAGCAAGGTCTACTGTATTCAAACATTTATTGGGTGAAAATGGTTATGTTATTCTAGAGGCTTTTGAGTAGAAATAATTTTAGCTTGACTATATATGCAGATCAATGGTACATCATGGGTAGCAAGGTCTACTGTATTCAAACATTTATTGGGTGAAAATGGTTATGTTATTCTAGAGGCTTTTGAGTAGAAATAATTTTAGCTTGACTATATATGCAGATCAATGGTACATCATGGGTAGCAAGGTCTACTGTATTCAAACATTTATTGGGTGAAAATGGTTATGTTATTCTAGAGGCTTTTGAGTAGAAATAATTTTAGCTTGACTATATATGCAGATCAATGGTACATCATGGGTAGCAAGGTCTACTGTATTCAAACATTTATTGGGTGAAAATGGTTATGTTATTCTAGAGGCTTTTGAGTAGAAATAATTGTGGATTCAAATGCAGTTATTTGTAGCTATTCTATAGTGTTGTTTGTTAACTTTTTATTCATTATGTATTATTGTTTACTTAATGATTTATTTATTATTATTGTTTACTTAATGATTTGCACTTGATTATTATTATTAATACATTTACTTGTGTCTATGTGTACATTTATAATTTGTTAATTTAATATTATTTTTATTTACTTTATTTATTAAAACTTTTTGTTTAAGCTATTTATTTGTTTACTTTAAAGTATATTTACAACTGTTTACAAAACACACATGGCCTGAAGATTGCATTCAAGCAAGAAAAAGACTGTTGCCATTTTGTGTAGAAGTCAGGGCCGACTTTCAAATTTACATATGCTCTATCTCTAATATTGAAAACTTTTAACCATAAATATAGCATGCCTTAGAACTATATTTTTATTATCTATCTATCTATCTATATACATATATATATAAAAAATATGTGTCCTCCAATATGACAGTTCCATATAGCATACAGGTTCAATTCCTGTTGGAGGACATATTTTCTATGAACATTTCTTGAACATTCGGGCCATTAAATGTTGTTAATACTGTTTATTAAAAACAGAGCATTTACTTAAATATTTGTGTCTATATAAGTAATGTATAACAATAGAATATATTAAAATAAATATATATATTTATATAAAATTACCTGCAGTATCTTGTCAGTCATTTTTTAATGAAACTTGTATAAAAGAGAGGCTGCTGCCTAATTAAATTCGATAATCAAAATATACAATTAAACCAAAGGAAGAAAATAAATTTCCAAATGTCGTCACTGAAGTAGATTCAAACTGATCTAGAATTTTACTTAACTTGCATAAACTGTTATCCCCTATTACATGTACTGTTACTTCTACTCCTCCTCTTTCATATAACATTCCTAAATTTTCCTTACTCAACCATCAATATAAATATTTTTTTCATCCAACTACTGTTACTGTTATGATGACTATTACTATTATCTTTAAGATGACATTATTATTATTATTATTATTATTATTATTCCTCTTCTATTTGTTTTCTTACTATAATTTTTTTATCATTTATTTGATTTTAGATTTATTTATATTTAAGTTTTGATTTAACATTATCACGCTATACTTATATTTTAATAATTAATTATATTTCTATTTATTCTCATGGTTATTATTTTATTTAATTTATTTAAATTATTTCTCTTAATTTATTTCTATTCTTAATTTTTTTTAATTATTTTTTAAAATTATTTCTTGTTAATTTTTTAATTTATTTAAATTATTTCTCTTAATTTATTTCTAATCCTATTTATTTCTATTTGTTCATAAAAGGTTTAAAAATTTTTTTTTTTTCAAATGGTATTTTTTCTTTTAAAGGTTTTATTATTTAAGAATATCTATATATGTATATCTATCTATCTATCTTTCTATCTATCTACATATATATATATATATATATATATATATATATATATATATATATATATATATATATATATATATATTTAATTAATAATTATATACCTTTCTCTTTTATATTGTTTCTATATATATATATAATAATAGTATTATATCATAATATAGTATAATGATTACATAGTATTTAAAAATAATATCATAATTTGTATAATATAATAATAATATCATTTAATAATAATAATATATTAATAATATAATGATAATGTTATTGGGTGTAGTCATTTAATAATATTTAATAATAGTATTCAATAATGGTTTTATTTAATATACTAATTTATTTAATATAATAGTAATATAATATTATTATTTAATAACATTATTTAATATAATGATATGTGGTGTATTCATGTTGATATACTAATATATACTATATTGTACTGATGTGTAATATAGTGATATACAATATATTCTTTAATATAATGACATATAATTTAATAATGTAATAATAATAATGTTATTTAATGAGGTATTTATATTTTTATAGTATTATTTAATATATTAATATTTAATAATATTTAATAATAATGATATTATTTAATGTAATATAATAATAATACAATTTAATAATGGTAATAATTAATATAATAATTTATATATATTATATATATATTTAAGTATTATATCTCTTTTTTCTTTATATTTTTTCTTTTAGTATTTCTTTTATCTAATGATAATTAAGTAATATTTATACTTTTACTTATTACTTATTAAATTATATTTTATAAATTTCTTTTATTTAATAGCCTGGCTATAATATTTTTCTCCATTATTTTATATGCACTATCTTTGTAATTTTAAGTGTAAATGTTTCTTTTCATTTGCTATTCCTCAATTATTGGTTTTTTTAATATAAAATAAAAAAAAGTTCTCTGATTTTTTAATTTTTATTTTCTTATAGATATTGTTTTATTATTATGTTAATATATATTCTTTTTAATATAAAATGAAGAATATCAAATAATACATTTCCTAATAATTAAAAAAATTTAAAAAAATATGCCAGGTCAGAACAAATAATATTGCAGATACTTCTTTGGATTTTGTCAAGAATCTCAAGCACCACATGTGGCAGCAATATTCAATGCACATATAACTGGTACATTTATAGACATGCAAGAACTTTCTTAATAGAGGACCTAGAAATAGTTTCAATATAATCTTTCTGCTTCATGTGAGTGGAAAACAAGAGACCAAGAAGTTGTAGTGAGCTGTTCTCCTGGAGGTTAGCATCAGCCATACTGATGGAAGGCAAAAATGGTCCTCAAAGATGACTAAAAAGACAACGGTTTTGTTTTGGAGGTTTTAAAATTGACAAGTCATTTCTTGCCCCAGTTAACAACAGATGGAATATCATTTTTGAGATCAGCTGCTGGTTTTGCTTCATTGAGCCTATTATACTTACTATTAATATAGGAGTAAATAGATGTGTCATCAGCATAGATACCCAGTTGTTTATTGTTATGTTGTTGGTTTGGGGTTAGTAGAGACAAACGCCAAATAACACGTAACAATAAAAAGGGTTTTAATAGGTTGGCAAAAAGGTACAGAAATCGCCTGAGTAGTCAATAACAAGCTCAGCTAAGAACTTCTCTGTCTTTCTGTCTCCCTCATGTCAACTGACATGTCACTATTTAAAGTCTTTGTTCACAGATGCAGACAAGTTCATCTTCAAGAGGGGTGGTAGGTTTCCGACACAACACATCACCTTTCTTAGTTTCTTCCTTTTCACCACCTTTCTTAGTTTCCTCCTTTTCATCACCTTTCTTAGTTTCTTCCTTTTCATCACCTTTCTTAGTTTCCTCCTTTTCATCACCTTTCTTAGTTTCCTCTTTTTCACCACCTTTCTTAGTTTCTTCCTTTTCACCACCTTTCCTAGTTTCTTCCTTTTCATCACCTTTCCTAGTTTCCTCCTTTTCACCACCTTTCCTAGTTTCCTCCTTTTCATCACCTTTCTTAGTTTCCTCCTTTTCACCACCTTTCTTAGTTTCTTCCTTTTCACCACCTTTCCTAGTTTCTTCCTTTTCATCACCTTTCTTAGTTTCCTCCTTTTCATCACCTTTCTTAGTTTCCTACTTTTCACCACCTTTCTTAGTTTCTTCCTTTTCATCACCTTTCTTAGTTTCTTCCTATTCATCATGTTATGATGTTGATTTGGGGTTAGTAGAGACAAACGCCAAATAACACGTAACAATAAAAAGGGTTTTAATAGGTTGGTAAAAAGGTACAGAAATCGCCTGAGTAGTCAATAACTAGCTCAGCTAAGAACTTCTCTGTCTCACTGTCTTTCTCATGTCAACTGACATGTCACTATTTAAAGTCTTTGTTCACAGACGCAGACAAGTTCATCTTCAAGACGGGTGGTAGGTTTCCGACACAACATTTACTGATTGTTTGATTTGTTTGCTTAACAGCATATCAACACCTTATGTGTCATTTAATGCTGACATTTCATTTTCTTGGGGGCTTTGAAGTAATAAAAAGGATATATATTATTTTGCTTTAACAATTGAATAGATGGTAGATGATACTTAGCTTTTGTGCATATATATGTCTGTATAGCCATAATTACTACAGACATTGATGTGTGCTGTTTTAAAATAAAATAAGACATATCTCGGCTGATTTTCAGGCAAATAAACTAACATACTTAAGAGCAAGAGCCGGATGTGAACGGGTCAAGGCTCCGTCACAAAATGACCATTATCGTCATCTACACATAAGTCCAATGCATGAGTTCTGGTTGAAAAATAAAATAATATTTTAAAGTGTTTTTATTTTTCAACCAATAAAAACACTTCCCTCCTAATTATACTCATGTTGTTTTTCAAGCCTGTTAAGCCATAAAAAATGCCATAAAAGGGGTCACATGGGCAAGTACAACAGCAGTCAACAGGAGGCCAGGGAAGAGATTTGTCATGGTCAGTCAGCAGCAGTCAGCAGGAGGAAGGCTACGCCAACCAGTGAGAACTACTATGAGAGATCAACCCAGAGCCGGCTTATGAACTATACCACAAGGTAGCTGTCCCAAACCCACACGTTCCTATTGAAATAAATTGCATAAATCTATTTCTGCTGTTGTTGTATTTCCTTCTTGCAACCATACTCTTGTCTATAACAGTGCTTTTTGTTGTAGTCCAGTTGAAGTTATATTTTTGAATACAATTTGATTTCTTTAAGAAATTGTTAGATATTATATGAATGAATGTCATGAAAGAATTCTTTCATGTTGATTGATGTATTGTTGGTAATTTTACTATAAATAGTCATTGTTGGTAATTTTACTATAAATAGGCATTGTTGGTAATTTTACTAGAAATAAGTATTGTTGGTAATTTTTTAAAAAATAAAAATGTATTGCTAGTATTTATACCAAAAATATATATTTTTATATTTTCATAGTGTTTTGTTTTTGTTTGGGTGTTCACTATTTGCCCAAAGCTGGAACCCTAACAGTTGCCACCACCCCAGATCAGGGGAGACCAAGGAACAAGAGCCCTTAATAGATGGTTCCTTGCTCCTGATAAGCTCCACTTTCCTGATCAGAAGCCTTGCTGCCACATGTAGTTTATTTTCATACCCAGGTCAGGGGAGACCTAGGAACAAGAGCACTTAATAGATGGTTCCTTGCTCCTGAGAAGCTCCACTTTCCTGATCAGAAGCCTTGCTGCCACATGTAGTTTATTTTCATACCCAGGACTGAGTACTGATAATTTTGGGAAGATCACTGATGAAGATAAGAAACAAGGTTAGAGCTGTATGGGACCTCTACATTAATGTGAAATGATCTAGAAGAGTTGCCATTCAACACAACCTTCATTACAGAATATTTTAAGAAAGGCTGAATCAAATGCAACTGATGACACCATAGCTTTCCAGATAGTGAAGAATGTGAAGAAAACAGCATGTGAAACCCTGTCAAACATTTTCGAAATATTAAAAGCCACAGCCTTAGCTTTTCAGCTAAAGCTTGATAGACTTTTAGTAATCACCATTAACACATTGGCAGTTGACCTAGAGAAGAGAAAACTAGTAAGAAGCATGGATCAGAAATAAAGAATTAGCTTATAAGATTTGAATTTGCTCTTAATAAATTTCAAAACCTGTCTGACAAAGACAGCATTTTACCAATTAGGCTACAGTAATAGATCAGTAAATGTCATTAAAAATCTGTCATTATGTACATTCTTCTTTTTATTTTTCTCAACACCAAATTTAAAAGATTGGCATTATTATTTATTTCCTAACATCAGTTTTTTTCTTACAATATTAGTCTAGTAAAAAAGTGTGTGCTAAATTTAAAATCACCAGAAACTAATTTTTGGGAAATAAAAACTTGTTAATATCTGTCAGTCCTGGTTTTAAGAAAATACTTTTTTTTTTTCTTATTTAAATAGTTAAATATCTATCTAAAAATAAAATGAAGTATCCATGGTTATAAACATCATTTCAATCATTTAAAGCTACAATTTTGATTGTATTTTTGTTATTAGCTGTCAAAACCGAGACAATTTTCAAAACTATTTTCTGTAATTACTTTCAGAAAGAACTCTAGCAAAAGGACACCACTGTTTTTTCTAAATCGAATTCATGCCAAGCAAGGCTATAAAGCCGCTAAAACAGAGGTTATTGGGTGTAAAAGAATTAGAAAACCAAAAACATTATTATGGAGCAAGAAGCATAGAAGATTGAACAGGAAAACAATAGATAATGATTGCATTTAAATTTTTGAAGATCAAAGTTTGCTAGAAAGCATGAAGTCAAAGAGTATTCCACAGGCGAGAAAGTATTTATGAATACAACTTACCATGAAAGTATTTATAGAAAAGGCTCAGGAAAGCAACATTATGGCAGTGGGAAAGTGACTGAAACTGAGATGCCAAGTAAGAACCAATAATATAGCTGATTCTTCTTTGGAGGTTTATCAAGAATCTCTAAATATATACAAGGAGCACTGTACCATATATGGCAGCGATATTCTAAGCATGGGTGAATGTTAGACTTATACATATGCAAGGTAGCTTTTGAAGAGAAAAACTGTCTAGCACAACACAGTGAATCAACTTTTTTAGCAGCAGACCTAGCAATGGATTCAGAATCATCTTTCCACTTCATGTCAGCCTGAAAAGTCACAAGTCACTCTCCTGGAGATTAGCATTAGCCATGCTGATGGAAGGCAGAATGGGGTCTCTTGGATGATTAATAGAGAGCAGTTTTGTCATGGAGCTGCTTAAAGTGGTTTCAGAATTGTACTGGATTATTAATTTTGCCAAACTGAGTGATGTTATCTAAAATTAATTCAATAGTTTACCTCTAACACACTAATTATCCATATTTCATATTTTTGAAGCATTTAGAAATTTAAAATATAAAATATCACTTAAATGGCTAAATGCATAAAAAGTGAGAAATCCAAACATGTGTTTATAATTTTGTCTATAAAAACAAGGAGCAGGATTAACAATCAGTTTCTGGAATGTTGTATTTCTGGTTCACTGACTTTCATTCAGATTATGAATTGCAATCATATACAATGTAGACTTAAATATTATCATTTCTGATGTTTAAATCTTGCATCTTAGTGGCTTTATTGCCTTGCTTGATTAAAAGAGAATGTGTCTATAATAAACACCAAATGTATACATGATTTGATTCTAATAATGAGCTTGATTCTTTAGGTCGTTATGTTGTTCATTTATAAAAACTGTCTTGCTTATATGATAAATACTTATTAATTTTTGACTAGGATTTCTTTTATTTTATTTCCCAAACACTTTGTCAAACTAGTAGTATTAGATGTAATAGTCCCTGAATCTCTTAGATTAAACATTGTGAATTATTATCAATTTTTGAATAGTATTTCTATTATTTTATTTCTCGTACCCTTTGTCACATTAATAGTATTAGATGTAACAGTCCTCTGAATGAGGAAGCTTTAACAATGATTATTAATTTTTACTAGTATTTCTTTCATCGTATTATTCTTAGATGAAATATTGTACAATCTATTGTGCATTTCAGGTACAGTTGGAAAGTGGAAAGAGAAAGATTCTATCTTTTCCGGATTTGGGATCATCATGTGACAAGAATCACTTTCTATTTTCTTTATAGCTTACATCACAGGTAAATGTATTCATTTGTTTTTTATTCTTTATTATTATTTTATTTATTGGTTTTTATTTCATTTTTGTACAAACTTTCCAACTCTCATTCAACCATAAAAGTACTGTATTTGATAGCAACCACCACACACTCACACACACCAATTTTACATTTAAAATTACAGCCTTATGGAATTAAGTTAGGTACAAGTACTGGTAGTCTATGGCATCTGGGTAAACATTAGCCCACCAGATAAGTCAATTTTGCATATTATAGGATATAAAATCTTATATTTTACAACCAATAAGTGAAACACAAATAAGTAAGAAATGCCCATACATAAATAGGATCAGAATAACTAAAATAAAAACTTTTGTACAAATCACTAAAAAAATAGGATCCAAAAATTAAATAAGTGGTTTCTGGAATTTGATTGGATAGTGCAGTCACATGCTATGTTTCCAACTATGTCTGTATGTTTGAACTCCATCACTTGATGCTATCCCACGTTAATTGAAAAGCTTTCTTTTGGAGCCTATCATGTGATCAGGATAGCTATATATACACTCATTTTGGAGGCAAAAAATCACACAGCAAAAATCCAGTCAACAATTGGATGTGCAATCACCTGTCGATGACAAGTGGTGGAATCTGTAAACAGTGGACCAGAATTCTCTTGTTACCATGACAACACCTCAGTCAGCAACAACTACACACCATTCAAGGAATATTTACACAACTCAAAGAAATATTCATAACCATGAAAAAAAGTAAGTCTTATCATCCATCTGTATATTCATTTCCTTTTGGAACAACCTTAATCGGATTTCACGTATTAGTACTCACACCACAATGTTTCTACTAATGTGCTTCAGACACACACATATATACACACTTTATCTTGACCAAGGTATACCACTTCATAAATGTTGAAACTTGACTAATGCATGGAATAATAACGCAACACAAAATGTACTTAGAACAAAATGTATTGAAACAAGAAAGTGTACACAATATTTACATATAGTCTTTTGTATATTCTTGGGAAGACCGTTCCTGGAATGTGTGTTGACTGAGTCGCAGTCGGGCAGAGTCTCTCATTGGATCTCCTTGATTCCTCCCCTCTCTTCCCGGTACCAACCATATTTATATGGTCGGTATTCCACTATGCAAATTAGGTGGATCCTACCACAACAATAAACTACCCTTTAACAAATGGAAAATTTTGTTGTACATTCGAACTTTTGAAATTTGGCTTTTTAAGGCCAGAACAAACAAATGTTTACCACAAAAACAAATGTTAAAGTGTACATAAATATATGATTATTTCAATCTGGTTTTCCTTTTTGCCTATGCTAAAGAAATCATGTTGTATTTGTGTGCACGACACTCGGATTTTAATTTTTCATTTTTAATCTGGGTAAACTGACCCTATACTATAAAAACCTCTATTTATATTTAATATTACAGTGTTATGAAGTTAGGCTACCAGATATATAGACATTGCATATGAGTTTTCCCATTTACATTTAATTTTATGGTAATATTTAGGCTATGCACAAGTATTGGTAATCTCTAATGTAAACATTAATATTCCAAATATTTCAATTTTGTATGAGAAGATACTCAGGTTATTGGGGAAAAGATGTGATCTTATATGTCATCAAGGATGGAATTAAGACCAAATGATGACTGGTGGAAAAATCTAGAAAATATGACATTTCAAGATTGGGTTAACCTTTCACCTCTTAAAATAAGACAACAAATGAAGGAAGCAAACATAAAGTGGGGTTTCAGATATAGAAATGAATGACTGTAGTAACAGATGGACTTAGTCAATCAATATGTGTGCGTTTACAGAATAAAGGACAAAAGGTTGGATTTTGATTGTAATCAAAGCAATATGGCAGATAAGGGAAGAGTGGTTTGATTATCATAAAAGGGGGAGGTCGTCAGTTATTGTCATATAATGTCTGGCTAGAACCACCAAGGAGAAATCAGATCATTAAAAGATCAAAGAGCATTTTCCCAAAATATAAATTCAGTCAATTATATGGAGCCTGAGGAAAAAAAATGGAGGCCAATATTGAGGAAATTCTTGCATTTTTTTCCTATCTTTATGGTGGCAATACTCTTGAACTGAGCAGAAAAAAAAACAAAACATGAAAGTGAGACCATAAATGGATTCTAAAACTCTGTCCAAACCAGTTCTATGTACAGACACATATACATAGATGAGAAGAAATAAACAATTTAGATGTGTTCTATAACATATGAGTATGAATAGACAAAGTTGGTTTTTAGAGATAAGAGTTAGATGTCTTTGATAAGTAGAAATGGTAATCGTAAAAGCAATTTTTTCATATGATAAATAATATTCAAATTCAGCTGTAAAATGCTGAGACATGTTGCCAATCTAGTACTACACTTAAATTCATAAAGTCTAGGTATCATGAAGGAAATTTCATCAGAAAAATTACCATAAAAGTATTTATAGAAAAGGCACAGGAAAGCTATATTATGGTATGGGAAAATGACTGAGGTCAAGATGCCAGTTCAGAACCAATAACATTGCAGATTCTTCTTTGTATTTTATCAAGAATTTCTAAATATATAGCAGTTGAACCAGACCATATTTGAAACATGGTTTATATAAATATTTCTAGCAGAGTTTGTTAAAAGCACATGAGGTCTAAGAATAGATTCTTCTGCATATATATATATACATATATGAAAATTTCTCTGATTTAAGCAGTAGAGAAGACAATATTTATGAATAAAAATGACAATAGGAAAACTAGTAATTGCTGATGCATTTCGTTCAATGTGGACTTTATCAAAGCAAAATATGAAATGAATTTAATTGAACAAGATAACTAATAAAAACAAAAAACAGAATGTTCCTAGCAACTGGAATGTAGAGAAACGCTATTTTCATATTTTCATGAATACATCAACACAGATACAATGACAATATTCTCCACACGTGACATATACTGACGTTATTTTCAGTTAACAAAAGGGCACTCCTTTAAAGGCAAGGAAGGGCAGAAATATTTTAAGTCAAGTGATAGCATTTGCTGTATGAGTTGTACGATTTTTTAATCAAGCACAGGCAATGCCGGGCCATGCTGCTAGTATATATATATATATATATATATATAATACATGCCTGTATAAATTAGTAAATGCTAATAGAAACAATGTTATCTTGGAGATAATTGCAGACAATGAATTCCCATGTTCATTATCAGTAAGTAAGCACATATGTTAATTGATAAGGAACAAAAAAAAAATACTTTATTCTGCCTTCCATTCACACAAGCTCATCACAAAGGGAGCTAACTGCTTTTCCCTATCTCTCAATATGCCCTTGAGTTTTAAATTCTCCAAGCTTTCCTTCCTTATTATATTTCTAAGAAATTCTACCTCTTGCTTTTTGATAATAAGTGTCCTTTTTGGCTTCCATTTTTCTTAAAACTTCTTTGCTACCTACATGTTTTTTAAATGGAATCCTCATCATCTATCTGTAGAACCATATTTCTTTTCTTTCCAGTTTTCTCTTCATCTGTGGTGATAGGAATACATCATTTTTTTTCTTGTTTCTCCAATTCTGGCAGATAAAGAAAATCCCAGTTTTTTAATTACCAACATCCTTATTCCAACTCATTCTGTCTGCTAATAATGATTAAAATTATTTATTCGGACAAAATCTGTTGATAGATTTCAGAAGAAGAATGATGATTTCTATGTCTACAATGTCTATATACCTAAATTCTTTATCTCTCATGCTTAGTATTTTTCTCTTATAAATATACCACAATTTAAATCATATATATATATATATATACCTTTGTGGCCAAATCAGTTAAAAGTATGTCAGATCTAACAATGGTTGTATGTATGTATGTATGTCTAATGCATGCCTGTGTAAATTAGTAAATGCTAATAGAAACAATGTTATCTCGAAGATAATTGCAGACAATGAATTCCCATGTTCAGTATCAGATGACATGAGCAAAGTTCCAATCCATTTTTTCACATGATGAATCATGGCTAAATCAAATCCCAGATGGAACATGGAAAATAATACTTGAAGCAAAAAAATGGTAAACAAAGATCGTCTATGTAAGTGAATCAGAATGACTGATTAGAGTCACTGAGGAAGTAAGCACATATGTTGATTGATAAGGAAGACGTAGGTCTATATAGCGTCATTGAGAATGGAACAAAAAAGATACATTATTCAGTAGTATAGTATTGAAAGTTCTCTTTAAATGTGATTTATATAATGTAATGAAAAACAAACCACTTTAATGTACCATTACGATAATTTATTTCACCTAAATCCTTTTTTAAGGATTCAGGATCATCAGGTAAATCTTCCAACAATGAATTGAGAAAAAAAAAATTTTTTTTTCTAAATTCGTTGTTGGAAGATTTACCTGATGATCCTGAATCCTTAAAAAAGGATTTAGGTGAAATAAATTATCGTAATGGTACATTAAAGTGGTTTGTTTTTCATTACATATTAGCTCTGTCCTAACATTGAGCTCTCAGGATTTTATCCTCTTTGGATTTACCAATTCGGTTTACCAAGTTCCTTACAACTTAATTATATATATATATATATATAATGCATGTATGTATAAATTAGTAAATGCTAATAGAAACAATGATATCTTGGAGATAATTGCAGACAATGAATTTCCATGCTCATTATCAGGGAGTATGTACATATGTTGATTGATAAGGAACAAAAAAAAATACTTTATTCAGTAGTATAGTATAGTAAAGTTCTGTTTAAATATGCTTTATGTCAGATTGTTGTCTAATGGCCTTTGAATAATAGTAATATTAAATATTTCCTTATAACGAAACATTTGAGATTTATTTACCGAGCAGCCAATACTACTTTGAGTTAAAATTTATAAAATTGTTCCCTTAAAACAATTTTTCAAGAAAATAAATTTTTCAAGTTCAGTAGATGTTCTTGCTCTTTCCTTCCTTGCTTTTTGTTTTGAGTAATGTGGAATGTCGACATCTTGATTATGTCATTATTTTCTCTTTTCAAGTTACCCATTTTAATTCTTTCTGCTGACTAAAAGATGTTTGTTATAAATAAGTAAATTACACGTGTGTGTGTGTGTGTGTTCACATGTGTGTATGCATGCATGTGTGGATAGATAGATAAATACATAGATAGATATAAAGTGTGAACATAGAAATCAACACTGCATAGTTATTGGCAGTTTCTTACCCCAAGTTATCAGCACATGGTGTGATGATTACTCATGACATGAAAATGCCTCAGACCATGCAGTTTTGATTTCTATGTCCATACTGTTTATATCTACATATTCCATCCAGAATAATGAGCAATAAAAACTACATTAATGATAGTAGTAGATGTTTCCTTATAAGGAAGCATTTGATATTCATTGACCGAGCAGGCAGTGCTACTTTCAGTTGAAGTTTATAAGATCTTTCTATTAAAAAATTATTCCAATAATAGGTTTCTCAAGTCTAGTAACTGTTATTGCTCGTTAATTGTAGTAATGAGGGATTTCCATGCTAACCTTATATTTGAAGTAGTGTGAAATGTCAACATCTTGATTATGTTATTATTTTCTCTTTCAGTTACAAGTGCTATCCATTTTAGCTGTTATTACTCTTTCCAGTACTGGTTGGGGTTTCCTTCCTAAACTTTTGTTTGATGTAGTGTGGAATGTCAACATCTTGATTATATCATTATTTTCTCTTTGAGTTACAAGTGCTATCCATTTTAGCTGTTATTACTCTTTCCAGTACTGGTTGGGGTTTCCTTCCTAAACTTTTGTTTGATGTAGTGTGGAATATCAACATCTTGATTATGTCATTATTTTCTCTTTGAATTACAAGTGCTATCCATTTTAGCTGTTATTACTCTTTCCAGTACTGGTTGGGGTTTCCTTCCTAAACTTTTGTTTGATGTAGTGTGGAATGTCAACATCTTGATTATGTCATTATTTTCTCTTTGAGTTACAAGTGCTATCCATTTTAGCTGTTATTACTCTTTCCAGTACTGGTTGGGGTTTCCTTCCTAACCTTTTGTTTGATGTAGTGTGGAATGTCAACATCTTGATTATGTCATTATTTTCTCTTCCATTTACATGCGTTATCCATTTCAGTTGTTGCCACTGCTAAAATTCCTCAAATTGTGGTTTTTGTTATTTGGTGCAGGAAGGCACTTCAGAATAGAAATAGCATTTATAATTTCTTCTTTAATTACAAGAAATAATAAATATTTCATGGAACAAATAGAACCACATTTATTCTAGCTTTACTCAGGACATCAAAAGAAAATAATTGCAATATTTAACTTATATTTTATCTTTACATATTTTTAAAAATAATATTTATGACTAAATTTCACTCACTATAACCCTTAAAAGCCACTATTATATTTGTCCTAATCTTTGTTTTCTTCATTGTACCCTCTGACCTTCATTAGATATATACTCATCTTGGTAACCTACAGAGAATTCTGAACTGAACCATTTTATGTGGCTAGACTTTTCTTGTTCCATTGTTTATGTCTAGTTCTTATTTTATTTTCCATTTGAATGCAAGTACACTCCGCCCAACTCAGGGATTGAACTCACAATCAGTATATCACCAAATTCATAAACCAATTTTTTAATCCACAATGCCATTATCCCGTATAGGTTAACGTTGGTGATTGTGTTAAGGTTGGGTTACAGTTAGGGTTACTAAATAATTTGGGTGACTAAATAAAAATAGGGCTACTAAATTAAAATAGTTAGGGTACTAAATAAAAATAGTTAGGGTTACTAAATAAGAATAGTTAGGGTATTAAATAAAAATAGGGTTACTAAATAAAAATAGTTGGGGTACTAAATAAAAATAGTTAGGGTACTAAATAAAAATAGGGTTACTAAATAAAAATAGTTAGGGTTACTAAATAAGAATAGTTAGGGTACTAAATAAAAATAGGGTTACTAAATAAAAATAGTTAGGTACTAAATAAAAATAGTTAGGGTACTAAATAAAAATAGGGTTACTAAATAAAAATAGTTAGGGTTACTAAATAAGAATAGTTAGGGTACTAAATAAAAATAGGGTTACTAAATAAAAATAGTTAGGTACTAAATAAAAATAGTTAGGGTACTAAATAAAAATAGGGTTACTAAATAAAAATAGTTAGGGTACTAAATAAAAATAGGGTTACTAAATAAAAATAGTTAGGGTACTAAATAAAAATAGGGTTACTAAATAAAAATAGTTAGGGTACTAAATAAGAATAGTTAGGGTACTAAATAAAAATAGGGTTACTAAATAAAAATAGTTAGGTACTAAATAAAAATAGGGTACTAAATAAAAATAGTTAGGGTTACTAAATAAGAATAGTTAGGGTACTAAATAAAAATAGGGTTACTAAATAAAAATAGTTAGGTACTAAATAAAAATAGTTAGGGTACTAAATAAAAATAGGGTTACTAAATAAAAATAGTTAGGGTTACTAAATAAGAATAGTTAGGGTACTAAATAAAAATAGGGTTACTAAATAAAAATAGTTAGGTACTAAATAAAAATAGTTAGGGTTACTAAATAAGAATAGGGTTACTAAATAAAAATAGTTAGGGTTACTAAATAAGAATAGTTAGGGTACTAAATAAAAATAGGGTTACTAAATAAAAATAGTTAGGTACTAAATAAAAATAGTTAGGGTACTAAATAAAAATAGGGTTACTAAATAAAAATAGTTAGGGTTACTAAATAAGAATAGTTAGGGTACTAAATAAAAATAGGGTTACTAAATAAAAATAGTTAGGTACTAAATAAAAATAGTTAGGGTACTAAATAAAAATAGGGTTACTAAATAAAAATAGTTAGGGTACTAAATAAAAATAGGGTTACTAAATAAAAATAGTTAGGGTACTAAATAAGAATAGTTAGGGTACTAAATAAAAATAGGGTTACTAAATAAAAATAGTTAGGTACTAAATAAAAATAGGGTACTAAATAAAAATAGTTAGGGTTACTAAATAAGAATAGTTAGGGTACTAAATAAAAATAGGGTTACTAAATAAAAATAGTTAGGTACTAAATAAAAATAGTTAGGGTACTAAATAAAAATAGGGTTACTAAATAAAAATAGTTAGGGTTACTAAATAAGAATAGTTAGGGTACTAAATAAAAATAGGGTTACTAAATAAAAATAGTTAGGTACTAAATAAAAATAGTTAGAGTACTAAATAAAAATAGGGTTACTAAATAAAAATAGTTAGGGTACTAAATAAGAATAGTTAGGGTACTAAATAAAAATAGGGTTACTAAATAAAAATAGTTAGGTACTAAATAAAAATAGTTAGGGTACTAAATAAAAATAGGGTTACTAAATAAAAATAGTTAGGTACTAAATAAAAATAGGGTTATTAAATAAGAATAGTTAGGTACTAAATAAAAATAGGGTTACTAAATAAAAATAGTTAGGGTACTAAATAAAAATATGGTTACTAAATAAAAATAGTTAGGGTACTAAATAAAAATAGGGTTACTAAATAATGTCACCCATTTAATGTTCACTTGTTTGTGAAGCCAGCTTGTTTTAAAAGACACTCAAACAAGGAATGTGATATTTATGATCAGAATGATATAAGAGAAACCAATACAAATGCAGAAGGATATTCATCTATGTTGTATAAGCTACACAAAAGCATTTTTGAGGTAACAGCACAAAGACCTATTTGAACTGTCAGGAAAACTTTATTTATTTGAGAAAGACATTAGAATAATCCAAAACTTAAACACCGAGTGCACAAAAATAGAAAGCTGTGTAAGACAAGGATCTGCGTTTTCAGTGGATTTATTCAACCTTTATAATGAGGCAGTCGTAAAAGAAATAGATGCTGTATCCTGATTTAGTATCGATGGGCAAAAATGAGTGAAGAACTGCTATGTAGTATCTGTTTTTGCATATAGCAGTGAATGTTGGACAATTTTCTCACAGATGAAGAGACAAGAGGCAAGAGAGATTTAGTTCTACAGAAGGGTGCTGAGAATACCATGAACAGAGCATGTCAGCAATGAGGAAATTTTAAAGAAAATTGAACAAAAAAATTCGTAATCACATAAGAAGGCATTCTGTTAAAGATGAGAATACAGCCAGCAAAATACAGGATGTGATAGATAAATTGCCACCTAAATTACCCAAAATTGAAAATAACACTGATATCTCATTTTAACTGACATACTTACCAAAATTACAGAAAGAATATATTGAAATACTAATGAGTAAATTTATTCAATAAAATTCCAATTAGCTTCAACCTTGGTCTACAAATGATTTCGGAATCTCCTGCAATTCTTCTGATGGTCTTTTTATTTCAGTTGGTGAGTGTAGTCATAATCCTTGCCTTCAGTTCGTCTTTGGTATTACAAGGAGTTTTGTTGGCCTGTCATTCAACTGTGTCCCACACATAATAACCAAGGGTGTTGGTCTCGGGAGTGAGGTGGCCAGATGTAAGGGGCGGTGTGGTTGCAGAAATTGTCTTACATCTATGACTGGGTTTTCCTGCTTGTGTAGCATGGTGCAGTGTCCTGTTGCCAGACATAGAGGCTTTCAGCAGTTACCCTGTTGACCCAGGGCAGCACTACCACCTAAAAGTACTTGATATAGGCCTCTATGTTGAGTCTGAGGCCCTCACCAACAACTTTGGGAGTTCTTTCTCTTATTAAAACAGTCAGGGTGAATTTTCATAGCTGCCGTACCTTCGTAATCACCATTAGACTCATCCAACTCTTTCTGAATCCTCTGCACTGTCCTCAGATTGACACCAAAAACATTCTGAAATGTTTGTATTGGAGCTTCTGGCATAAATGCCAAGCAGTACAGCATGTCTCCAAATTTCTGGTGTAGTGAATTGCATCATGGTGCTCTTTTTCTCATAGATGGTACCCAACTGACCCTACAAACAATAACACATGCACAAAATTAAAAATATAAAATGGTGACTATTTACCCATCACACCAAATACCAAAAGTAACCATTTTATATTAAAATTGAAGGAGAAATTTTTCTTTTTTATAAATATTTAAAAAAAAATATATATATATATATATATATATATATATATATTACCATTCATTTTCTTTTATTCCCAGTTAATAAATTTATTTTCATTTCTACAAGTTAATAAATTTATGCAAAAAGCTTAACTTCGATCATCAGTAAAATATTTGTCAAAACAGATTTAATATTCAAAAATTTTAATTAATTATATTAAAAAATTATGCTATAAGATTATAAATCCAAATTTTGAAATGTGATTTTGACATTCCCTCCTCTAATCTTAACATTCAAATGCATACAGAAAATTGGAATGAAAGTGTAAAATCTAATGAAAAATAAGATGAAAATAACATTTAGGAATTATTGTAAAATTATGAGGGCTTTGGAAATAATTATATCATATGCAGCATTTGAAATGCTGTTTTATCATTGAAGCTAGGTTTAATGGAAGAATTTCCATCATCAGGTTTGCATCAGTTTTCAGATTAAAAATGCAAAGCACTTTCTCCATCAGGTTTACACAGTGGCAGATCTACTATGAAATTAAAGAAATTTAAACTTCTGAGCTACAGTTCGTAGAAGGTCCCCCTGAAGCAACTTTCTTTAATGAGTGAATTTTTCAATAGAATCAATCTATTTTTTTTAAATGTTTATTATTAAAATAAGACCATTTTAGTCATTGACTCATAAAAGCCAATTGGGTTGAATTCCGGCCTCAGAATATTCTCTTATGCCTATTCTATATGGTTTCAAAATTCCCCTGTCATTATTAAAATTTTCTTTGGGGCTTCCAGCTGTATGGGTTCCTTAAGCTCATCGAAATCTATTGATAGCCTACAGTCTGGGAGTTGGACCTGTTTAAACCAA